>OX463849.1:465485-982314 GCA_949825065.1 Odontocerum albicorne
TTGAACTAGCCGGTCAGTTGGAAGCCGCTCGTAAGACGCCATGTCCCCTGTCCCCTGTCCTCTGTCCTCTGTCAATCTGCACAAGGAGACGGTATGGCGTGGCGTGTGAGTATACCTAACATAGGACATATTGAATATTGAATAGGGGTGCGCAGAGCACAGTTCGTGACCTGCACTCGGTACTCGGTGCAGGAATGTGCGTCAAGTTACCGATCAGTCGGCGATAGGACACGGCACGCTCTCCGGAGCGGAGCCCCGCTGTCTGTCTACTGGTCCCGGCCGCGGTGTCGAGTTGCGCATCGCACTTCTGCACTTCTGCATCGGCTTGCATTTTGAATTGTGCATTCGCATTCGCACTGCCGGAGCCCGATATATGTTATGCTGACACTTGCACTTATTCATAACTTTTATTTTGTAAATAATGAGCAAATTCACAAGTAATTTCATGATGAATAACTAAGAGAAATGAAATACGCCCGGACAGCGCAGCGCGGCGCAGCGCAATCATTCAATTATGTCAGAGAAGAATATCTTCCATAGGTCACCCTCAATTTATATATCATATTGTTCATGGATCACCTATAATATTATATACTCGTATTCAGATACTATGGAAAAGAATCTCAGTTTGATAATAAACAGCATTAAAGTGAGTTGACACACAGAATGGCGCTCTATCGCTCGTATCTATAAATCTCTGTTACTATTACTATTACTATCTACTCGTATATTATATTGCTAAGGGTAGTTAGTATAACTTTCTCCAAAATATAATGAACTACTACCTAAACGGATCCGGCGCGGCGCCTGTTACGAGTACCAGTTTACCAGTTAAGGCAGACTACTCGACTCGACTCGAACTGGACTGGACTGGACCGTGGGCTGGACCGTTATACAATATTATATCATATATATATTCGAGTTTCGCCCACCTAGGATCCGCATTCATTGTTTTGAGATGGGGTGGATAGTTGATAAGGTTTTGAGATGGGGGGGGGATAATTAATAAGTATTTTTTCAATTGACAGAAATGTAATATGTAAATATTAGACCTTACTAATGTTACTGTGTACGGTTACTACGACCGGTTATCTCCGGCCCGCGGACCACCATTCGGGTAATACTGAGTGAAGGTACACAACACAGCGGAGTATACCTGGCCATGGAGAATATGGCAACACCTACTCGTTATAAGTAACAACGTTCGGACAGATATTTGTACAACAACCTCGAGCTAGCCGCTTTCAGGAAGTTAGCCATTCTCAGCTGCGATGTGTCAATATGTTAGCGTGGACCTTCTGAGGCTCGCCGCGCAGGTAATGTGATGATGATGATATAATCACGCAGCGAGACATAATACCTACACATGTGTCATGAAAACCATCCTGTTGGTAAAATGTGCTCTTTGAGTTTAGATTATATCTTAAAAATATGCAATCCAGTCTGCTGTCTGCTGTCTGCTGTCCGGTTGCGTCCGGGCATTCAGCCCCGAAACGTTTGAATCTCCCTTCTGTCCACCCCGTGTCGAGTTCCGTTAAACTCAAATTGTATCACCGTATTGTATTGCAGGAGACTTGCACCGTAAACAGTACAACAGTACAACCTGGTGGGTTTCTTGCCATTTAGCGATCTCTTAGCGATCTCTTAGAACTAACCAGATAATGTTCAAGATGTCCGAAGTGATAACCAGAATGATACTCATTTTAAAAAATGCATTGAGCCCGTAACTTGTGGTAAAGGAAAACCGAGGAAAATGTGTATGAATGATTTTTTCAAAGGAAGAAATGTAGAAAATCAGAAAAATCATCAAATGTATGAGAAGGTGTGTGTCGAGATAGGAAAGTCTGTACGTGATTGTACAGAATTCACGTCAAATTTATGAGAAGGTGTGTGTCGAGATCGGAAAGTCTGTACGTGATTGTACAGAATTCACGTCAAATTTATGAGAAGGTGTGTTGAGATAGGAAAGTCTGTACGTGATTGTACAGAATTCACGTCATGTATGAGAAGATGTGTGTCGAGATAGGAAAGTCTGTACGTGATTGTACAGAATTCCCGTCAAATGTATGAGAAGGTGTGTGTCGAGATAGGAAAGTCTGTACGTGATTGTACAGAATTCACGAACAATATAAATTAAAATACAAATAAAATAAATTAAACTACAACAAAAATGAGAGATATCATCAATCAAAGGAAGAGATGGTGGAGAGAAAAGAATATTCGGGAATGAAGCAAGTAACATTACTGACTTCAAATTAACAATTTCATCAGTCGTTTTTTTTAAATTCCTCTTCAGATTGTGTCACCCGTGTAAAATGTTTCTAGGATTCGTGCATTTCTGATCATGTGTGGTTAGGAGTCTAAGGGTCCCCTTCTTGATTCGGCCCCAAATGCCATTATTATAGTAGTATATCTCGAGTCTTCCTCATACACGTAACATACTATATATGGTATGGTATATTGTCATCTTGCTTGCTTTATATTCTCGTGTGACGGCGATTCCTCCCCCTCACATCACATATTCTATTCAACCAAACTTTAACTTAAGTTTTCTATAGATCACCCCAACAGCGCTTTGTTTTCCGGATCTATAGATTGCAGCTAGTAGTAATAATAAAAGGAAATACAACATTATAGAGCTCCGTTTAGAGAGCGAACTTTCCACAAGGGTAATCTATAGATTGCAGCTAGTAGTAATAATAAAAGGAAATACAACATTATAGAGCTCCGTTTAGAGAGCGAACTTTCCACAAGGGTAATCTATAGATTGCAGCTAGTAGTAATAATAAAAGGAAATACAATATTATAGAGCTCCGTTTAGAGAGCGAACTTTCCACAAGGGTAATCTATAGATTGCAGCTAGTAGTAATAATAAAAGGAAATACAACATTATAGAGCTCCGTTTAGAGAGCGAACTTTCCACAAGGGTAATCTATAGATTGCAGCTAGTAGTAATAATAAAAGGAAATACAACATTATAGAGCTCCGTTTAGAGAGCGAACTTTCCACAAGGGTAATCTATTGTAACTCTAACTCAGAACTCGAGCCCACTATTATTGACAGATTCAAAATATAACATAGCAAAATAAATGTATATAAGTTGAGTGTAAGGAAAAAAAGGTAGTCGCTGCGGTTATTAGATTAGGTACTTCCCCGCTTCTGTAAATGTTCAGAAAAACATATTTTGTAAGAAAATCACATAAACTTTACAAAGGGAAATCAAATTACAAAAAAAATCTTAGTAGATCTTCCGATATGTGATAGTAACATACATATTCGGCTTTAGATGTATTGTAATGTAGTGTGATGTATGTAGTGTGTAGTGTGTAGATGTATGTAGTGTGTGTGTAGTGTTCATATACCTTTGTAGATCTTCCGATATGTGATAGTAACATATTCGGCTTTAGATGTAGTGTAATGTATGTGTGTAGTGTTCATATACCTTTGTAGATTTTCCGATATGTAATAGTAACATATTCGGATTTAGATGTAGTGGAATGTATGTATGTAGTGTTCATATACCTTTGTAGGTCTTCCGATATGTGATAGTAACACATTCGGATTTAGATGTAGTGTAATGTATGTGTGTACTGTTCATATACCTTTGTAGATCTTCCGATATGTGATAGTAACACATTCGGATTTAGATGTAGTGTAATGTATGTGTGTAGTGTTCATATACCTTTGTAGATCTTCCGATATGTGATAGTAACACATTCGGCTTTAGATGTATTGTAATGTAGTGTAATGTATGTGTGAAGTGTTCATACACCATCATAAATTTTGATGAGACCTCCCAAAATGTATTGTCTTCGAATCCTCCCTAAAGTTTCCTTCTTACTATCCCTATTGGATCAATTTGGAACACTCAACTTATTCGACGAAGAATAAATCAACCCCTAAGTTCTATAAGTCTCAAACACAGATTTGAAAGATACAATGGAGACATCCCATTGGGACTTGAATACAAAGAAATAAAGTTTGAGATGAATCCGTTCTGACATTTACGCTCATAAAAATATATTTAGTGGTGTTGGGCCACTAAACAAATGAAAATGGAATGATACCTGAAATTACAATATAATATGTTTACTACAGTGATGCCAAATTACAATAAAATATGTTTACTATAGTGATGCCAATTACAATAAAATATGTTTACTATAGTGATGCCAAATTACAATATAATATGTTTACTACAGTGATCCCAAATTACAATAAAATATGTTTACTATAGTGATGCCAAATTACAATATAATATGTTTACTACAGTGATCCCAAATTACAATATAATACGTTTACTACAGTGATGCCAAAAATGAATAACAAGCCAGCTATTAACTCGACTATTGACACCGGTAATGATATGTCTAATACGAGTATTTGGGCGGATATCTGAAACACAAAGACAAAATGATAACTCTATTGGGACTGGGAAACTCTGAGGTAATCTTTAAAGGCGTTGTCTCTGGTTAGCGGTCCTCCTAGAGAGAGAAGATCGTCAAGTTGTACAGCAGCAACATCAACATCAACATATCTATGTTATAGTCGTTCCGTATACTATAGTCATTCCGGACCATATTCCGATAAAGGGGTAATCTTCATTTGCAACGATTTCCGTGGCCTAGTTGGGGAAGACGCGTGTTCACCAATCCGAAGGTTAAGGGTTCGATGCCCTTTGGCACCCAATTTTTTTTAAAAGGCTTCATGGCTGGTTTTCACTCGAGACCTCTTTAATATATTTCTAGTAGGTTGGAAGAAATTTCCACATGGCCATAAGCCCGTCAGGTCGTACTGTATATAACAAAAGTGTAATATAACAATCTGTGTTTTCCCGAAAATGTGTGTAGTCTATTAACCCAAGGTAAATATTTTAACGAAAGGTAAAGCTTGATTTTTTGAAAATTGAAAAATTCGGGATAAGATTCAGAAATATGTTATGATAGTGGAATCACAAAGTGATTTTTTGTTTAGTATTCCAAAATCGAGTTTAATTTATTTCATACTTTCAAGAATTGGTTGAAAGAGATTGACACATGGCAATAAACTCAGACAGGTTGTGATGTATGCAACGCAAGTGTTCAACAAATATAGTACAAAAATAAATGAATATACGAATGTATGGTATATGCATACAGACGTGCTGCAGTTGACGTATAATGAAGCAATTGACTCATCCACAGGGGCATGGGCATGGGCATGGGCATGGATGGCATCGAGATACTGACACAATGGTACAATACTCCTTTATCGCTAAGGATCATCCGGCAGCATCGCTGTAGTTAGTACTCTTTCATTCCTCAAGCAATATGTTATATAGGAAGTGAGCGGTGATGTGTTGAGACGTGACCAACACCCGAACACCTAAACAAACTGGCGACAGGACAACAATCACAAGAAGCGAGGATAGTAGCGAGACAGACACTCGTACCACCCACATACCGTACGTGCTGGTTTATGCGGGGGCTACAGAGGTGTGACAAGTGCGGGGGGAGTCTCACCTGCTCCTGGATTCTGTCGCCTGGTGCCTGCGGGCAATCTCTTCCAGCCGGGAAACGAGAGAGATCAGGGCGCAGGACGACCGCGACACTGAACACGGCGACTGGCGACCACTTTCACAACACAACCGGATCGGAGCGCGGCACAAATGTGGATCAAAGTGCGACCTGACACCCGCTGCGGCCACTGAGGGACTCGGCTCCCGCGACAGGGACTGCTATTTAACGCAATACGGGACTTGCCACGGGATATTCAGCGTAACCTATTGTTGTCATAAAAGAACACAACACAAGCGGATCTACGCTCAATACAGATCTATAGAGATCTAAACGCGCGCGCCACACAACAGGCTGAAACACTCTTCCCAACGGCCTTGCCCAGACTCGACTGAGGCGACGGCGCGGGCGCAGGGAGCGCCAGCCAGGCACGCGGGCGGACAAGGCGCGACCGCCGAGCCGAAAGACTAAAACCATCTCACTGCCTCGAGAACCTCTCGACACTATTTCATGATACACACCGATTCCGGGCCAAGCATCCGCAGCATCTCTGAGCCACTATCATCTTACTACTCGATCGCCAACTTCTCGCTGACACAAGTTAAGTTCAGGCGGCTCGGAATAACTGTATAGTATGTTGTCAGCAATAATCATTTTTTATTTTTTATTAAAAAAACGAAAGTATATTTATTTCATAGATTTAGAAACAACAGTCAAAATTCTAGAATGGCTCTTATTTATAAAACTGTCTTGAATTGTAGATCCACCCTTAATAATAATAATAATAATAAAAAGGCAATTTATATAGCGCCGTTGAGAGAGCAGACACTCCTCAGGGACGGTCTCGCTTGGTAATCGAACCCACTATTATTGAGAGATTAAAAAATAAATAAATACCAGATAGTGGCTGCGCTGCGGTTACTCGTATTATTGTAGTCTTCATATATTTATTGTAGAAAAACAGATTTGGTAAGCAAACCGCAGAAAATTTACCAAGGAAGACGAACTACAAAGAAGCCTCCGTAGATCTTTCGTTATGTGATAGTAACACATTCGGTTTTATGTGTAGTGTTGTGCATGCGTATACCCAGCCCAAATGAATCGATTTGGAACATCCAATTGATTAGATGTAAACCAATTAAAGCCTTACTGGCTTACTGGCTTACTGGCTTAGTGGCTTACTGGCTTACTGGCATTGAGGCTAACAACGGTATCGTGAGGAATCAATCGTATAGGTATACAGAAACATCAAATCTAATCAACTACTATACTTCTTTCTGAGAGTTTAAGCTCTCTTGGATTCATTCGGAATAATATATTTATACAATAAAGATAAATCGAACTCAAAGTGTTCTCCTCCTTGAAGCAACATCTCAGACATGTATCCGAAATATGGCATGTTACATAATACAATGGAGATATTCCAATAAGAGACTTCAATATAAAGAAACAAATACTCGTAGACACTTTAGCCGTTTTAGAAGCGGACTTACACTACCATAAATGATGTAGAAAAGCGTGCGCTTAGAACGATACGCGAGGTGACAATGTATGATATACGATAATACGAAATGGATTGATTAGGGATGAGTGTGAACTTAAAACTGATGTGCTGAATAAGATGAAAAAGAGCAATCTGAGAGTTTGGACACAAGAAACGAATGAAATAAGAAAGACTAACAAAACAAATATATAGAGCAAATGTGAGTGGAAGGTGTGGTAGAGGAAGAGTGAGGAAAATATAGTTGGATCAAGTGGATAATATTTTGAAAGAAAGAAATGTAAAAAGTTAAAGAAACCGTAAGAGCTGTATGAGGTGAGGATGGACGCACGAGTAGAAGAGGCGACGTGTGTACGGCAAGTCTGGCACTCTCTCCTCTGTGCGGCAAGATTGGGCAGGGCAGTCTGGCACTCTCTCCTCTGTGCGGCAAGATTGGGCAGGGCAGTCTGGCACTCTCTCCTCTGTCCGGCAAGATTGGGCAGGGCAGTCTGGCACTCTCTCCTCTGTCCGGCAAGATTGGGCAGGGCAGTCTGGCACTCTCTCCTCTGTCCGGCAAGATTGGGCAGGGCAGTCTGGCACTCTCTCCTCTGTCCGGCAAGATTGGGCAGGGCAGTCTGGCACTCTCTCCTCTGTCCGGCAAGATTGGGCAGGGCAGTCTGGCACTCTCTCCTCTGTCCGGCAAGATTGGGCAGGGCAGTCTGGCACTCTCTCCTCTGTCCGGCAAGATTGGGCAGGGCAGTCTGGCACTCTCTCCTCTGTCCGGCAAGATTGGGCAGGGCAGTCTGGCACTCTCTCCTCTGTCCGGCAAGATTGGGCAGGGCAGTCTGGCACTCTCTCCTCTGTCCGGCAAGATTGGGCAGGGCAGTCTGGCACTCTCTCCTCTGTACATGCTCCGGCAGGGATGTATATATGCTCAGCAACTGCATTCTATGCTCAGCAACTGCGTGGAAAACATATTGTAGTTTAGAAATTATTGACGCTTAAGAATTTACATCGTTACTAAGTGTCAACAATTTATCTTCCGACTTATTTTTCACTTTGCACCGCGGAGTTAAGGCTTTAGTAGAGTGCAGAGGCGTCCAACGCTGATTTGTTGTAAGTTGCAAACTGGTCGTGTAGGGCCCCTCCTCGCGGGGGCCTGCACCGGAGCGCGTGTCCCCGGAGGCGCGGCTAACCCTTGCGGCGAGGGGCCCACCGAGGCAGGGCCTCCGAGCGGGGGCGGGGGCGCGGGTGCTGGCGGCCCACTCTGCCGCCGCTACCTGCTCCGCTCGCGCTGCGCGTCTCGCATTAAATAAACATTCGGCAATACCCTCCTCGTCTCCTCGTCTCCCCGTCTCCCGCTCTCACCGCGCGGCTTTCGGACGATTTCACCGACAAATCTGTCCACTACGATTATTGACATTGTTAGTGTTAAAGGTTTCGCAAAATTTTGTAAGAATTGTTATCTAGTTATAAATAATGTTAGTATGTAGGTGTTTATAAGAAATTAAATATAAAGCTAGTTAAAATTAAAAATGACATACGGAAGATGAAAATGAAGTTAGTTCTTACGATATACATTTGTATTTAGGAATAGTCTTTGGTATTTTTTTTATCAGTATTGTATTAATATCAGAGAGAGGAAGAGTGAGGAGTGAGCGAGCGCTCACGATACGTGTGCAGGGCAGGCATGGTGCTGCAGCGAATAATATTGTATTGTATTAATATCAGAGAGAGTAGTGAGCGAGCGCGCACGGTACGAGTGCAGGGCAGGCATGGTGCTGCAGCGAATAATATTGTATTGTATTAATATCAGAGAGAGTAGTGAGCGAGCGCGCACGGTACGAGTGCAGGGCAGGCATGGTGCTGCAGCGAATAATATTGTATTGTATTAATATCAGAGAGAGTAGTGAGCGAGCGCGCACGGTACGAGTGCAGGGCAGGCATGGTGCTGCAGCGAATAATATTGTATTGTATTAATATCAGAGAGAGTAGTGAGCGAGCGCGCACGGTACGAGTGCAGGGCAGGCATGGTGCTGCAGCGAATAATATTGTATTGTATTAATATCAGAGAGAGTAGTGAGCGAGCGCGCACGGTACGAGTGCAGGGCAGGCATGGTGCTGCAGCGAATAATATTGTATTGTATTAATATATGATACATATTAAACCCAGTAATTGTGTAATACTGATGTCACTGGCTTGGCTTGGCTAGATTTAGGCATTTTGCCGGACCAGTTAAATATCTCATGCATTGCATAAATATAATATTTAACTGGTGCGACATCTGTGCAATATTCTTTCTGATTTGATTTGTTTTTTTTCTTCATACAAACAAAAAAGGTTTTGTGGTCTGGGTCCTTTTTTAGCGTCCATATGGGCATTGGGCGCTGTGCGCTATATGCGGATTGCCGCGTCTCCCTGCGCCACTGTATTCTATAAAAAAAGGGGCAAACGATTCACGACCGTTTTGCAATAGACCGTAAGGGGTGCATTGCCTCGCACGGTGCGTGTTGACTGTCCCTCGGGATTGCGCATGTTGGCAACAGGTAGAAACTACTTGCCCCCCCTCACCAGTCGCCAGTCCTTCCTACGCACAGCACACACTGCAGACCGGTCGCTCGCGAAAATAATTGACCCTGAAAGAAATTATTTACTCCAGGTCCGATTCTTTCGTCCAACAAAAAGGGTCTACTATTTTATTTATTTATTTCAATTATTCTGTGTACATGGTATATCTGACGAGCGTATCGGTGTGCAGATATTCTGTGTACATGGTATATCTGACGAGCGTATCGGTGTGCAGATATTCTGTGTACATGGTATATCTGACGAGCGTATCGGTGTGCAGATATTCTGTGTACATGGTATATCTTACGAGCGTATCGGTGTGCAGATATTCTGTGTACATGGTATATCTGACGAGCGTATCGGTGTGCAGATATTCTGTGAACATGGTATATCTGACGAGCGTATCGGTGTGCAGATATTCTGTGTACATGGTATATCTGACGAGCGTATCGGTGTGCAGATATTCTGTGTACATGGTATATCTTACGAGCGTATCGGTGTGCAGATATTCTGTGTACATGGTATATCTTACGAGCGTATCGGTGTGCAGATATTCTGTGTACATGGTATATCTGACGAGCGTATCGGTGTGCAGATATTCTGTGTACATGGTATATCTTACGAGCATATCGGTGTGCAGATATTCTGTGTACATGGTATATTTTACGAGCGTATCGGTGTGCAGATATTCTGTGTACATGGTATATCTGACGAGCGTATCGGTGTGCAGATATTCTGTGTACATGGTATATCTGACGAGCGTATCGGTGTGCAGATATTCTGTGTACATGGTATATCTGACGAGCGTATCGGTGTGCAGATATTTCTTCCAACCAACCAGCTCATCTTGGATACAATTATTCTGTGTAAATGGTATATCTGACGAGCGTATCGGTGTGCAGATATTCTGTGTACATGGTATATCTGACGAGCGTATCGGTGTGCAGATATTCTGTGTACATGGTATATCTGACGAGCGTATCGGTGTGCAGATATTCTGTGTACATGGTATATCTGACGAGCGTATCGGTGTGCAGATATTCTGTGTACATGGTATATCTGACGAGCGTATCGGTGTGCAGATATTCTGTGTACATGGTATATCTGACGAGCGTATCGGTGTGCAGTTATTCTGTGTACATGGTATATCTGACGAGCGTATCGGTGTGCAGATATTCTGTGTACATGGTATATCTGACGAGCGTATCGGTGTGCAGATATTCTGTGTACATGGTATATCTGACGAGCGTATCGGTGTGCAGATATTTATTCCAAGCAACCAGCTCATCTTGGATACAATTATTCTGTGTAAATGGTATATCTGACGAGCGTATCGGTGTGCAGATATTCTGTGTACATGGTATATCTGACGAGCGTATCGGTGTGCAGATATTCTGTGTACATGGTATACCTGACGAGCGTATCGGTGTGCAGATATTCTGTGTACATGGTATATCTGACGAGCGTATCGGTGTGCAGATATTCTGTGTACATGGTATATCTGACGAGCGTATCGGTTTGCAGATATTCTGTGTACATGGTATATCTGACGAGCGTATCGGTGTGCAGATATTCTGTGTACATGGTATATCTGACGAGCGTATCGGTGTGCAGATATTTCTTCCAACCAACCAGCTCATCTTGGATACAATTATTCTGTGTAAATGGTATATCTGACGAGCGTATCGGTGTGCAGATATTCGGTGTACATGGTATATCTGACGAGCGTATCGGTGTGCAGATATTCTGTGTACATGGTATATCTGACGAGCGTATCGGTGTGCAGATATTCTGTGTACATGGTTTATCTGACGAGCGTATCGGTGTGCAGATATTCTGTGTACATGGTATATCTGACGAGCGTATCGGTGTGCAGATATTCTGTGTACATGGTATATCTGACGAGCGTATCGGTGTGCAGATATTTCTTCCAACCAACCAGCTCATCTTGGATACAATTATTCTGTGTAAATGGTATATCTGACGAGCGTATCGGTGTGCAGATATTCTGTGTACATGGTATATCTGACGAGCGTATCGGTGTGCAGATATTCTGTGTACATGGTATATCTGACGAGCGTATCGGTGTGCAGATATTCTGTGTACATGGTATATCTGACGAGCGTATCGGTGTGCAGATATTCTGTGTACATGGTATATCTGACGAGCGTATCGGTGTGCAGATATTCTGTGTACATGGTATATCTGACGAGCGTATCGGTGTGCAGATATTCTGTGTACATGGTTTATCTGACGAGCGTATCGGTGTGCAGATATTCTGTGTACATGGTATATCTGACGAGCGTATCGGTGTGCAGATATTCTGTGTACATGGTATATCTGACGAGCGTATCGGTGTGCAGATATTCTGTGTACATGGTATATCTGACGAGCGTATCGGTGTGCAGATATTCTGTGTACATGGTATATCTGACGAGCGTATCGGTGTGCAGATATTTCTTCCAACCAACCAGCTCATCTTGGATACAATTATTCTGTGTAAATGGTATATCTGACGAGCGTATCGGTGTGCAGATATTCTGTGTACATGGTATATCTGACGAGCGTATCGGTGTGCAGATATTCTGTGTACATGGTATATCTGACGAGCGTATCGGTGTGCAGATATTCTGTGTACATGGTATATCTGACGAGCGTATCGGTGTGCAGATATTCTGTGTACATGGTATATCTGACGAGCGTATCGGTGTGCAGATATTCTGTGTACATGGTATATCTGACGAGCGTATCGGTGTGCAGATATTCTGTGTACATGGTATATCTGACGAGCGTATCGGTGTGCAGATATTCTGTGTACATGGTATATCTGACGAGCGTATCGGTGTGCAGATATTCTGTGTACATGGTATATCTGACGAGCGTATCGGTGTGCAGATATTCTGTGTACATGGTATATCTGACGAGCGTATCGGTGTGCAGATATTCTGTGTACATGGTATATCTGACGAGCGTATCGGTGTGCAGATATTCTGTGTACATGGTATATCTGACGAGCGTATCGGTGTGCAGATATTCTGTGTACATGGTATATCTGACGAGCGTATCGGTGTGCAGATATTTCTTCCAACCAACCAGCTCATCTTGGATACAATTATTCTGTGTAAATGGTATATCTGACGAGCGTATCGGTGTGCAGATATTCTGTGTACATGGTATATCTGACGAGCGTATCGGTGTGCAGATATTCTGTGTACATGGTATATCTGACGAGCGTATCGGTGTGCAGATATTCTGTGTACATGGTATATCTGACGAGCGTATCGGTGTGCAGATATTTCTTCCAACCAACCAGCTCATCTTGGATACAATTATTCTGTGTACATGGTATATCTGACGAGCGTATCGGTGTGCAGATATTCTGTGTACATGGTATATCTTACGAGCGTATCGGTGTGCAGATATTCTGTGTACATGGTATATCTGACGAGCGTATCGGTGTGCAGATATTCTGTGTACATGGTATATCTGACGAGCGTATCGGTGTGCAGATATTCTGTGTACATGGTATATCTGACGAGCGTATCGGTGTGCAGATATTCTGTGTACATGGTATATCTGACGAGCGTATCGGTGTGCAGATATTTCTTCCAACCAACCAGCTCATCTTGGATACAATTATTCTGTGTAAATGGTATATCTGACGAGCGTATCGGTGTGCAGATATTCTGTGTACATGGTATATCTGACGAGCGTATCGGTGTGCAGATATTCTGTGTACATGGTATATCTGACGAGCGTATCGGTGTGCAGATATTCTGTGTACATGGTATATCTGACGAGCGTATCGGTGTGCAGATATTCTGTGTACATGGTATATCTGACGAGCGTATCGGTGTGCAGATATTCTGTGTACATGGTATATCTGACGAGCGTATCGGTGTGCAGATATTCTGTGTACATGGTATATCTGACGAGCGTATCGGTGTGCAGATATTCTGTGTACATGGTATATCTGACGAGCGTATCGGTGTGCAGATATTCTGTGTACATGGTATATCTGACGAGCGTATCGGTGTGCAGATATTTCTTCCAACCAACCAGCTCATCTTGGATACAATTATTCTGTGTAAATGGTATATCTGACGAGCGTATCGGTGTGCAGATATTCTGTGTACATGGTATATCTGACGAGCGTATCGGTGTGCAGATATTCTGTGTACATGGTATATCTGACGAGCGTATCGGTGTGCAGATATTCTGTGTACATGGTATATCTGACGAGCGTATCGGTGTGCAGATATTCTGTGTACATGGTATATCTGACGAGCGTATCGGTGTGCAGATATTCTGTGTACATGGTATATCTGACGAGCGTATCGGTGTGCAGATATTCTGTGTACATGGTATATCTGACGAGCGTATCGGTGTGCAGATATTCTGTGTACATGGTATATCTGACGAGCGTATCGGTGTGCAGATATTCTGTGTACATGGTATATCTGACGAGCGTATCGGTGTGCAGATATTCTGTGTACATGGTATATCTGACGAGCGTATCGGTGTGCAGATATTCTGTGTACATGGTATATCTGACGAGCGTATCGGTGTGCAGATATTTCTTCCAACCAACCAGCTCATCTTGGATACAATTATTCTGTGTAAATGGTATATCTGACGAGCGTATCGGTGTGCAGATATTCTGTGTACATGGTATATCTGACGAGCGTATCGGTGTGCAGATATTCTGTGTACATGGTATATCTGACGAGCGTATCGGTGTGCAGATATTCTGTGTACATGGTATATCTGACGAGCGTATCGGTGTGCAGATATTCTGTGTACATGGTATATCTGACGAGCGTATCGGTGTGCAGATATTCTGTGTACATGGTATATCTGACGAGCGTATCGGTGTGCAGATATTCTGTGTACATGGTATATCTGACGAGCGTATCGGTGTGCAGATATTTCTTCCAACCAACCAGCTCATCTTGGATACATTCAACTGTTTTGATCCATGAAAGTTTAGAAAAAAAAAGAAAAATTTTATTTTTTTATTTGGAAACATTTGTTTTTTCTAAGCGTATGATGAAGTATTAACCCGGTGAATATTTGGTGTAATATTAGGTCCTTACATATGAAATTGGCGTTTTGCCGTACTGGCAACTTTGATCTCAAATATCTTCTCTTTGGTTAGGAATTCCAAATTAAAATTTATACAGCTATTTACTCAAGTATTTGTGTTTCGAAAATTATAATTCATTTGTTTTTTCCTCAATTGTTTTTTTTCTTTGCGTCACTCAGTTTACAAAATGGAAAACTTGAAATATCGCGTTATTTACGAGTACGAGTTCCACCGTGGCACCAGTGCTGCAGAAACGGCTCGAAGGATTAATGATGTGTATGGCGACGGTGCCGCAAAAGAAAACACAGTGCGTTTTTGGTTCCAACGTTTTCGTTCTGGAAATTTCGACCTGCAGAAAAAGCCCCGTGGACGGCCGGAGACCAAAGTTGATAATGAAGAATTGAAGGCTATTGTGGAAGCGGATCCATCGCAAACCACGTCCGAGTTAGCTGCAGGCTGCGGTGTTAGTGATAAAACTGTTTTAATCCACTTGAAGCAAATTGGGAAGGTGAAAAAGCTTGAAAGGTGGGTACCTCACGAATTGAGTGAAGCAAATCAACAAACGCGCGTTGACTGCTGCGTTGCATTACTCAACCGGCACAATAATGAAGGGATTTTGAATCGAATCATTACCTGTGATGAAAAGTGGATCCTGTATGATAATCGGAAGCGCTCATCGCAATGGCTGAACCCTGCCGAACCAGCCAAACCATGCCCCAAGCGAAAATTGACTCCAAAAAAGTTACTTGTGAGCGTTTGGTGGACTAGTGCTGGTGTCGTTCACTACAGCTTTCTTAAATCTGGCCAGACGATTACGGCAGATGTCTATTGTCAGCAACTGCAAACCATGATGGAAAAGCTAGCTGCTAAACAACCGAGGCTGGTTAATCGCTCTAGGCCACTGCTGCTTCATGATAACGCTAGACCACACACTGCACAACAGACGGCTACCAAATTAGAAGAGCTTCAATTGGAATGTCTAAGACATCCACCGTACTCTCCGGACCTTGCCCCAACAGATTACTATTTTTTTCGAAATTTGGATAACTTCTTGCAAGGGAAAAAATTCAACTCCGATGGGGCAGTCCAAACCGACTTCAAAGATTTTATTGATTCCCGTCCGAATGGTTTTTTTAGTAAAGGGATCGATGAACTACCTATGAGATGGCAAAAGTGCATAGATAGCAATGGTACATACTTTGATTAAATAAATATATTATATTAAAAAAAAATCAACTTTATGTTCCTCCCAAACAAAACGCCAATTTCATATGTAAGGACCTAATATTTGAAAATACATTTTTTGTTAGTTTGTCTTTAAACACTGTTTTATAACGTTCAGAAACGTTATAAAAAAAACTCCGTAACCCGCATGGCACGGGTTCATTCGTCAAGTTTAATAACATTTATATTTAAAACAGAATTCTTCGAACCTAGATTTCTAAAAATGTAAATGAATTTCGACCAGCGTACTACAATATATTCGAGAACGGCCCTTAACTTGCTTAACTTGCGTGCATCGTATACCCGATAGAGTGACCACGGGTTAGTGATCACCAATCACCAGTCACCAGTCACCAGTCTCCACGAGTCACCAGTCATTAATCTTCTGTCACTGGGGATCGGATCAGCGGCATGCGCCGACTAAGGGGCAACAGTCTCAGCGAGGTGAGCACGAGCACGAGGACGTGTACGAGCACGTGTACGAGTAGCATAAACAGTAGCGATATGTTAACACATGTGTCATGTTACATATAATACAATAATATTTGAGCTTACGAGTACCGGCCAACATGCGAGTAGTGATACGGAAACATGCCCAGAGATCTGAGAACTCCATTTAGAACATTAGCAGGAGTCATTTAATTTAATTTACGAGTATAAATGAAACACTTCCATCGGTTCATGTTGATGCTATTTATGAACTGCATAATCATCATCATTATTACAGAAAGTCCCTCATATTATATTGTATTGTACAGGGTGGCCTATCAAAGGCTGAAGGATGTACATCGCCGAACTTCAAAAGGCTGAAGGATGCCATCGTCGCTCTGACAGTGTGCGCAGTAGCTCCATCCTGTTGGAACCATACCTTCTGATTATTTTCGACCGCTGGGCGTAAAAATATTTCAAGCATTGTCCTATACAGGGCGCCGTTGATTCTTCCTGGCTGACCTTCCTCATTTTCAAAGAAATAGGGGCCGATAACTCTTTCAGCCATAACACCGCACCAAACAGTGCATTTTTGGGGGTGCAATTGATGCTGATATAACTCCCTGGGATTCTCAGTAGCCCAAAATCTGCAGTTTTGTTTGTTGATGTGTCCGTTTAAATGAAAATGGCCCTCATCACTCATTATCAAGTTAGTCAAAAAGCTGTTACCTCTGGCTAGGGGTCGAAATCGAAATCGAATGGCTTTCTGCAGGCGCTGCTGCGATATTACGGTAGTAAAACTCTACAATCTGTAAAAAAAAATATTGAAAATGAAGAAGTTATGATTTTTCCAAATCTTACAGTATTTTAGTGGCCATCCTATACTTTCGTTGTATACAATACAACCTGGCTGGCTTATTGCCATGTGGAAATTCTTCCAACTAACCAGAAAGTTTTTAAGGAGGCCCTAAATGAAAACCAGACTGGAATCCTTTTTAAAAAATCAGGTTCCAGCGGGATATGAACCCGCAACCTCTAGATCGGGAGACAGGCGTCTTACCAATTTGGCCGCGGAGGTCGTCTCATCATACGGTATGCAGACAGAACAGATCTCCACTACTTAACGCGCATCTTTAAATTTTGTCACGTACCCGACCCGTGGCAGGGATTATACAATAATATGTGATATAATGATTATATCTTTAACACTTTTAACATACGAGTATGTCTTCCCCGTTTCTGAGTTTCTGAATTTCTAAATTGGAGTGTTCCTTTCTTCGTCCTTCTCAAACTTCTCGTAACTTCTTCCTTATTCACTTTTACTTTTGCTAAAATGTTTAAATATGTACTCATTCTTTATATAATACTTTATACGAGTACATACTCGTACCATAGTCATATAATCTCAATGTTCCTTTCATCATCTTTGACGGTATACTCGTATGATACACCTATCTTCATTTCCCATTTTGTTTAATGATCTCGCCCCTTACTTTCCATTGCTTTTCTACAGATTTGATCGCTTAGTGGGCAAATGTAAGATTTGCTGGTATATTGTTAGGTTGGAACCGAAATGGAACCGAGAGTGAAGTATGGGCAGCTTTTCATCTCTGGAAATACAATACTTCAGTCGTTAAATATATTGTAATATATTGTAGACCTTGACATTTCCTATGTTGTTCTTTTTTCAGCATTCTCGCATTTGGACCCCGCAGGACCATAAAACTCTCTCATGGTGAAGGTGCAGGAAAAATATCCGCGATATATCTGTATTAGTGAGTAGTGAGTTGGAGTCTGGTATATATCCATGGCTTTATCCCACTTACTTTCTACTGGTCACGATTGGATACAATTCCTTGAGCTTGCCAAAAAATCTACGGCTATATGTGGTCAGACATGTTCTCGTGTGTTGTCCAGAATGACTACGAGTAGAAAGACTAGCGTTAATATTTTTAACAATTACACTAGACTGCGCCGGCAGGGACTTTTCTCAATCACATACACAAAAACGGCTCTCTTGTTGCGGTGCTTTAACTATGCCGAGAATCATAAATAATTAAACCCGACACCCCCGAGTCGAAAAACACCAGCGTCAGAGGTTATCACGTCACACGTCTCAGTGGAAATACTAGTATATGTAACATAAACTATTATATTGTATTAAAAGTGAATGTATACCTTTACTCAAGTTGACAATGAAAGTGGAAGAAATCGTTCTTTTGAAAATGTAAATATTCATTAAAGATTATATACCCTGTATAAAATGATTCACCCATATTCATTAGAAATTGTATACCCTGTATACCCCCTATAAAATAATAAACTCATATTCATTAGATTGTATACCCAGTATACCCTCTATAAAATAATAAACCTATATTCATTGGATATTGTATACCCTGTATACCCTCTATAAAACAATAAACCCACATTCATTAGAGATTGTATACCCTCTATAAAACAATAAACCCTTATTAGTTAGAGATTGTATACCGTGTATGTCATCTTTAAAATAATAAACCCATATTCATTAGTTTATATACCCTGTATACCCTCTATAAAACAATAAGCCCATATTCATTAGAGATTGTATACTCTCTATAAAACAATAAACCCATATTCATTAGAGATTGTATACTCTCTATAAAACAATAAACCCATATTCATTAGAGATTGTATACCCTGTATACTCTCTATAAAATAAAAGGATAACCCTTCTTATTAAAACTTTTATTTATTGCGGCAAGTCAAAGAGGACATTTCGACATGCGTGGAATACCATTCTTCTCGCTTTTACATTTCAGTCTCTCATTTCAAAGTGTGAAAACCAAAGCTGCGCACGGATGTTAATATTCTAGAACGTTGACTAACAACGACCAGACGAAGTACACTTTCACTATCAATGTGAACCGATAGTACCACAGTACACGTTCACAAAATACTGTAGTAAAAGTGTACATTCGTAATAAATGTGCACTGACCATACATAACAAGATTTAGGTATTGACTCCATCATAAGCTATTGTGCTTTTTTATCGGATTGAATCGAAAGCGTAAACACCGGCAGCAGGAATCGCGCAACAGGGAGATGCGGGGAGGCGCACCGGCCCAGGGGACGGGCAGCGAATGGGCAGCGAATGGGCAGCGCCTCGCCTCGCCTCGCCTGGATGGCGCGTGGTGCCACTTACCTATACATACCGCTATCTGTCTGTCCACGTTGCTGCCTGTACCGCGTGTACCGTCTCCCGTTTGCATCTTTTATCTCCTGGCTCCCACAATACCTTGAGCCCCGTCCCCATCCCCGTCCCCGTCCCCGTAGTGCGCATCTGCTCGTGCCTGCAATATGATGCACTGCCGTACAGTGGCGGACTACCGCGACCTGTAGCTGTAGCTGTGGCCGCTCGCGTTATAATATGACAACTCTCTTTTGTCTTCTGATTTGTTTCTTTGTTTTATAAGGATTTGAACTCTTCTTTTATTTTCCGTCTTTGCGCTGCAGTAAGTAAATCAAGGATTATGTGTGTGTGTGTGTGTGCGTGCATTTATATTTAAAAAACAATGGTACCTACTACATATTTGTTATGGTTGAAATAGTATTGCTGCTTGTTTGTTGTAATTTATTTGTACAAGGAGTGTGAGCTGTCCTCGTATTAGTAAGGGTGTATCTCAACTGGTGGGGTGTTATAAGATGAACTTAGACCTTCTGATAACTTTTCTCTTTAATGTATTTCCTCTTCCGTTGCCTTTAAATAAATACATACACGTATATATGTAGATACAAATATACTCGTAGCATGTTACTAACATTTAGACTATATGAGTATTTATTTATTCAACCTCTCCGTGAACCGAGCAGGAATGTACAGATTAGCAGGAGTATTCAATGTACAGAATTCAAATAAAAAAACTTCGCTAAACCAAGACGCTTAACATAATCAGCCCAACCCGGGCAAGGCAAGGCAAGGCATGGCATGGCATGGCATGGCATGGCATGGCATGGCATGGCATGGCTAGGGAGGGAAGGGATAAGCTCTAAACTTGAAGACGAAATTTACACAAGCATTGCGAGTAGCTCCTGTTGCAAGGAAACTGGGCTCATGAATCATGTAAAAACTGGGCATGATGTTTTTATTTCTGCAGATATTTAACTTGCATTCGTTGGTATATATGCATTTTTTATAGCTTAATAAATGTCAAACAGACGAACACATCTATTGAATAATAAGAAAGGAGAATTTTACATAAATATATACCATCACGCAATTTTTCTGCCCTGTTAGGGTAGGCAGGTATGACAGAACGCCAGACTTTTTGTGTAGTATCGGTAGAAAGACTGTAGAATAGGTGGATAGTTGCCCCTCTATCCTCGTTTTGCGTTCCTTATGTTTAGCCCATCGCACATTGTAAGCACCTCGATCGGACCGCTTATGTCATCACCCTGCGCTTACTTAGCTTCTTACACGTTTATCGTGTGCAAAGGCCGTCCGATTATTTATGATAATGCGAGGACCACACAAAAGGGACGTTTTATTACAATACAACAACATGAAAGCTATTTTTAAAGAATTTTACTAGCCATAATTTAACAATGTTCACAGGTTACACAAAATAAAAATGACTTATCTATGTGACGCATACGTTCGGTACACTTTCCTACCTAGACACACGCCCTTCATCCAAATACTTTTTCTACGACTCCTACGATTTTTTTAAATCAAGTGAATGATATTTTATACGATCCTTATAAAATATCATTCACTTGATCTAACCATACTTTCTTTGGTATTTCTTTACCATGCATTTTACTCACATGTGCATTATATGTTTGTTTTCTTAGTTTTTTTTATTCATCTACTCGTATATGCCCAAACCATCAGAACTCTTCAATTTTAAGTTAATATTCATCTCCAATCAATCTAATCCCATAATCGGTCATACTATACATTGTCACCTTATGTGTTATTCTCACGGCATGCATGTCTACAGCATTCATTCGAAGATAGTTGAAGACATTTTAGCTGAGAGATCAGGGAAGGAATATGAGCAAGAAGTGAAGTTAGACGAGATGTTTGGATATGGTGAGAGATGAGACCTGTTCATGGATAGAACGCCGTGGAGATCTGTCCTCCTTGTACGAGTATATCTCAAAAGGGACTTAGCGTGATAGTATATAAATTATATTTTTAAGCCTTTCGTCAATATAACATAGGTATCCTGCGTCAATATAGATATCCTGTGTCAATATAGGTATCCTGCGTCAATATAGATATCCTGCGTCAATATAGGTATCCTGCGTCAATATCGGTATCCTGCGAGAGGTATTATTCTAATTTATCCTAAACCGATTACAAAATGCTTGAACTAAATCGCATCTCGCAATATGTCGCTAATCGTGATAAAGATCGCTTGATCTAGACTAAGACTAGTAACGATAGTGTAATGTACTGTACTAGTTACTGTACTAGTTACTAGTATCAAACGTACGAGTATTAGCATCAAAATGCAAATTATTAATTAACTGTACAAGTATAATGTAAAAAGACATGCGTGGCGGGAGGAACATAACATAAATGACATATTTGACAGCCAAAAGGGGGGGGGAGTGGGGGGGCAGACTCGACCGATTTTCCTGGCATATTTAGATTGCCAGTCCGCCTCTGCCCATTGCCTGTTGTCCCTCCCCTCCTGGCACAGTATTATTAGGTAATGCACAATGAAGAGGAAGTGGACCGAGGCCGTTCTTATTGATCAGTCGTGTTAAATATTCTTCACGTTCTGTCAACGCAACACAATTTGCAGGATTCTTCTTAATTGGTGTTATTAAGTTTGATAAACTGGATCAAATGGATTTTTTCTCCTTTTCATAAAAAATGTTAATTTATTATAAAACGCGTTTTGTGAGTTGATTCGTACTCATCATGCATGCATCCAAATAATGGTTCATATTATGTGGGACAGTTAAGGGGCACAAATTTAACTGAGTGCGTATCATAAATGGTAGCGATGAGATCTATGTCATGTACGAGTATTTAAGGTTAACTGCTACGAGTCAAATAGCAAAACGATAATAACCATCGACATCCGAGGACTCCGAGGTTTGATAGTCGGTATAATGCGCGGCCACTCTCCACCGTCACCGTCTCAGGCAGGCTCGGGCCGTGCGGAGTGAGTACAGCGTGTGGCCAGTTGCGGTGGCGCTACGGAGTGGCGGTGGAGGTGGAGGAATGCAGTGAATGTGGCGAATAGTGTAATATAATGCGTTACGGCAGTGTTATGTTATGGCGGGTGTTGCGCACTGCCCAGGCGCCAGCGCTTGATTGCCCCCACTTCGGTTTAATTCGGTCACAGTACAAAAACCATCGAAACCTTCTTAAATAATGGCCGTGAAGAAACCAAATTAATCAAGAAGTGATAGCTGCCACTTCTTGATTATTTTGGAAGAATAAATACATATTGGAAAAATAAATACACGTAGGTATGCTTTCAAACATGTTTTGAATATACGTTATTATTTATTTATTATTACACATGGCAAGAAATATACATAATTTGCGAAAAAACAACAGGTAATTTAATTTGGATATACATTATTTTAATGGATCTGGGTTTGTCGCCTTTCATTTGTCGTATCCCCAGTAAACTAGGCTTTTGCCTGTATCTCACTGAGGATTATATTATAATACAGTTTTCGCATTTTCGTTTGATGTTTTTTTTTTTTATTTCTGATTATTATTATTATTGGTACGATACTTATTATATTGATAATTACTGTAATTATGCAAGGAGTTCTATTTCCAAAACAGGTTTCAGAACATCTTTATTTTTCAAATATTATTTGACAGTTGTGCAACGAATGAATGAAGAAAGACTAACAAACAAATATACAGTACAAATGTGAGTGGAAGACGTGGTAGAGGAAGACCAAAAAAAGTACGGCTGGAGAAATCGTTGGAGCTGTATAGGTGTAGAAGAGGCGAAATATGTGTGTCACTCCTCCTTTCCTATCCCGAAATGGTGACGGCTTAATGATATGTATGTATGTGGAAGGGTTGGTGTTGGTGTTTTGGTAAAAATATTGGGATTTCCGCTTTGAAAATGACGAACTAGTGAAGGGCAGTCTCTATAGTGCAATCTACATATGTTTACAAGCTTTATTCAATTCTAAAGAATTGCCCCACATAGATAAGCCCGCTCCAGTTAGCGCCCCTCCACTCGGCCCGAGCCCCCGTGCCCTGGTCACCCGCACTCCTGACCCCAGCTGCTTAGCACTCGCCATCAACAGACACAGTCGGTATTCTGAGTGATTGTGTATAATCATCGGAGCATTCGTGCACGTATCTGAAGAACCTTAACATACTATAAGCTGTAGGTAGGGTGATACTGGCATTGTGCTGCTTCTACTGGTGTGCCTTAGAAAGATAGACACGAGAAAGGAGATAGAAAACTTCATCAACCCATCAATTAAGGCTCCTACGAGTACACACGGACCCGTCACTTCTAACAAGCGATCATTGTTATACAGCAGAGTCTATGGGATTTGTTGAAGACAATATCAAGGAATGTAAAAAGTGTTTCCCAAACCCAATGATTTGCAACAAACAACAATTGTGAAACTGCGATTTCTACAAGAAGTATGTTATACGTGTATAAAAAACATGTCAAAGTAGAGTAGAGCAGCCCTCGGTGTCTTGTATGTTAAGAAGCAGTGAAGCAGTTGTACAGTGAACATTTCTACAAGAAATGTATACGAAAAAAATAGTAAAACATATCAAGGAAGACTCACACTTCTGGTGAACTAACATAATTGGTAACTTTATAAAGCTGAAATTTCTACAAAAAGTGAAAAAAAATAGCTAAGCGTGTCACAAGAGACTCGACTCCCACTTCTGGTAACTCGTAAGAAGCAACAATTGAAAAACTTCAGTTTCGAAAAGAGGCTTAACATATTAGAAACAGAGTGGAAACATATCAAGGCGGACTCCACACCCGGTGTCTTTTATCACGCGACAGTTTTATGTTAAAGCTGAAATATCAATAAAAGGTGTATGATATAAGAAAAAATAGCGACGGACATCAAGGAAGACTTCCATACCTGGTGATCAGTAACAAGCATCCACTTCTACGAGCAGCCCTGAGTCCGATTGGACTCGCTTTTTTAAGCAAAGGCTGCTTTATCCTGCCCTGGGACTTGCTGAACCACGAACTGCGTAGGATTCTTCTTCGAGAAGCATCATGCGGCCGGGCTTTGTCACATTAGTTGTGCTGTCAGTGTTGGGAGGGGTGTGTGTGGAGTGCGGAGTGACGGAACTAAGGTAAGGTAAGACTGAGTTACTACTATATTCTCATACCATATACTGTACTCGTATTATACGAAAAGATCAGCCCCGGGCAAATGACGACCTCCCCTCCCCTCCCTTGTATTATATTTTATGCGACCCGACAACAAAAACTAATTTCTAATGACATTGAGTACTGTCTTGTGCTGTTTGTATAATATAATATATACGGCCTCCGTGGCCTAGTCAGTAAGCAACTGTATTGCAGCCAGTGAGTGGTCGGTTCGATTCCCGTTGGTACCCAGTTATTTTTAAATTGTTCCAGTATGGTTTACATTTAAGGTTTGTTTAAATACGTTTATAGTCGGTTGGAAGAGATTGCCATATTGCAATAAACTCGCCGGGTTACACTGAATAAAAAGGAAGTGTAATACAAATACGTTCGTATTACACTTCCGTGGACGCAATCGAATGATGTGGATCTGTTGGTTTCCTTTTATTTGTATGATCTTACCAAGTCAGGATTTGTCCGTATCTTCCTGAAGACTAATTGCATCCAACTAGAAGGACGTTAAAACGCTTTTTTGTGAAAACAGGTAGTTTTGGTTACATCGGGAGTTTGATCCGAAACTTCAGGGCTGCAAGTCAGTTGACCTACTAACATAAGCGATACTCTCCTCGAGGACATTCTACGAGTAGCTCTGAACTCGAATTCTCTATTATTAACAGATTAAACATATAAAAAAATATAAATAAGTTGAGTGTAAGAATATGAAGGTAGTGGCTGCGGCTATTAATTAAGGTACTTCTCCAAATCTGCATATGTCCCAGAAAACCATATTTTGTAAGGAAATCGCAGGGAACATATCAAGGGAAGACGAACTACAAATAAACCTTTGTAGAGTGAGTGATAGATACGTGATAGTTATACATTCAGCTTTAGGTGTAGTGTAATGTGTGTGTGTGTAGTGTTCATATACCAACATACATTTTTATAAAACCTTCCAAAAATAATTGCCTTCGAGTGCTTCTTAAAACTGTACACGCCACCCATATATATAACACTAAGACGTTAACCATTCTACGCCACAGGACCAGCAATGGCAATAGCTCTATCATAACATAACATAATACATCGTCCCGTACATTGGATCGAGTAGGGCACAGAGGTCAATCATTCTTAAAATTGTGAAGTAATTTAATATAAATCAAATTGAATGTATGATTTACAGAATGTACCGATATTTCTGAACACACGGCCGATTGAATTACTTAGCCGGAGAAGCAGCGCTTGCCTTAACCAGAGAGCCGAACCAGTTGCGGAAGATCTGCCATCGAGTCGTCCTCCAGTTCTCCCGTTAGTTCCAGGAGGTCGCACTGCACCGCAATGCAGCGCAATGCGCTTCCACTCGGTTCTGTGGAACTCGGTTATAACGAGATTCAAGGGACCGTCATGACTTCGGGTTATATATAAAAACCGAATACTTTTATTGAATTTGTAATTTGTTTTATCAAACACTGTTTATTCCACTTTATATAACGGTATAACGTTACTGGTTTCAAGGTTTTCACCTCATCAACAGGTATTGTTTGTGCTCCCTGATGATGAGGTGAAAACCTTGAAACCTGTAGGGTTATACCGTTACATAAAGTGGAATAAATAGTGTTTGATAAAACAAATGACAATGTCTTGAAACCTCCACAACGAGAATGCTTTAACTATATGATAAATAATATCGTTGGCTAAGAGTGCTAAAGAACTTATCCGATGAAGGAGTAAGGTGTCCTACCATCGGATCGAAACTCCGAACAAGCTATCCATCACTTGGAGAAGAGAGTTTGCTTAATTAGCTGCAAGTCTTTATATTTTCGGGCGCTGATTGCAAGCCTGTCTTGGTGCAGTAATTCCAAATCACTCCAGGTGGTTGGTTGCACAGAACTTTTTCTTTGAGGTAATAACGTCCAGGAGTCTTCAAACCGCAGTTTGTATGAATATTTCCTGACGGCGAATACATGAGCGCACGGATATCAGTGATCTTAGGGTCTCCTGCAGATCACCCCGGACGAATATTTTTGTAGCTTGTCACGCTGTCGAACTTTTTTAAAAACGTGTGTTCTAAGTAAGTCACTTCGAATGGATTTTTGCGAGCTTTTCAATCACTTGGGCGTAGTCCGCAGGAACATTGATCATTTTGTTTCGCATTTTACGTTCTATTAGTGAGTGCATATTATCCACCTCCATTTGAGTGTGCCCAACTTCGAGGTACTTCTGCACTATCGTTATATTATTTGATACTGCAATGTTTAGTAGAGCGTTTGATAGGGTAACATTACGTTCTATTAGTGAGTGCATATTATCCACCTCCATTTGAGTGTGCCCAACTTCGAGGTACTTCTGCACTATCGTTATATTATTTGATACTGCAATGTTTAGTAGAGCGTTTGATAGGGTAACATTACGTTCTATTAGTGAGTGCATATTATCCACCTCCATTTGAGTGTGCCCAACTTCGAGGTACTTCTGCACTATCGTTATATTATTTGATACTGCAATGTTTAGTAGAGCGTTTGATAGGGTAACATTACGTTCTATTAGTGAGTGCATATTATCCACCTCCATTTGAGTGTGCCCAACTTCGAGGTACTTCTGCACTATCGTTATATTATTTGATACTGCAATGTTTAGTAGAGCGTTTGATAGGGTAACATTACGTTCTATTAGTGAGTGCATATTATCCACCTCCATTTGAGTGTGCCCAACTTCGAGGTACTTCTGCACTATCGTTATATTATTTGATACTGCAATGTTTAGTAGAGCGTTTGATAGGGTAACATTACGTTCTATTAGTGAGTGCATATTAGCCACCTCCATTTGAGTGTGCCCAACTTCGAGGTACTTCTGCACTATCGTTATATTATTTGATACTGCAATGTTTAGTAGAGCGTTTGATAGGGTAACATTACGTTCTATTAGTGAGTGCATATTATCCACCTCCATTTGAGTGTGCCCAACTTCGAGGTACTTCTGCACTATCGTTATATTATTTGATACTGCAATGTTTAGTAGAGCGTTTGATAGGGTAACATTACGTTCTATTAGTGAGTGCATATTATCCACCTCCATTTGAGTGTGCCCAACTTCGAGGTACTTCTGCACTATCGTTATATTATTTGATACTGCAATGTTTAGTAGAGCGTTTGATAGGGTAACATTACGTTCTATTAGTGAGTGCATATTATCCACCTCCATTTGAGTGTGCCCAACTTCGAGGTACTTCTGCACTATCGTTATATTATTTGATACTGCAATGTTTAGTAGAGCGTTTGATAGGGTAACATTACGTTCTATTAGTGAGTGCATATTATCCACCTCCATTTGAGTGTGCCCAACTTTGAGGTACTTCTGCACTATCGTTATATTATTTGATACTGCAATGTTTAGTAGAACGTTTGATAGGGTAACATTACGTTCTATTAGTGAGTGCATATTATCCACCTCCATTTGAGTGTGCCCAACTTTGAGGTACTTCTGCACTATCGTTATATTATTTGATACTGCAATGTTTAGTAGAACGTTTGATAGGGTAACATTACGTTCTATTAGTGAGTGCATATTATCCACCTCCATTTGAGTGTGCCCAACTTTGAGGTACTTCTGCACTATCGTTATATTATTTGATACTGCAATGTTTAGTAGAACGTTTGATAGGGTAACATTACGATTTTGATAGCCACATCCGTCCGAGTAAATAATCAACTGCACATCTTCTCGGTTTTTGACTTTAGGTAAAATCTTCCGTTCAAGAAAATATGTCCATATTGAGGCAAACTCTTCTGCACTGAGACCTCCTCCCGTCCCGTTCCACAAGAAGCGGGAACCACCTCTGTTCATGTTGTATGATAAAATCAAATGTTATGCACTCGCAGCTTGGTGTTATAGTACAGCACACTCACCATACATTCGATTTTGGGGGCATTAAAACGGCTTGCGTATCTACTGGAAATACTAGTGTTTGTTCTTCCTTATTTTTTCTTCTCTGGCTTCTTCTTTCTTCTGTACGAGTATATGCAGTTGGTATTTACTTTCTTCTATCGTCCCACTTTATGCGCTGGAAAATTTTCACATTCGTCTTTTTTTGGTCTAAATAAAGAAATATTTTTCGATGACATAGCGTCGAAGAAAACAGTTGAGGACAACGGCTGCGTGTTATGCGACGTGCGCCAGTCAGATACGTAACAGTCATGTACAAATCCTTTTTAGTTTGCCAGTCAGGATGAAGATATTTTCTAGATGACAGTAATGAAGTCCATCACAGGTATGGAATCGAAAAATTAATTCAGAGAATGTTGTTTGTCCGCACATGGGTTAACTCTCCCTTTAGGAGATCTACGCTGACCAGGGAGAGGGCTGTGTGTTGTGTTTCATTGTATTTTTCCAGGCTATTGCAGTCATCCTTCCGATACACAACGTATTTAAATACATTGTTTTGTATACCCCGACATCCTCGTCATTCACCTTCAAGAGGTACGGAACGATTGTGATCTTCGAGATATATCCGAGTCTTTTCTATCTCTTGCACATTTTATCGGAAGTGATTTTACAGTATCATCGATGTACACTTTTTTTTCTGCCCAAGAATAGTTCCTCCAAAATGTTTTAAAGATTCCTTTCCTTCTGTCTTCAGTAACTTAATCACGTTATTTCTGTTCTCACATGTTGCATCTACCTTTCATCGACTTCGGTTCTTTTACAGCTTCATACACCAATTTTTACTATTTTTATATTTTTCTATAATACTCCAGTCCTTTCTCGCGACTAGAATGCAACAATCCTATGAAAATAATAAAGAGCAGTACTTACCGTTATAAAAAATCACCAGACATGAAACTAAAACCTTAATAATCATCAAACAGGAATATTTATCCGACCGGCGTGCACTTAAGCCGCTAACTCGCCTACAAAATGACGCCGAATGAGGGAGTTAACACATTTTTTTTTAGCGCGTAAATTGAAGCTCGTGGAGTTGACAGATATTATTGAGGCTCGATAACAGCGATTTCGGTCTGTTACACGGAGTTCGAAGTTTGACGCTTCTATAGAGTATATTTTTCTCTTTTTATCCATACCAAAATGTCATTTTATCCAAAAATGAAGTTAGCAGTTTAGCACTCTTAACCGACGGTATATTTTATTGAATTCATTCGTTCACTTCAAAGATAAACAATACGCAGAGATAATTATACTGTTTGACCATCCATCGGGCCGGGCTGCCTCGAGCCATGCCTGGCACCTGGCACCTGGTCTATTTCTTCATCGGACTTATGTTAGGTTGTACCACAACTTGTTCTGAAAGTATCGCTGATCTCACTTTGCACATATTTACTCCATCATAATAAAATGACAATTTATGTAGCGCCATTTAGAGAGCAAACTCTCCTCAAGGATGCTCTAACTGGTGACTCGAACCGACTGCGGGCTTACCATATTTCAAGAGGACATTTCTTCAAGCAATCAAAAATATGTTAAAGAGAGACATACATACCATCACGCCATCTCCAGTATTCTTCTAAAGAGAGACATACTCGTACATACCATCACGCCATCTCCCTGTCGGGGCAGACAATCTTCTAAGTGTACGCATTTCTACAGAATTTATTCGACTCTTTTCAGACTTGTTTCACGTCCACGTTTCACTCTCCTACACCAAAATTGTTACTAAAATACTGTTAAATAGACCTTAAGTGTTTTTAAAAATACAGGGAGAAATGTGTGTATGGAGAGAAAAACATATGGAAACCGAACAAAGTTGATTGTTCTATTTCCTCGCTATAACCGAGTCGGTCTGTTCTAGTCAATATAATATAATAGGAGTACATCCGCGGGACTAGATGACTAGACCCGCTCCCTGAAGACAGCGACAGATCTCAGCGGCCGCGGGAAATGCGCTACTATAGATAAACGCGCACAAATGCGATCGTTCACTGCCGAGGAATGCCGTCATTTCTCAAAACATCGCATCGCTGGTCATAAAACTCGCAACTTATCTCTGCATTCATTTCATTCAACATTCATCGAATACTATATTTCTTCATTTATATTTATCAATCAATTTTCTTAATAAAACGAGAACAATCATTGCAAAATAAATATTGGCTTATTTCGACTAACAAGACACCCCAACAGTCCTTTCTAGGAATTGTAGAGGGTGGTCTACACTAAGGGTTGATTCACGTGACATGGTACAAACTCCGTACTGCAGAATATCTGACGAAATAATAATCAACAATCGGTACAAAGCATCGACAATATTTTCAAATTCCTTCATCTAAGCTACAAGTACTATATAATTGTTTACTGGGATCGAGACAAGACAAGACGAGACAAATGGCAGGCTGTTAACAAACCCAGATACAAGTAATGTTATCAGAGAGTGTCCACTTGAAATTGCATTTATTTTGTCTGTCTTATTAATACTCCCCAGGCGGGAGCTACTCTTTAATTAATAATCCCCATTCAATACTCCCCAGGTGGGAACTGCTCTTTAATTAATACTCCCCATTGAATACTCCCCAGGCGGGAGCTACTCTTTAATTAATAATCCTCATTGAATACTCCCCAGGCGGGAACTGCTCTTTAATTAATACTCCCCATTGAATACTCCCCAGGCGGGAACGGTTTTTTAATGAATACTCTCCATTGAATACTCCCCAAGCGGGAACTGCAGTTTAATCAATACTCCCAAGACGGGAACTGCTCTTTAATGAATATTCTCCATTGAATACTCCCCAGACGGGAACTGGTCTTTAATGAAATTATAATATTTATGCGCCGAGGAGTCCAAACTATTTTCCGCATTCGTCACCAACACCACACGTTAAAGCGGGGATCCCCAAACTTTTTAAGAATAGGGCCATATAAGAGTATTGACATTGCTAAGTGGGCCGGATTAAAAAAATATTCACATGGAAAACTATCATACATCATTTTAACAATAATTAAAACTCTAATAATTGCAATATATACTCGTAGTATAACTAAACGAATATTTCTTTCTTAATCATGACATAAATATTTTATAAACTATTCAAATAAAAGTAATATTCAGATATTTCAATTCGCCACCGGCATTCAAATATTTTTCTATGAGAACTATGGGCTTGTTGCTTTGTTGCCAGAACTACCTTTACGAGTATTACGAGTAAGTGTTAAATCAGAAACGCCTATTTTAAAAAAATCTTGCAAATGATAATCGTTTAAACTTAGCGGATTTTTTATTTAATGTGTTTCTTCGTGGAAAATGATTGCTCGCAAATGTACGCACTCCCGAATATGGAAATCATTTTTCTTGCAAAATTCTTAATATAACTACTCGTATATTTCCTTCTGGCAAGAAATAATAAAACTCAATCAAGTTTTCATATTTAAATAACAATTTTAGCGAATTATTTTATAACAAATCTATAAATTCTATAATAGTTGCATATTTACATCAACATCAACATCAACGTCCTCGGCAACAATCTCGAAAAGATTTTGAAATAAAATAAATGTAAAAATCTTTGAATAGCTCATTTAGCTCATTTTGTAGCGATGACATTTTCTCAATGCAATTTTGATCTCCGTGTTAAAGTATCAATCCTCATTCGATCTGACGCCTTTATTGTCCAGTATATGTTTCTGATTCATTTCATAATTTCATATAAAGAAAGTCTTGCTATTGACCGCAGCCCCCTTCCTAACCTAGCACTCAACTAATTTATATTTATTTGGTAACATTTTGAATCTGTCAATAACAGTGGGCTTGGAGCCCGAATTAGGGCGCCCTTGAGAAAAGTTAGCTCTCTGAACGGCGCGCGGCGTCCTTTTATAATTATTATTAACTTCATCATAAAATCGACGTTTTCCCATAAAATCAGTTTTGTTAAGTAGCGAGGATCGCCCTAAGAGTAGCTGGAAAGTAGCGCCGTTACTACGAGATGTTCCTTAGAACACTGCACTGTGTGTGTGTGTGTGTGTGTGTGTGTGTGTGTGTGTGTAGCGCGCTACTTGAGGTTCAGACCTTAAGACGACGAATTATGGTTAAAGTACACATAGAGATTGCTTTATTTTTCCAAATCTTTTTAAGATAACTGCACGAATAAAATATTGTAAATAAGAAATATTTCTATATAAAATACGAGGCGTATCCAGAAAGTAAGTGTACTGAGGCTCTCACGACCGGATGGATTTTATTTTCGACATGTTGGCTACACTTCCGTGTAGCCTGACCCTTCCCCTCCGCAACGAGACCGGTTCGAGGTCAGTACGTTAAGAAGTGTCGACCCGACAACACGTTTCGTGAAAAATGTAAATCCAATCTCCCGCCAAGTGCGAAATACGGGGCGTCATCCGTTATCTCGTTTGGAAGGGAAAACCTCCGGTTGAGGTTTATAATGAGGTAAAAACTGCATACGGTGATAAAGCTATGAATCGTACGAGTGTGTACAAGTGGTGTCGCGAGTTTTAAAACGGTCGTACGTCTGTGCATGATGATCAGAGGAGCGGAAGACCTTCAATTGTGACTGACGAAATTAACGAAATTGTTTTGGGACTGTCAAGGCATAATTTTAATTGAATATATGCCTCAAGGGGAGACCATCAACTCTGCAAGATACTGTGAGACCCTAAAAAAATTGCGGAAGGCGATTCAGAACAAAAGGAGAGGCATGCTGACAAAGGGAGTCTGCCTGCTGCACGAAAATGCCAGACCACACACGGCCAACGCCACGAAGGAACTGCTCGCCTCGTTTAAATGGGATGTCCTGAACCATCCCGCGCATTCCCCTGACCTAGCACCTTCAGATTACTATCTCTTTACCTCCTTGAAGCTGCACATGGGTGGAAAAAGGTTTTCAACCGACGAGGACGTAAAGGAGGTGGAGAAGTGGACGGAGGGGCTGGCGGGAAACTACTTCGAGGAAGGCATCAAAAAGTTGATACCCCGCTTCACCACCTGCATTGAGAGGAATGGCGACTATGTCGAAAAATAGCTTACATATGTACTACGGTAACCACGTATTTTTTTTGTTTAAATAAAAAAAATTGTAACCTACAAAAATTCAGTACACTTACTTTCTGGACTTACCTAGTAGTTTGTTATAATCCTGTCAAATCAAATCATAATAAACTTTTCCAACAAACCCGAGAAAATATCTTGCGATTTTATAATCGCTATCCTAAAGCCACTCCAATGTTTGCGGAATGAATAAGACAAAACACTCGTATCTTGCGATTTTATAATCGCTAGCCTAAAGCAGCTCCACTGTTAGCGGAATGCATGAGACAACATTTGATAAACTTATCGCAATTACCTCCTGAAGACAGCTTCTAACAGTTTCTAACTCGAATTCCATCCATTTCCATGAGAAAATCTTTCATAATGTTCATTTTTTACATGGCCTTTTTTATCTTACAATCTCAAATTCTTCTTGGATTTGTGAATGTCTCACTCTCTATATCTAAGTGTTTTGCTAGAAATACGAGTAGTTCTGAGGAAGGTCATCTAAAGTGTAACCGCAATCCTCTTTACAGAACAATATTTAATACGCGGGTTTCCTGGAACGTGGAGCAGTGATGACGGCATCGTCCACCGCAGAGAGGCGTGTATTGTGTGAAATGCGAAGCGTGCAGAGTGCAGAGTGTAGAGTGCCGGATAACCGCGGCGAGTCACACACGAGTATATCAGTGAATACGAGTAGCTAAAGACTGGTCAGGGGTAGCTCAGAAACTTGGAATCAATGACTCGTGTACACGCACTTCTTCTTGGCCATGTTGCTCCTGGCGGAGCGTGGTGATTCCCTGATGATACGGATCTATATCCTTTATTTACCATATTTACTCAATGACAGCTGTTTTGCCATACAATGGTCTTGTCAAACTGTGAGTGAAGCTTAGCTAACATACATGGTTATATGTTATGCCTAAAAATCCAAAAAGTGGAAATTCAATTCATTTTTTTTCAAAAATGGTTGTATCCGTAGGGGTTGGGGTTTTTCTAGGGAGATTAAATAGTTAGCTTCATTAGTTTATAATTCCTTCACCAAGGTATATACTGTAGTACACTCGTAACATATTTAGACATGTGTTAAGGTTAAACCTTGTATTGTATCATACATATAATATTAGATGGTATAAGGTTTTTAGAGTAGTTGAATTGATTACTTGGGTTTATTTGGATCCGTTCACAATAAAAATATCTTTACAAAGTAGCATTTCGATTCGAATGAATCCCTTTAAAATGTGCCTCTAAATATATTAAAATACTAATTGAAATAGGTTTAAGTAACATAACTCTTTGCAATAAAGATCCTATACTATTTAAGGTAATTTAATTCCAAATCCCTTCGCAATCAATATTGATTTGTTCACCGAAATACTAATTTAAGAATTAAAAACTAATATACTTATATATACTCGTATATACATTGTGTTAACATGTTTGGTTATACACGTGCATATATTATATATATACTCGTATGTAGCCACGGATCTCAGCTTCACCCACAGTTTGACAAGGCCATTTTATGGCGAAACAGCTGGCACTGAGCAAATATACGAGTATATAAAACTATCAAAGTTTTGATTCTTATTATCTCTTTACTGTGGTCTATCGACCTTTCTGGAGACTGTCTTCTTGCTCACCGCGTCTCAAGATGTCCAGTAATGTCCAGTAATGTCCAGCAATGTCCAGCAATGTCCAGCAATGTCCAGCAATGTCCAGCAATGTCCAGCTACACAATCACCGGTGTTTGGTGTTACCTCCTAAACATATTCGAAGCTATAAATGATCCCCCACATTATGTGATATCCAAATTGATAGACATTTTGTTTGGCTCCATTAATCCACCTTTTGGATTTTAAAGCCATCGGAGTAGCCCTGGAGCTCGCGGTTGTTTGCCATATTGCCACTGCCACGAGTAGTAATAATACAAGACTCGGCAACGTCGTCTAGCGCGTAGTATACTCGTATTGTTACCAAACGAACTCTTTTGCCGGACCGAAACCCTTTTTTATCGGGTACAATCGGGGATCTACCCCGAAATCTCTATGTAGAAATCGAGCGTCTTAATCCTACTAGGGAATGAAATCACTATGTAGGACACAGCAGTCGTATTATAGTACCATACCGTATGTGAAAACCAACGTGTCATACTAGCATACCGTATGTGAAAACCAACGTATCATAGTACCATACCATATGTGAAAATCAACGTATCATAGTACCATACCATATGTGAAAATCAACGTATCATAGTACCATACCATATGTGAAAACCAACGTATCATAGTACCATACCATATGTGAAAACCAACGTATCATAGTACCATACCATATGTGAAAACCAACGTATCATAGTACCATACCGTATGTGAAAACCAACGAGACGAAATACGTGTAGCTTAGAGCGATCAAAATATAAGCTGAAAATCTTCAAAGAGACAAATAAATCTATCAATTTTCTTCTGTTGGACAGTGTGATTAAGATTTTCTTCTGTTGGACAGTGTGATTAAGATTTTCTTCTGTTGGACAGTGTGATTAAGATTTTCTTCTGTTGGACAGTGTGATTAAGATTTTCTTCTGTTGGACAGTGTGATTAAGATTTTCTTCTGTTGGACAGTGTGATTAAGATTTTTTTCTGTTGGACAGTGTGATTAAGATTTTCTTCTGTTGGACAGTGTGATTAAGATTTTCTTCTGTTGGACAGTGTGATTAAGATTTTCTTCTGTTGGACAGTGTGATTAAGATTTTCTTCTGTTGGACAGTGTGATTAAGATTTTCTTCTGTTGGACAGTGTGATTAAGATTTTCTTCTGTTGGACAGTGTGATTAAGATTTTCTTCTGTTGGACAGTGTGATTAAGATTTTCTTCTGTTGGACAGTGTGATTAAGATTTTCACGGTTATTATCCATTAATCCAGATATGGAGTATTTGCCATTTTGGGTTGATCTTACTATATTCATCTTAAGGGTAAAATACTAAAAAAAAGTCAATAAGTACCGCATATTTTAAATGAAAGGAATAGCTCGGTTACGTGCGCTTTATTTACTGCAAAAATACGAGTGTGTATGGGTTTAAACCGTCGTACTGAGATAAAAAGTTATTTTTATTGTACAAATGTAAACAATTAAAGCCAAGTGTTATCACGGTGAGGTGACTCGAGTCACAGCCCAAGCATCGCTGTCTGACCTCGGAGCTGAGTAGATTAGATACGGCCAACTGCCAACTGCCATCCGCCATCCAGCATATCCACCAGACCAGACCGCCTTGCGCCATACATGACGCACTGTAACCTACTCTTATGTTACTCGTACATACCACATAATATAGTATATGAGGATATGTTTATTTGTCCTAAGAAATGTCGGAATTGCCATGAGTACGAGTATTATGCACATACACGTGTATATCGACCTCTCCCTGACATATGGGTGCTTGATTATGGACATACACGTGTATATCGACTTCCCCCTGACATACGAGTGCTTGCATCTGGTGAGATGGCAAAAGGTGAACTTGCATCTGGTGATGAGAGAGGGGCGATGCAACTTTTACCAACATTTAAGGGTGTTATTGAAGAAAATTGATATAGTCCTGATCAGGTATTTAATTATGATTAGACAGGACAATACTGGCAGAACAGGCCTACCGGAACATACGAGTATTTAACTAAAGCTGAAGAAACTGCTACTGGGTTTGAGGCAGCGGAGGATCGGGTGACGTTATTATTCTGCAGTAATGCATCCGGTTATCTAATGATGAAACCGTTTTGCTGGTCAATCGAGCACTTACGCGTAAGCCACGATCATTGAAGAGTGTAAATATAACACGAACGGTATTGCGGTATACTGGAGAACTAATTACGAGTAGAAAGCTTGGATGACTGCATCTATTTTAAAAGAATGGTTTTTTAACTGTTTTGTTCCGGAAGCGGAAAGATACACGATGAAAAAAATCTTCCATTTAAAGTGCTTTTGCTTTTGGATAACGCACCTGGCCACCCACATGAGATACTCGTACGAGTACAACATCCCAACGTTAAAGTTGAATATTTACCACCAAATACAACTTCCACAATTCTACAATTAGATCAAGGTACCGTCTCAACGTTTAAAGGATACTATAGTACGAGTATATCAAACAAAGTTTTCAAGATATTTTGACGAAGGTTGATGAAGACGAATCTATCACAATTTTAGAAATTTGGAAAAAATACGCAATTAGAAATACTCGTAATTGGCACCATATTGTTTTAGCTTGCAAGTAACTTTAAATGCTTTGTGGAAATCACAATTTTTTTTAAAGAATAGATATGACCGAAGTCATAGGTATCCTTATGCCATTGAACACTAGGCGGAAAAAGTGCCTGTGTCGTTCGAAAAGAGTAGCACAGCGCAGGGTTCGAACCGAAGACCTTCCGCACGGAAGTCCAGTGCGTTACCGCGCGACCGTGCACCTCTGAACAATGGCCCGAAATAGTTACCAGAGGTAATCATGTCCCTCTAACAGGTGAATAATTCGCTCATATTATAAGGATATCGAATTTTATTTCTTAGGAGATGATTTTCAAGATCTAAATAACAATGATATTGAGAAATTATTCGGCGAAGAAAAATTAAACTAAGACGATCTAATTAACACGGTTCGTTATACCGAAATCGAAACTCAATCCATCGATGATTCCGAAACTCAATCCATCGATGATTCCGAAACTCAATCCATCGATGATTACGAAACTCAATCCATCGATGATTCCGAAACTCAATCCATCAATGATTCCGAAACTCGACCCATCAATGATTCCGAAGAACCAAATTATATTTACCGATACGAATGTGAGCAAATTAATTAAATCAGCCAGAAAATATGATAATAAATATGATATTGATTCCAATGTTGAAAGAACTTGAAAAATTCAACGAGAGATAAACAATATTTATACGCAATATGAAGAAATTCATAAAGAAATTACTAAAAAAAATGTTAGTTACAGATTTTCTAACAGTAACCAGGGAGCGTTTTTCTCCAAAAGAATTAGACATTTTAGATACTATATTTCTACAGATGATAGCGACTTTGAAACAACAGTTTAAAAGACAGCAGCGAACATTTTGAATAAAATAATCTCTATTAATTTATTGTATGTTTATGTGTGTGAATATATTATGTACATTTTGATTTCCTTCGCTACTTTTATTGTGTTAATACAAATAATGTTGTACTTGTGTGTGTGTGTGTGTGTGTGTGTGTGTGCATCTGTGAATGTAAATAAAAAAACTACTTAATAGTGAAATTATACTTTATTTCTTTGTACGTTCATAGATTTTTTACGCGGTTTTTTTAACGTATCATCTCCACATTTAGTATGAAGTCCATGTATTTAGTATGAAGTCCATGTATTTAGTATGAAGTCCATGTATTTAGTATGAAGTCCATGTATTTAGTATGAAGTCCATGTATTTAGTATGAAGTCCATGTATTTAGTATGAAGTCCATGTATTTAGTATGAAGTCCATGTATTTAGTATGAAGTCCATGTATTTTTTACGCCGTTTTTTTATATTCTGGAACTTATCCCATAATTTCGTATAAGCTCCATGTCTTTTTTTTACGTGATTTTCGTTTACGCAGTTTTCAGATACCGCGTAAATCCAGAAACGGGTGTACATTTGTATTTTTACGCACATTTTGAAAGATATATTTCCTTCTTACACCATAAATGATAGTATTCTGTTTTTGCGTATGTTACATATATTGTATGGTATACATATAGCGAATGTTACATATTTCGTATTGTGTTGTATACATATAGCAAAATGAATCATGAAATATAATACCTATATTAAAAACAGGCTAAACCCTAACTAAGGTCCGACAGCAGGACCAAGGCCCGGAGGTCCGAGACGATCGGCAGGCAGGGTTAATCTGCCGCAGCTTTTTTGTATAGCGCTATATTCGTGTTGCTTAAGGACGCTATGCAAATTTATGATGATTAGGTAATCATCACTGCCACGCCATGTCCCTATTGGGCTAGGCAGAGAGAACAGATCCCCACTTCATTCTATCTCTACACAGATCTTTCATTTCTATCACGACCACATATTACCTATACCAAAGTATAGGTAATATGTGACAAGTCACGCAAACTTTCTTATTGTAAAAGCTTTTCACTCGATCAGAATTTGATTAATTTTGTCATGCCACGTTTTTTTAATTCTTCCTATACTTCTCAAACTTCCTATACGACACGTATATATTATTTTTTCCAAATTTTTCATTATTCATTCTTTCTATAATAACTCGTTCGAATCCCGAGCTAGAGTCCCCCGCCCCGGGTAGAGTCCCCCGAGCTAGAGTCCCCCGAGCTAGAGTCCCCTTGATAAGAGTCTGCTCTCTAAACGTATTATTCTGCGTGGCTGAACCATATCAATTCTGTTTTCTTCATCTTAAGCACAGCATCCTCCTTTGACCCGCATTATTTCCTGATTCTCATTAGTAATTCTGTCATACATTGTTTTTCCACACATTCTACGTCTATCATTTCTATCGTATTTACCTGACTTTCATCACTTTTTTTAAACGTCCAAGTATCGCTAGCATATCATAAAATTGAGAAAAACATTCCATTATGAGCAGCCAACTTAGCTTCTCTCGAAATGCTTCAGTCGGTGAACACACTGTATAAACCACCATTTATTAAAGGTATTGCCTGCCGCTATAAGAAACTTATGAGCTACATATGTACATACATACGCCATTTCCCCGTTGGGTAGGCAGAGAGGACAGAATGCAAGTCTTTCTTATCTCGGCACAAATTATTAGCCTCCTCCACATTCCCATACATACACCTTCTCATCCAACTTGTACGATTTATCTGACATATTTTTATCTTCCTCTCACATTTGCACTATACGAGTATATTTGTTTTGTTAGTCTTTCTTCATTCATTCGTTCCACACGCACAAACCATATCAACGTGTTCTTCTTCATCTTACTCAACACATCAGCCTCAAGTTCACACTCATTCCTGATCATTTCATTCTTTATTCTGTCATCCATTATCACCTCATGTATTCTTCTCAATGCACGCAGTTCCATACAACTAAAATATATCTATAGTAAATGCTAAAGCATTTATTCGGCTCTTTTCAGTATTTTTCCACATTCGTGTTTCACTTCCATACATGAAAGTTGGCACTCCGACACTATTGTGGGCTTGATATAATCTTAGCGGACTTTGATACTGTTCGGTTCGAATATAATATTATGATACGAGTATATATCGCAACACGCTACACGCCCTTCGATGCTTATCTTAAAAATGAGTGACCTCATCGAAAAAACGATTGCGTCTGGCACTGAGAATATAGTATTGTACGAGTAAGTGAGAATGTTGTTGCCCAGTCAAATGTTGTTACTCGTACCACCATTAGTCATAAAGCACTTGTAATGTTGTTACTCGTACCACCATTAGTCATAAAGCACTTGTAATGTTGTTACTCGTACCACCATTAGTCATAAAGCACTTGTAAAAGCAATGATCGAGGAATAGGCCTACATTTCAATACAGAAACGTCTGATTTATCTCCTAAAATTCAAAATGAATATGTTCTAATCGAACCGAGGGCGCTCGCTTGATGTAGACCACGGGCACCGATGTGCAAATATGCAATATTAATATACAGATCTGAAAATATGCAATATTAATATGTGATATATAGATCTGATCATTGCCAAGTTCATCAGTTTACTTGCAGACACAGCGACCACTCATCTCGAAAGGGAGAAGCCACTCCCGGGTGAGGAGCTGTGGGGCGCTCCGGAGCCACTCAACCCCGCGGGAGATGGCGAGCCTCGCGGCTTGAAGGGGACGGGGACAGCTGAGAGATACAAGAGGTTCGCCCTCATTGGCTTGCTGCAGGTGAGACCACCATTTCCCATCTTCAATAACACTATTAAACAATAAAAAATCAGAAACATAAGTATTCTTTATAAATTCGTTCGTTGAGAGAGTCAGGTCTCCAAACGGCGCTGGGTAAATTGTAATTGTATTGTTATTATTAAATAAATACACCATCTCCATATCATTACACCATCTCCCTTGTGGGGTCGGCAGAGAGACAGATCTCCAAATGTTTCTATCTAAACGTTCAACTTTCGCCTCCTGCACATTCATACATTGCAATCTTCTATTACGTCACGGGCAATCTTCTATTATTGATACTTCTCACTTCACTTTACCTTCTTTCCTTAAATATGGTTTTCTTTTTCTCATTCATTCATTCTCTCCACATGTCCAAACTATCTTAATGCTATTTTCTTAGTCATTATTATGTCATTCATTCTCTCCACATGTCCAAACTATCTTAATGCTATTTTCTTCGTCTTACTTTATCCGTGCATTCATTTCTGAGGTCTTCATTCCTTACCATTGATGTTATACTACGAGTATATGCCCTGCCCCATATGTAACTTTATCCGTGCATTCATTTCTGAGGTCTTCATTCCTTACCATTGATGTTATACTACGAGTATATGCCCTGCCCTATATGTAACTTTATCCGTGCATTCATTTCTGAGGTCTTCATTCCTTACCATTGATGTTATACTACGAGTATATGCCCTGCCCCATATGTAACTTTATCCGTGCATTCATTTCTGAGGTCTTCATTCCTTACCATTGATGTTATACTACGAGTATATGCCCTGCCCCATATGTAACTTTATCCGTGCATTCATTTCTGAGGTCTTCGTTCCTTATTATTGATGTTACTAATATATATACTAAACTCGTTTGCCCTGCCCTGCCCTGTATGATATGTAACTTTAAACGGATTTGCTAATTTTATACAGTCATTTCAAAAATATAAAAAAACATTGCACGCAGCATACGAGTAGACTAAAGCATTCCACGCAGCATACGAGTAGACTAAAGCATTCCACGCAGCATACGAGTAGACTAAAGCATTCCACGCAGCATACGAGTAGACTAAAGCATTCCACGCAGCATACGAGTAGACTAAGAGAAACACAAACGATTTATTTGCCTTTTATTCGAGTGCTACTCTTTAATATACCCAAATTAGTGTTTCGGATATATTGAAGAGCGTGGCCGGTAGACAGTATTGTCTACGGTCCCAGTAAGCGAGCCTTCGGGTTTAAAACCTCTGGAGTAGGCACGGAACTCGCGGTTCGTCATTGATCGTGTTGGTAACACTATCGCTCGGCGCGTACGAGTATTATTACTAGACGAACTCTTTTACCAGACAGGCGCCTTTTTTAGTTGGTCTGCAAAGTGAGGCGGGTTCACCAGATACTGTCGCTTTACATATATGTGAGTGAAACAGTCTTGCTCGGTCTGCAAAGTGAGGCGGGTTCACCAGATACTGTCGCTTTACATACACGAGTATGTGAGTGAAACAGTCTTGCTCGATCCACTACAAGCAAAAATAATGGTCTCGACGAAAAATTATCGCGCTTGGCACGAAAAATATTATATGTGAACCGCTAGTGAATCCCGGTAAAATTTTGCTGCCACTATTAAAGCTGGGTTTCGAGAAAGCATTTGTCAAGTGAATTAACCAGAATTGACCTACTTTTCAATACAGAAATGTCTGATTTAAATTGGTGCCAATTTATAATTTTGACTGTCGTTTCGAAATCAAAGAAAAAACAGGTAAAATCTCATTATAACGGGAATTGCATGACACAATATTTAACGAATGGCTTAATACTGGCTTACATGTCACAATATTTAACGAATAGCTTAATACGGGCTTGCGTGTCACAACACAACACAATATTCAGCGAATGGCTTATGAAATTGGACGCTCAAATGGCAGTACCAACACAATATTTAACGAATAGCTTAATACGGGCTTGCGTGTCACAACACAATATTCAGCGAATGGCTTATGAAATTGGACGCTCAAATGGCAGTACCAACACAATATTTAACGAATAGCTTAATACGGGCTTGCGTGTCACAACACAACACAATATTCAGCGAATGGCTTATGAAATTGGACGCTCAAATGAAAAGATAAAAATCTTCTTTTAATAGGTAATTGCTTAGCACATGTTAATACGCGAGTTACGAGTAGAACACGTTCAAATTGAATTTTGAACTCCAATTCTCATAGCGTTTTTGCACCCTGATTTATGGAAGAAGATGAACATGGAGTTATGCCACCTAATACTATACTATACTGATAACCTCCGATTTCTTAAGGTTTCGCTCCCGGAAACTATGAATAGATTTAAAAAGTTCCCGCCCGATCTGTCCCCGATCTGTCCCCGATCTGTCCTGTGTCCCCGATAATATTATCCAACAATTATATGTGTTGTTATGGATGCTGTTAAATAATATTCAATTCAGTCAAAATAGCATAATCCTTTGAAAAAAGATTAACCGAGTGTATTGTTTTCAAATTATTATCGTTTCTTTAGCACTTTATTGTTCACCCATTCATTGTATTTGTGGCGCAGTATAACAACCATTCCGATTGCCTTTGTGGAGCAGTGTAACACCCATTATATTTATTTATTTAACACTTTTATTGCAAATACAATCTGGCTTGCTTATTGCCAGGCGGCAATCTCTTCCAACCGACCAGACAAAAGTAAATGGAGCAAGTTACGTGGTCGCATAAATCATTCAAATGACTATCCATCCCCACGAAATCCATAAACACATACGTGAGCATATGCCCACGAACCCCACAAAGACGGACAATCAACCGAACATTCTGGATTATAATTTAAAACATGCCAATAAAAGAACGAGTCAAACACCGGTTGGTAACTGGTTCCGGAGTCTCGCTGTATTAACAGGAAAGGATGACGTATAACAAGAAGAGCGATGAACTGGGAAAGCCAATAAACAATCTATGCTTGAATATAGCGCAAGTCCATCATCGGAAAGACACTGAATATTCTCGATGAGATGAGGAGACGGTAGGACAGTTAAGGATGTTATACAATAGTGACAATATGTGAATGTTTGTTGTGTTCCAGCGTGACCTGCCCCACCAGGAATGCGAGGCTCCCGGGGGGCAGCGCGGCCACTGCCGGCACCTGCACCACTGCCTGCACCGGGGACTCGGCCCCCTCCAGATAGCCTCTCACTCCTGCATCATCCAGCTGGGGTGAGCGCATCCTCACCGGTTCTTTGATACCTCACATCTACTCATTGCTAGGCATGTATGTTAGTAGGTAGTGTGTACCTGTAGGCCAGACTTTTTTGACATTTTTATTTAAAAATATATTTTAAGTGTTGCAATAAATGAAAGCTTGATGACTCACGGTGGTGTGTTGGCATTCTGTTCTGTTATGTTTTATGTTATGCCTCTTTTTGATAAAATTCAACGATTTTTTACTGTCTCGAAATTAAATTCAGGTTTGTCACTATACTACTATAAGAAATGTAAACTATAGAACGCAACGCACTAATTACATTTCATTCTTCGAAATAAATTATGTCAAATAGAATTGAGACATAAATAACTGTTAAATGATGAAATACCCACTTAAAATTGTCGAATCAGTATAAACAAAAACAAAACTATAATAACATGCCGCGCCGTCCCTAGCGACACACAACGGCTAACTGGCTGAAAAGACGGATCACTTTATATTAACCCTTCCTTCCCTGTGATGTGTAACTAGTACACATTGCTTCTAAACACCTTTAATATCTCTATAAATATAATAAATACTGGGTTCAGATTTTAGGTATTCCTCCGTAATACATTTACGCATTGAATGAAAAAAATAATATTAATAATAATTAGCACTTATCGGCCACATCAGAGATATTTTGTGAAAATCGGGAATAAATTCCCCAATACAATCAAACGTGTGCCAGTGTGTGACGTAGGTATATTCATTCTAAAAAACCACTATGGGTGAGGAAGCGACTCTATTCACGTCTCACTCTACTTTGGTATATGGGAACGCAAGAAATAGAATCTCAGTTCGTTCGTTTCTCTTGCTTCAGTAGCTCGCGAGCATTCGTGGTCTCTTTGCCCGTTTTGTGAACGTCGGCCGATGTTTTTTTTTTTTCATGTTTTCAGTAATTAAATTTCAATTATTATCACTTTTGACTTCAAATTTAATTAATTTAAGCGATTGGCTATGAATATTCTTATTTTTATGACCGCGCGTTCCGGTGCTGTGTATTTAATACACAGCACCGGAACGCGCGGATTTTTTAAGCACAGGAAAAATGACAATATCTCGATCAGAAATCATCTTAAGAATTGACAAAAATATTCATAATTTTCCATAGAGATGCATCAACATAATGTTAAATTGGTATAAGCTTAACATTCTGAAGATGGATATATAGTAACTGCGACCTCGGCGGTACGGATTCATTATGAGGAGAATTCCGTCCTTGGTATACGGTTACATTAGTGGTGTGCTCTTGATGCACTTATTAGCATCCACTTGATGCACTTAGTAGTGTCTGTAGTATCAAAATTCACCCCACATGCTACAGTGATAACACGAATAACGCTACAGTTTCAGATACCTCGGCGTGTGCTGTCCTGACGAGGAGGCTACTAGCCCTAGCTCCGTCCAGATCGAAGGGGCGGAACGCCCAGCCCGGCAGCCCCAGGGCCGGGAAGATGACTCGGTGGAAGAGAACGACCTGGAAGCCATCGTTTTCAAAACCTCCAGTGATGAAATGACTGACTTTGCCTCCGAAATTAAAGGTTTGTAAAATATGTCGGAATACCGCAACTCGACTATTTTCATACTCGTACCCCCTGAACACCAATTTGAGGCTTTTGCGAGCAAAGTATTCTACCGAATCGCCCCATCTCAAAGGTGAGAGCTCTCGCTTCTTAGACCACGTGCACTGCAGAGCGTTATCAATTTTCAATAGCGTTATCCATTTTCATAGGTGCATGTCCATGTCCAAGAACATAAACAACTTATTGGTTCATCTGTTTACTTCTATCTTGCCCTATTGTAATTTTGCGCCGATCTGGATTAATCCGCAGACAGGATCTGCCTGAGGCAAGTGCAAAGAGTGCAGCGCACACAGTCTCGCGCTTAGCGAGGCCCCGTGCTCATGTCAGATAAAAAAATATAATTTAGTGGCCTCGAATTCTTATTATTTTGAATACTTATTTAAAGGATTTTAGGGTGTCATTAAATTGTGATACACTCGGAAAATTTTGGAGTTCGTTCATTATTTTCTTTTCAATCTTTTGTGTACATTGTTAAACATGGTACGTCTGGCGGGCTTATTGTTGTACATCAATTTCTTCCACCCAACCAATCTATAGCATACATTCTTTTATGACAATATTTTTGTAAAATAAATAGGTATTTTGTGGGCGAAATATTTAGACAATGCCTGGCCTGTTTTTCACCGTTCACATGAATGTTGGTATATTATACGCAATAAGAATTCTCCGCGCCCAAATTTAACTCTCAGCCCAGCAATATTCCAGTCCGGCCCTGTCCGCAAATCACAGTTTGTAGTACTGCTATGGTCATTGGGTCAATCATTTCCGTAGTACTGCTATGGTCATTAGGTCAATCATTCCCGAAGGGATCTTCACTCAGACTTACGTCGGCTCATCTTCGGACCGGCTCGGCTCCTACAATCTGATGGCGTAGTCGAACCTTAAGCCACTCCATAGTCATATTCCTTCTCCAGTAATGTCGGACCTTAAGTCTGTCGCCACTGGAGGAGGAGTGTGGTGGCGAGATCAAACTTTTTCTGCAACATTCCTCTTCTAACTTCTTACACTCCTTGGCCTGCCGACTTTTTACACTCTGTGGGATCACTGAGTAAAATTTGATCAACAGATGTTTGGTCTTCCAAACGATGGTGACGTCCCAGCTAGGCTGGTCTAAAAATCAATATAGTATAACATAAGGATAACGTAGTTATTAATATATTTATCCATAAGGTTGCGGCGTGAGCAACAAGCAAGAGACGAAGATAATGGGCGGCCGGCCGGCCGGCCTGAAGGACTGGCCGTGGATGGCAGCGCTGCTGAGGCCGAGCTACAGGCCAGGAGGCTGGGAGGCCTTCTGCGGCGCGGCCCTCATCTCCTCCACACACCTGCTGACTGCCGCACACTGCCTCACCAAGTGCGTACCATATTATCTAACGTCGAGTTACCATGTTACGTGGCCCTCGAGTTACGCAAACTCAAAACTCCTGCCTTTGAGTTCACCCAATTAATTACTTTATTGTCACGGGGTACTGAAATTCTGTTTATCATACACTGATGCGTCTCGGTGGAATGTGGATTATATCCTTGTGACAGATTATCAGAATAGACAGTTTGCAATTGCAATTGGCCGGAATATGTTAGACAGTTTGCAATTGGCCGGAATATGTTAGACAGTTTGCAACAATTGGTCAGAATAGATAGTTTGCAATCCACAATCTCAAACAAAAGGTCCAAAATGGCATTCGGTACCGTATTCTGAGCTGTTAAGAGCAACACCATTTGCACACGGAATGACCTTGTTGAATGCATTTTCCGATATGAATATCTTACACATCTTGGATAAATTGAGGATAGAACTCCTTAATAAACTTTGCAGGTGTAACTGAATAGAGTGAAAATTTTATTATTTTCTTGATATAATTGGGTTAAACCTGTATTAAATGTAAAATAAATAAATAAAAACCATAAGAGAGATTATGCAAAAGGAATTCAGTCAATAATTTAAGCCATAACGCAATACCAGGCATAATAACGGGCACACCAGCATACACAAGCACCGACAGGGAATAGTACCGAGGGGGTACAGTACAGCTTCTATGCTTCATAAACAATAATTTAAGCCATAACGCAATACCAGGCATAATAACGGGCACACCAGCATACACAAGCACCGACAGGGAATAGTACCGAGGGGGTACAGTACAGCTTCTATGCTTCATAAACAATAATTTAAGCCATAACGCAATACCAGGCATAATAACGGGCACACCAGCATACACAAGCACCGACAGGGAATAGTACCGAGGGGGTACAGTACAGCTTCTATGCTTCATAAACAATAATTTAAGCCATAACGCAATACCAGGCATAATAACAGGCACACCAGCATACACAAGCACCGACAGGGAATAGTACCGAGGGGGTACAGTACAGCTTCTATGCTTCATAAACAATAATTTAAGCCATAACGCAATACCAGGCATAATAACGGGCACACCAGCATACACAAGCACCGACAGGGAATAGTACCGAGGGGGTACAGTACAGCTTCTATGCTTCATAAACAATAATTTAAGCCATAACGCAATACCAGGCATAATAACAGGCACACCAGCATACACAAGCACCGACAGGGAATAGTACCGAGGGGGTACAGTACAGCTTCTATGCTTCATAAACAATAATTTAAGCCATAACGCAATACCAGGCATAATAACAGGCACACCAGCATACACAAGCACCGACAGGGAATAGTACCGAGGGGGTACAGTACAGCTTCTATGCTTCATAAACAATAATTTAAGCCATAACGCAATACCAGGCATAATAACAGGCACACCAGCATACACAAGCACCGACAGGGAATAGTACCGAGGGGGTACAGTACAGCTTCTATGCTTCATAAACAATAATTTAAGCCATAACGCAATACCAGGCATAATAACAGGCACACCAGCATACACAAGCACCGACAGGGAATAGTACCGAGGGGGTACAGTACAGCTTCTATGCTTCATAAACAATAATTTAAGCCATAACGCAATACCAGGCATAATAACGGGCACACCAGCATACACAAGCACCGACAGGGAATAGTACCGAGGGGGTACAGTACAGCTTCTATGCTTCATAAACAATAATTTAAGCCATAACGCAATACCAGGCATAATAACAGGCACACCAGCATACACAAGCACCGACAGGGAATAGTACCGAGGGGGTACAGTACAGCTTCTATGCTTCATAAACAATAATTTAAGCCATAACGCAATACCAGGCATAATAACGGGCACACCAGCATACACAAGCACCGACAGGGAATAGTACCGAGGGGGTACAGTACAGCTTCTATGCTTCATAAACAATAATTTAAGCCATAACGCAATACCAGGCATAATAACAGGCACACCAGCATACACAAGCACCGACAGGGAATAGTACCGAGGGGGTACAGTACAGCTTCTATGCTTCATAAACAATAATTTAAGCCATAACGCAATACCAGGCATAATAACAGGCACACCAGCATACACAAGCACCGACAGGGAATAGTACCGAGGGGGTACAGTACAGCTTCTATGCTTCATAAACAATAATTTAAGCCATAACGCAATACCAGGCATAATAACAGGCACACCAGCATACACAAGCACCGACAGGGAATAGTACCGAGGGGGTACAGTACAGCTTCTATGCTTCATAAACAATAATTTAAGCCATAACGCAATACCAGGCATAATAACGGGAACACCAGCATACACAAGCACCGACAGGGAATAGTACCGAGGGGGTACAGTACAGCTTCTATGCTTCATAAACAATAATTTAAGCCATAACGCAATACCAGGCATAATAACAGGCACACCAGCATACACAAGCACCGACAGGGAATAGTACCGAGGGGGTACAGTACAGCTTCTATGCTTCATAAACAATAATTTAAGCCATAACGCAATACCAGGCATAATAACAGGCACACCAGCATACACAAGCACCGACAGGGAATAGTACCGAGGGGGTACAGTACAGCTTCTATGCTTCATAAACAATAATTTAAGCCATAACGCAATACCAGGCATAATAACAGGCACACCAGCATACACAAGCACCGACAGGGAATAGTACCGAGGGGGTACAGTACAGCTTCTATGCTTCATAAACAATAATTTAAGCCATAACGCAATACCAGGCATAATAACAGGCACACCAGCATACACAAGCACCGACAGGGAATAGTACCGAGGGGGTACAGTACAGCTTCTATGCTTCATAAACAATAATTTAAGCCATAACGCAATACCAGGCATAATAACGGGCACACCAGCATACACAAGCACCGACAGGGAATAGTACCGAGGGGGTACAGTACAGCTTCTATGCTTCATAAACAATAATTTATGCCATAACGCAATACCCGGCATAATAACAGGCACACCAGCATACACAAGCACCGACAGGGAATAGTACCGAGGGGGTACAGTACAGCTTCTATGCTTCATAAACAATAATTTAAGCCATAACGCAATACCAGGCATAATAACAGGCACACCAGCATACACAAGCACCGACAGGGAATACTACCGAGGGGGTACAGTACAGCTTCTATGCTTCACAAACAATAATTTAAGCCATAACGCAATACCAGGCATAATAACAGGCACACCAGCATACACAAGCACCGACAGGGAATAGTACCGAGGGGGTACAGTACAGCTTCTATGCTTCACAAACAATAATATAAGCCATAACGCAATACCAGGCATAATAACAGGCACACCAGCATACACAAGCACCGACAGGGAATACTACCGAGGGGGTACAGTACAGCTTCTATGCTTCACAAACAATAATATAAGCCATAACGCAATACCAGGCATAATAACAGGCACACCAGCATACACAAGCACCGACAGGGAATAGTACCGAGGGGGTACAGTACAGCTTCTATGCTTCACAAACAATAATATAAGCCATAACGCAATACCAGGCATAATAACAGGCACACCAGCATACACAAGCACCGACAGGGAATACTACCGAGGGGGTACAGTACAGCTTCTATGCTTCACAAACAATAATATAAGCCATAACGCAATACCAGGCATAATAACAGGCACACCAGCATACACAAGCACCGACAGGGAATAGTACCGAGGGGGTACAGTACAGCTTCTATGCTTCATAAACAATAATTTAAGCCATAACGCAATACCAGGCATAATAACAGGCACACCAGCATACACAAGCACCGACAGGGAATACTACCGAGGGGGTACAGTACAGCTTCTATGCTTCACAAACAATAATATAAGCCATAACGCAATACCAGGCATAATAACAGGCACACCAGCATACACAAGCACCGACAGGGAATAGTACCGAGGGGGTACAGTACAGCTTCTATGCTTCACAAACAATAATATAAGCCATAACACAATACCAAGCATAATAACGGGCACACCAGCATACACAAGCACCGACAGGGAATAGTACCGAGGGGGTACAGTACAGCTTCTATGCTTCATAAACAATAATTTAAGCCATAACGCAATACCAGGCATAATAACAGGCACACCAGCATACACAAGCACCGACAGGGAATACTACCGAGGGGGTACAGTACAGCTTCTATGCTTCACAAACAATAATATAAGCCATAACGCAATACCAGGCATAATAACAGGCACACCAGCATACACAAGCACCGACAGGGAATAGTACCGAGGGGGTACAGTACAGCTTCTATGCTTCACAAACAATAATATAAGCCATAACACAATACCAAGCATAATAACGGGCACACCAGCATACACAAGCACTGACAGGGAATAGTACCGAGGGGGTACAGTACAGCTTCTATGCTTCACAAACAATAATATAAGCCATAACGCAATACCAGGCATAATAACAGGCACACCAGCATACACAAGCACCGACAGGCAATAGTACCGAGGGGGTACAGTACATCTTCTATGCTTCACAAATGCACTCTACTGAAAGATGCTCCATATTTCCACTTTTCAATCATTAAACTCATTTCTTTGGTGCTGTTTAGTGACCTCAGCCACTCACAGTGCTCATCTGATTAATTGTAGTATCTATCAAGAAGTGTCTTCTTACGAAGTCTCTCAAAGATCTAATTGCTCTCAAGTCGCTGACTCCAGCACTCAGATTTGTAATATATAGTGTTAGTCTTTCTTCACTCATTCGTTCCGTGTGCCCATACCACCTCACAGTGCTCAAACACATCAGACTTACGCTCAAACTCATCTCGAATCACTTCATTCTGTATTCTGTCATACATTGTCACCCCGTGTATTCTTCTAAGTGTTTCTATAGCACTTTTTTGGTTCTTTTTAGTCTTGTTCCATGTCCATGTTTCACTCCCATCCATCAAAGATGCCACTAAAATACTGTTCTGGACTGGAGGAGGCGATCTTGGCAAATGTTGATACTGACCAGTTTGAGAATATACTCGTATATGTTTAAGTGCTCCATTGAATTTGTTTCGTTTCGCTACAAGCCGTTCAATATCCCTCGTAACTCTTCTGTTCATAAATAATAGGATTTTTCAACTTGCTCTAATCTTTCATTAGTCACCCATATATAATCGCATTCCCTTTTCCATCCACACTTTCATTAGTCACCCATATATCATCGCATTTCCTTTTCCTTCCACACTTTCATTAGTCACCCATATATCATCGCATTTCCTTTTCCTTCCACACTTTCATTAGTCACCCATATATCATCGCATTTCCTTTTCCTTCCACACTTTCATTAGTCACCCATATATCATCGCATTTCCTTTTCCTTCCACACTTTCATTAGTCACCCATATATCATCGCATTTCCTTTTCCTTCCACACTTTCATTAGTCACCCATATATCATCGCATTTCCTTTTCCTTCCACACTTTCATTAGTCACCCATATATCATCGCATTTCCTTTTCCTTCCACACTTTCATTAGTCACCCATATATCATCGCATTTCCTTTTCCTTCCACACTTTCATTAGTCACCCATATATCATCGAATTTCCTTTTCCTTCCACACTTTTCATCACCATGACTTTGGATTTCGCAATATTAATTCTCAGATCTTTGTTTTTAGATCTCTTTACAATTTGCCTATCAGACTGTAATTTATCCTCATGCTCATTTCAAATTGACATTTGTATGCTACCCATTGACCTCTGTAGTTCCATCAAACACAAATTTGTGTAAATATTCTTAGTAAAAATCTTTGTAACTCCGTATTATTAAATCCAAATAAGCGATAATTCTGACTGACATTTCAGCTATCAACCACACGAAATAAGAGCTCGCCTCGGGGAATATGATTTCGCCCGAACAGATGAAGTACCCCACAGAGACTTCAGAATTACAGAAATGAGAATGCACCCGGATTACAACGACTCGACATATCACCTGAACGACCTGGCCATCCTGAGGCTGCACGCGTCCTCTGTCTCTGTCACCGATGTCCGGCCCATTTGCTTGCCGTCCCCAAATGAGGACTTTGAGAACAAATTCGCAACAGTGACTGGTGAGTTGAATACAGTATAGTTTTACATTCATTCAGTAGGCCAGTATCAATTTAAGCTAATTACAAGTAGTTGTAACTGTCAAAGTAAAATTACTGGCAGTTTATAAATTGTTAAAAATGGTTGCTAATTTGTTAAAAGCTACCAAAGTCCAAACATATTTATTAACTCTTGAAGATTATCCAACTTCCATACTGAATAAATACAATATAAATCAACATGTTAGAAATTGTATTTAGTACAGTGTTTATTTATTTATTAACGAGCGCAGTCTTTAAATAAGTCAAACAGAAAATGAAGCAAAATTCTAATGAAAACACCAATCAAACAGACTTCAAAACATATCACAAAAAAAAATTGAAAATCAACAACAAAATTGAAAAACATCAAAATAGAAAAACAGTGATAATAGAAATCAGAAAAGAAAGTTTAAATTCATAAAGCAAACACTCGATTTAACTGACATTTTAAAAGGGTTTAAAATCACAAAACAAAAGTACATATGTGACCAAGTCAAAGCGTACCGATTGACTGACGCATACAATACGAGTATCTGTGCTAATTGACTGACGCATACGAGTATCTGTGCTAAATGATAAACATAAAAACTTGGGCTCTGCAAGTCATAAGTCGCTGCTGCAAACTCTACCGAAAACCGCATGAACTATTTGGTTACGAAACAGTATGAGAAAAAAGAAATAGAAAAGAGTCCTAGTGTGGTAAAAGAATTTGTCTGGTGACAGTATTCGCACACGCTAGACTTGCGACTCACACTCTAAGCTTGGCATTCGTGTGAGGTTGTTACCACTGCACTGCACATGCAGGGTATCATCAAAATGTGCGATGATGAACTAAGAGTTCCGCAACTACTCTGATGGTTCTGAATGCAAAAGCTCGATTAATGAGGCTGAAGACAATGCTCTGTCCTGGCCACGCTTATCAGTATATCCGGGTGGAATATGTTGAAGTGCACTATAGGAATGAATGCAAAGTATGGGTGTCATGAAAGTTAAAACCAGCAGAAAAGTCCATAAATACTTGTCATTTGGCAGATACACGTCAGAGGTTATGAATCATTTCTTGTTGCAATCCTGATTGAGTTTAATTCCAGGATGGGGGACCGTATCCTTCGGCGGGCCCACGAGTGACCTGTTACTGGAGGTGCGCCTGCCCATCTGGCCACAACAGCGGTGCAGCACAGCCCTAGGGCGTATTCTGCCCCGATCCACGCTGTGCGCTGGCACTCTGCGAGGGGGCCGTGACTCCTGTCAGGTATCTCTTAAGGAGTTTTGATAAACTTTAGTGGGTACCTCTTCTTCATCTCGTATTATCCATCGACTTGATCAACTAATTGAGTGGATTGACTGAAATTCCTCTCAGTCTTGTGCTGCACGAAGTAACTCTTCAGCATTCAGTCAGATCTATTGTCAAATATTCCTTTAACCATAACAAATTTATCTTCTTCTTCTTCCTCTTCTTTTAGGCCTGTTATGGTCCTGCGTCATCGTTTCCCTCTTGTGACGCCGACTGCCAGCTGTCTTTCCATCTTTTGGGAGGTCGTCCTGGAGGTCTACTCGCTTGGGGGATACTGTCCCTGACCATTCTTACGGCTCTTGGTTCTGCCATTCTGGATACAAGTTTGTTCCAGAACCTTCTTCTCTGTCGTCCCCATCTCACAATATCTTCAACTTCGCACATTCTTCGGATTTCTGTGTTTCGTACTTTATCACGAAGGGTTTTGTCAGCGATACTCCTGAGTACCTTCATTTCGCTGGTTCGAAGGAGATTTTTGGTTCTGACAGTGTCGGCTCTGGACTCTATGCTGTATGTCATTATGGGGTGGACACAGGTCTTGTATATCCTCACCTTGCATTGGATGTTCATATACTTGTTTTTCCAGATAGTGTTCTTTAAACATCCGGAAATGTATCACTTACTTAAATTAATCCGAGGGATTTTCCGTAGAAGTCTGTACGATCAAATTTCAATTTGGTTCATTGTGTACTCGTATAATCTCTTACGAAGTTTTGAAAAACATTTTAAATTGAAAAACTGTATTTTAATTTATCTCGATTGGAGTTCTAGATTGAAATGCTTTATCAGTTATAAGGATACGGACATTCTTCTAAAAGATTACACCAAATTTATCGGTATCTAACTTAATAATAACTCTCATTCGATAAGCAAAAGCAGTTTATTTCAGTTCTTCAGGTGTTTATAATATTAGAGAATAAAATTATATTCACAAATGCCATCCAACTTGTGGCTTCGCTCGTGGATCATGAGAATTTCATATAATACTCGTAGTTGGTCTGCCAAATTCACAAATCATTATAAGAAAAAATCCACGAAATACATAGAACATTTGGTCTTCTTCAAATAAATAATTTATCTCTTGCACGTCTAAAAGTTGGAGCATATGATAGATTTTGTCTTACACAGAACAATAAATAGGTCCAGCGGGAGTGAGCATAGATGCAGATTTTCTTCCGAGAGATGAGTATGATGGTGTGTTGAGATCATTCTCTTATTCATAACATTACATTTATCATTCTAAACTATAAGATAAATAGATTATGTATGCATTTTTAGCGAGCATTTGGATACAACTCCATTTGGGAAGTTTTTCAAATTTGTGTCATGGATCAAATCAATGTTTTTTCATTCCCGTCCATCGCACACCAGCACACCAGTAATTTTGTGAAATTAAATGAAAATAATTTTAAAATTAAGAGAACATAATTCAAAACCATTTTTTCTATTTTCAAACTGAATTTGCAAGAAAAATACAATACCAAATAATAAGAGTTGCGCATTTTAAATGTATAAATCTTATTTGTTATTTAATCTTCCGGGAATCACCTAGACTGACTGAATGGCACTAGACTGAACTAGATTACATTACTAAAAACTGTCCATGTTACTCTTATTGTGTTAATACTTTCTCTATACTTTGTTTCCCTTGTTAAGTTTTCTCCATTTTTCTTCCCAAATAATACCTATGTGTTAATATTCCCGCAGATGCGGAAAGTACCTAAAACGGTGTTTGCCGGCACGGCACTACTTTGCTATTCTCACACTGCCAATTTATCTTAATATTTTTATAATATATCATTCACTTTTCATTAATCTCAATAACATCATACAAAAAAAACTTATTTTCATGAAGAGAATGAGTTGGATTGACTCTGAGAGTAAAATGAGTTGGATTGACTCTGAGATTAAAATGAGTTGGATTGACTCTGAGAGTAAAATGCAAGTATGTTACGTATATATAAATGTGTTTTGATAACTTGGGCAGTTCTTCTAATTCTATCGAATGTATAGTCTTTCCGAGTTATAGTGTTATACCGCGTGGTTTGGGAAGACAAATACAGGTTTTGTTTTTTGCTTAAAATACTTGTATAGAAATTATCAATTTATTATAAGGCTGGATTTTAACCTTATTTTAAATAAGAGTGTGGCAGGGTATCATAAAGATTGTATTGACCTGCAGGGTGACAGTGGGGGACCACTGATGTTGCGGCAGGATGGAGGGCAGTACGTGCTGGTGGGCGTAGTCTCCTCAGGGGTGGGTTGCGGGCAGCGGGGCCGCCCCGGCCTCTACACCCGGATCTCCCACTTCTTGCCCTGGATAACTGACAATACCATATAACACGGACTGTCCAAGTATTTACCTTCCTCATCAAAATGTGTTACATATCAGCCTGTATCAGTACACTGTTAGGTTAGGTAAAATCATAATTTGGTAACAGAGACAGACTATGATCCTGTCATTAATAGGTTGTGATAATCTTGATACCTGCCCAAACATGGAGGCAGTGTTACCAATGCCAATAGCCTGGTGAATTGGTATTCATAATTAGCATCCCAGTTCGAAATCCGCATTCAGAAATAATTTTAACTGAATTTATAAACTTGTAGCAGCACTTATGAACTGCTTTTTGAGACGATATTTGATTACAAACTTTGCAAGTCCTCTATTTGATGATGCTACTAATACTATACCAGAGATGTGGCTGACATCTATCTCAAAAAAGGACAGCTCTTTTCAACAAATACAAAGAATTCAAGTCATACTAATATATTATTCAAAAATATTTAACTGTAATTGAACATGTGAATAAATACTTGACACTTGAAACATCTGATTTAACATTATTATTCTACCTGTGCCGTCTCTGCATTCAGACGCTGGTGATCGCACTCCTGAATGCATTTTAATGTACAGTTTATTGTATCCAGTTTATTGACTAATTGTATTATATCCAATATACTTCTGCAAGGCCCCCTCCACCTCTCCTCAGTTTTCCCTTTGAGAATCAGTTGCAGAAGACTATATTTGAGACTGTGAAGAATTTAGCCAAGGTAATCCAGTTTTCTTCTCTTCATGCCCTGTCTATCGGAATCCATCACCTCTTACAATAGGGGAACTCTCCATTGGTCATTCACCTTGACATATAGATATGCAACGCCCTTCTGTCCATCCACAGCTTTAATTTAGTGCATTGTGCATACTTCAACGGTGTATAGAAGTTGAGATCATATGAAATATTTAAAAGAAAGGAGATACTTATTACAGAGTCCTTGACCCTGAGCAGCTATCAAGTATTCAGGGAAGCTCATAAATTATTTTATTTAAAATTGATGAAGCAGAGATGGACGTTTCATAGAATCACAATTTAACACAAATACATAATATTTTTCAGTACTCAACACTAAACAGAAATATTCTTCAATGACATTTTAATTCAATTTGCACTTTACGGTGACAATCTTCCTAGTTTTTATTAATATTTCCCCAGCTGTTTTATATTTGTTCAACATTTTCATTGTCTTATTTTGATGAATATATTTATCATAATCTTTTTCATAGTCTCCTTAATGAATAAACCTACTTGTGTTATCATTTTGAATATCTAATTATTATAAACATATTTATCTTTATTTTCATTTTAATATCTCACGTTTGATTGGCTTATATTCGTATGGTATTTTACCAACTGTTAACTTTATATACGAGTATTCATATAGAAATTCATATTAAATAATCGAGAATGCCGAGCAGTTCTCTTGTACGAGTAGCCGGCGAGGGCGAGGTCGTGGATTTCTATATCCAAAATCAGTTTTTATATGCCAAAGGCTGGACTTTAAATAAATAGATATCATCGCCGATATTGCAGGAACACGTAACTTTCTTTATTTTATGGCATCATTGACCCATTTTTGCATTAACACATATATTTTTTTTCAATAATTTGGGAACCAAATATCGCTGATCATAATGCATCCTCCATCCTCCTTTCTTTTAGATCTTTCAGTATATATGAAACAATAATAATTCTTAGAATCCAAGTACACCCATAAGTATTTGACACCCTCCATAGCCTAGTGGTACCATTCTCCACTTACGCAATGCCTGATGGAAACCAAAGAAAATGAATATCAGTCTGGTAAGTTTGACAATATTTGCACGTGCCGAGCAGTAATGTTGCCGAGCGGTAGTGTTGCCAACACGTTCAATGACAAATCGCAAGTACCTGCAGACGGAAGACAATATTGTCTGTCAACCACACTCTTCAAATGTCCCAAACACTAATTTGGATTATATATAAAAAAATCTTTTAAAAAAGCATAGATTTGTTTGATCGATAGCTTAACCTTAACTTTGTTTCAAGAGAATATTCAAAGCATGGCACTCAATTTATTATGTATAACATATTATTGAATATTGTCAATTCATGTCAATCATTATTAAATTTCATCCAAAAATTAAAAATTATCTGAAAAGTGGAATAAAATACAGGAGTAAATAATAAAAAAACAAATTAGTTGACATTATTTAATTAAAAACAAAAAAATATATGGTCATTTTGTAACATGAATACTGGCCTTATTAATAGTGCCACTGGCTCTGCCACTGGGCAGACACATACTGGGTGGCCCACTTGGCTCGCCACCTGCCTGGAGATGGCACCTCCAATGGGGCACACCACGCACCACCCTCTCCTCACATAACCACATCACTTATTGTACCGAGAAGATAAAACACGTGGACACACATCAAGTTGTTGAGTAAAGCGCAAACAAGTTTAGTATTATCAGCGTACTCGACTTTATTTTACCCCAAAATCAAATCACTCAATTCACATTAGTTTTTCATTCATAAAAAATAAAAGCTAGGATACTCGTACTTCTCATAAGGCATTCAAATCAAAAGGTTAAAAATATTTTATCTCATTAAACTTGAGAAAAACAAAGTTTCAAGTTCAATTTTGTGGAACTCCACATTAGAATATTTAATAATAAATTACAAACACACATATGACCCCGCCGTCTCCGTCGGGGAAACAGAGAGAAGAGAGCGCCAGACTTTTCTATCGCGACACACACCTTTTGCGTTTTCAATATCCATACACCTTCTAATACAGCTCCAAAGATTAAAACATTTTAGATTTAAATTAAAACATTTTAAATCAACATTTTAAATTCCCTTATTTCTAATTATCGTACACTTGATCCAACCATACTTTCCTCAGTCTTTTACTACCACGCCTTCCACTCACATTTGCACTGTATGTTTGTTTTGTTAGTCCTTAATATATTAATTCTTTCCACATGCCCAAACCATCTACGAGTGCTCTTCTTCATCTTACTCAACACATCAGCCTTAAGTTCACATTAATCCTTGTCATCATCATTGTCCCCCCGTGTATTCTGCAACATTTATTCGGTTCTTCAGTCTTGTTCACTTAACATGACAACAATGACAATATAAACCAAGTTAAACAAACTAATGAATTTAGAAACATTACAGAAAGTCACAAGCAAAGATAAAACAATAAATAACCAAATAATGCAAAAGGTTTCCATCTTCATAAAATTTTCACCTTTGGATCAATAAACCACACGCACTTCCAATGAAACATAGCACCAGTTGAACCTAAACGTTGGTCTTGTAAGAAAATCTGAATCATTCTGCATGAACAAAGCTTTAAGATAGTAGAAACATGTCTCGTGGAGATTAATGTACAATACCCGGCGGTAAGTAATACACATCGGGCTTAAGAAAGAAACTGTTGGCCATAATTGGCTAACTTCGGCTTTGTAGAGTGTCATCTCTGTCGTACGATGCGCTAAGTCTTGCAACGGAAAACGTGTATGAATGACAGAGACGACGCTCTACAAAGCCAAAGTTAGCCGATTACGGCAGTCTCTTTCTTAAGCTCGATGTGTATTACTTACCGCCGGGTACTGTAATTAGTGAAATAAAATAGTATTTTAGTATTAAATATTCATAAATTAAATATTGAGGAAAATTACTTCAAAATTAGGATATTTATGTCCCACAAAGAAAAAGGATTGTTGTATATTTTATATAAGCTATTAAAATCCAGAGATATTTGTGACTCAAAAATAGCACTATTTCAGCTTTTTCAATTAGCAGTAATAGTGCTATTTTACAGCTACTTTTAGAATAAGATACACTTCTTGCAACGCTTTTCATAAAAACCCTTTTAAAATTTACAGAAAGATCTTATGAACATGCCCCTGTTATATCTTATAAACATCACATAAATTGTGATGAATTTGTTTCCACTTTTTAGGACAAAGTATCGATATTTAAAACAATAAATATGCCCATAATCACAGGTATCCATCCTTGACAGAAGCATTAGTATAAATATGCCCATAATCACAGGTATCCATCCTTGATAGAAGCATGTTTAAAAAAAATTGCAATAATTTGGTCAGATATAAATCCATTTTAAATTGACGATGTTAGCTTAAATAGAGATCAGAGAGCGCACACGCACACACTGCGTAATGTGTACAAGTAATAATTATTATTATATTATTTTTATGGCATGGCATTCATCACATGAAACATTTCTGATTATATCCTAATGTAAAATTTTATTTATATCTTTTACTTAAATAAATGTCTTTTATTTTAAATTCTTTATTCAATAATCAGACAGTGGAATTCGCCAGAGCTCATTAGTGCTTTTAGTGGACAATGGACCACTGACTTACTCGCCTTAATCCATGCTGGTCCACTTGGCATAATGTAAAAATACATACTTATACAACTCACTCATTTAAATTATTCTACACTACGTCCGCAGACCGTAGGGTAAGGAGAATATGACCTCTCATCATTTTCAGATAATCTGTAGTGCAGTTCACTTCGATAGCACCACCACCACTACCACCACTCACACTGTTTATGGAAGACAAAATAAATTCCCGCCCAGCACGATCTACACTAGATAGAAATCTTCTTACTTTTTTTGAGTGTGACGTCATTTAATGGTAAAGAAAGAACTGCATAAATAGAATAATAACGATGACGGACTTAAGGTCCGATGTCACAGTCCTTAGGGTTACCCAATTCCCTCGATATAACAATTGCAACAGCTATATATAGATGGTCTCGGAGCCAGTTCAGCTATGGCTCGGAAGGATGTGTAGTGCCAAGCTGTGAACCAATGTGTTTAGGGTGGATGTGTTTTATAGCATCCGTGTTCCTGTTCCTGGTGGAACGTATAAAGTGACAATAATAAATAAATGTCCACAAGATTAACTTCAAGAGATACTCAATGTAAAAGCTTAACAATCTTGTGTATTATTTTAACGTTTCATGGATCTAAATCTGGTTCTTCTTTTGTACAAAATACTTTAAATGACTTGTTTTTGGTTAAACATAGCAGAAATCTCTCGATTAAGGATAAGGCAGAAGATAGAGACTTGTGCAGGTGATGGGCTCCAAACCCTTGAATGGAGACTTCAAAATTGGAGACATGAAATATTTGAATAAGAATTGAAATAATAATTAAGATTTGATAATTAGAAATGTATAACATATTAAATGAACACAATAATACCTACTTAGAAGTGCACTTCTAAAAAGTGTCCAAGATCCATTTTAAACATCACCACTTTGTATTCAAGTTCCTTAATGAGAGGTCTCTATTGTATCTTACAGATCTGTGTCTGCGAGATGTTCAAAACGGAACAATGGGGTGGGGTTGCTTTCCTCTTCCATCGAATAAACTGATTGTTCCTAATCAATCCAATAGAGCGAGGTATTATGACGGAGATTTTGTGAAAGTAAAAATATTTTGGAGTGTCTAACTGGAAAATATCCAACAGTTGTGCGATTCCAAAAGGGGAGTATCCCACTCCAGCTCTGGACTCGGCTAATTAGTGATTAACACGAGTTGTGACAGCAGAATTGGCATTACCTTCACATTGATTCGCAATGGACATAATATATATTTCATTATTAACCTGTTAACCCTTATCACGGTGTTGTAACACAGGTGTTATACTAATTTAGGGATAAAAAAAAAACCAGAAACTAACGTAATTTTAAATATGGCAACATATTCAAATACTATACATGCACTATTGTGTGCAGTGGTATCATCTGGTGATAAATATTGACAACACTACAAGCTTTCAAACGACATCGGGTCAACATGTCTGGACAGCGTGGGTGTGTTTGGAAAATTGGGGTAAATAATCTAAATATCTTATTAATCACTACATGTAGAGAAAAATTAATCAAACCATTTTTCTGTTGATAATTCAGCGATGTAAATGTTGTTCATGTTTTAGATTATAGAATTATTTTATGGCCCTTTTTGTGTTTTATAAAAATTGATATTTTGGCAATGTTACGTGGGTGTTACATATAAAAAAAACTATAAGGAAAAGTTGTGATTTTTTTTCCCCAATTTTCCTTCATAATTTTCCCATATAACAAAGAATCACCAAAAAAAAAAACGTTAATATTTGGATAAAACTTTGCCAAGATAAAGGTTAAATAGATGCCTCTTTAAAAGAATAAGTTGAGGTATAGAAAACCTGAATGTGTTATTGTATTAAAAGTATCACAATTTAAACACTCAATTGATGTATTGAAAGTATCACAATTTGAACACTCGATTGATGAAAGTTTACAAAACACTAAATCTCTATCACAAGCTTCATAAGAAATATACTTTCATGGCCTCGTTGGTAAGACTCTCGTCTTCCACTAGGGACATCCGGATTAGTTTCCTAATGACGCCCAAAAATATATTATCCAAGTCTGGTACAATTAGTTCACACGCAAAACAACGAACTGCAAGTCTTACCCTGCACTGGTTATTCTCATCCCAAAGGCTCAAATGATGGATTTGAAGACAATGTTATCAATGCTGCTACTATACATTGAGGAGAACCATACGAATGAATCAATCAACTAAACATGACATGATCTGACCAAATCCTTGTTGAATAATGGCCATGAACTCCTATATATGAAGAGTACACGCCAGTGTCAAGTGATACTGACCAAGTTAACATGGCATTATTTCAAATTGGAAAAAGAAACTTTCTATAGATAGAATACAACCATTGGGTATTCTAAAATAATATCTACTTTCATAAGGCAGTTTTACTACTGAACTTTCCAAATGGTAGTGGTCTAGCCTAGTGGTCAGCACACTCGCTTAGTGTAAAATAATATACCGACACTTGCATCTATAAAATGTTGATGTTAAAAGACACATAACACTTAGGAAACAGGTATCCCGGGTTCGATTCTTGCTATGTCCCAAACTAAGATTATTCGTAGGTCTTTTTTCAGCCAAATTTATTGTTGAAAGGGTGAGGATGTCGACCGATCCTTGGATATACTTAGTGGCTATCAAACATAGAGAGAGAGAGGTAATGCTGCAATCTGACATTATTACTAAATGAAAAAAAAAACATTTTTATGGAAATTCATCTGACTTTTTTTAATTAAAAAACACAGTTCATAATAATTATGTATTAAAAAAAAAATACTCAATGAAAATATTTCTTAACGAATGTGATGATTCAATTCCTTATATACATAATATATCTATCTCATGTCACATACAATCATACAGAAGATAATTCATATCATCAAAATAAATTGAACACAATGTATTTATTGTAATACAATATTTTTAGTAATTTCTCTAACATGCTTCGGCTAAACATTATTTAATTTCCTAATAATTATATATCATCCAACCTCACAACTGTTTAATGTTAACAAAGTATGATTTACAAAAATAAGATGGATCCATGCACATATTTTCTCTTAGCTCCAGCTCCAGCACCAGCACCACTCAGATAAATGGAAATATGTTTTTAAAATGAATTTTCACTGGGCTGGCGGCGAGCAATTGCTCACATTTCAGATAAGGACTGATTTTCAATGATCAGTATGCCAATGCCCACCATTTGCTAAGATCATCAGCCGTTCGAACGCTCGCTCGCTTAGTGAAAATGTACCTTAACATTAGAGATGTTTATATGAAAATACATATTAAATGTTAATTCACTTTTTAAAGAATTCATTATTTAGTCGAATAAGATCAAGGTTTAACTCGGGAGTTTCAAGTTTTATTTCCGATGATACTAAAAAATTAAAAATATAAAAAAAGACGGTCCCGATCTGGTAACAACACTAGACATGAGCGATCGTTATTACATTTTCACATGCGATAATATTCCCTATACGTACAATGATGAATTGACTTTAATCCCTACTCAATGATTCTTCACCCGAAGACTCGATTAATGGGGAAGGAGTTTTCTCCCGATCGAGGTCTTCAACATGTACGAATCACCAATTCAGACACGTTAACCATAAGTAAACCAACCGTATGAATGAATGAAAAGAATCTCACTACGCATCGCTAATGTCTGAATAACACAATTCATGTCTCTGGTAAAAGTATAATGGCTATGAATGCTGGTTTTAACAATCACATTTTAATGATAATAATGATGTAAAATAACGCATAGTAAAATATTGAACTATGTTTGTACAAGAGTTAACAGTCTCCGATAGATAAAATCTGGTCGTGCGTACTGCGTACATCGTGTGTGTGTACATGTGCACGTACCAGTTTTGCTTCACCACGGACACGCACAGCTCAACGAGTGATAGAACAGGTACACAACTGATTATAAAAGATACATTTCTGCTAGAGCACACTTCGCTAGGTATCGGATATAAACAAAATATAACGTCATTAATTTGATACGCTAAACCTTAACAATTGTCAATATCACAGAAACTTGATTAGCTAAATAAAAATTGAATTTAATTTATCAATATGCTCAAGGGGCTGACACTTCAACTTACACCGAGGAAACACATTCACTAATATAAGTTTTTTAATTCCTTTTCAGTAGAAAAAGATACACAGCTATTTCTCACATACACATATCAATTTGTTACTTTGCTCGTCAAATGAGAAATAATATCCTATAGAAATTGACATGGGCCAACTTTCGCTTTTCACGTTTACAATTAATTTTTTATAAAAACAAACTAAAGAAAAAGACAAAAAAGAAGTGAGATTGCAAATAAGCAAAATGCTTATCTAAGCGTCTTCATTTAAAGATGCGCCACTCGGGATGCGATCACTAGATGAACGGGAAGTTTGTTTTTCTCGACAAAAGCTCGGGTCACCATTTGCTAGCGAGACTTCATTATCTTTTAATTTATGCAGTCACAGTATGTAAATCTTTAGAAAATTGATCTCAATCGTAATTGATTTCTTTACATTTTGAAATGCTTTCTCTTTTCTCCAACCTGTTTGAACCCAAGTGTAGAGAAATAAATGGGATTTTTCGTCATCCATTTAACTTACTTATTTATTTTAAACGGACCATCATCTGTAAGCGCTTCTTCCAAGTAGACCAAGCAGACCACTACCTTCCTGTTCTTACTCAACCCATGAGTTTTATTTTGAAATATTTTTAATATGTCACTAATAGTGGGTTCGAGTTTAGAGTTGGAGCGCTGTCGAAGAGAGTTTGCTCTCTAAACGGTGTTACATAAATTCTCTTTTTATCATTAGACCCCCTCCCCTCCCCCATTGATAGAAATTTCCCGCTACACCTGGTTAGCTATGTTAAGGGGGAAATCCTGTAAAATGGAGAAACCCATAATCGTAAAGCGGCAAATATAATTTAAAAAAACTACATTAATGTTTTGAAAAAAAAATAATATAAGCTAAGTGACTCTGTCAATAACTCGAGAAACAGGAAATTTATAAATGTATCCCGTAGATAGTCAAGTGTGCGAGCATTTTATCTTTAGTAAGAACTCAGTTACGTCAGATCAAACCCGAGGTTCAGTTGGCAAGTTCAAAGTATTATCATTAGCAGGTTCAATCTGCAAGCACTGGCTTTACCTTTATAATAGTAAGGTACATATGTGTATTCCACATGAAAAACATGTGTCAATAACAATAAAAGATGACATTGAATGCTCAATAGAACTCGGTGTTTGTTGAAGCGTAGAAACCCTTATGTGATGGAACATGTATGAACTATGATAGCAAAACAAAGGAAAGGACAGGACAGGGCACATTAAGCGGAAGAGATCAGAGACACCCGTCTCCTGCTGTCTGCGAGGGCAGGAGTCGGAGCGCCTCCTGAGACAGATCTTAAAGTATTTATTATTGCACTCAATATTAATAATAGACTTAACTAAATGTTATTTTTGTGAAAAATATCACGTTGACTTGTGATTTGGCAAAATAAGAAAGAATGACATCACTTGCACATCCCGAAGGATTACAATCTCAGGCGATAGAGCCTTAATAGGATTGCGTCCCAAGTACATACTATATAGCATCAACCAGCCCTGTACAATTTATAATTTAGATATCCAACCGGATATCGGAGGGAACATTGAACTTGTATCCATTATTGACACTCCAATTATAATCTAATTTTTAGAAATTATTCCGCCTGAATTTATTAAGTGGTGCACTTGAGCTTCTTTTAGTAAAATTAAAAGCAAAATGCTCGTGTGGTGACACTGGCAAGGAACAATTAACCTTTTGAGATTTTTTAAATGAACAGGAAGACTTCCGAGGAGTGCCTCTCGTGGATACAAATCAAGATGAATGGTTCGTAATGTTAATTCAACACATGAACACATTGATATATATTTTCTTTCCTTTGGAATATGCGATACTTCAAAATAATCTAGCAATAAAATATGCTAAAAATGAAGTTACAAAAATATCTCAGCGAAAAATCACTTTTAAATATCAACAGCATTAACACAAAAATTGAACATCCAACAATGGCAAGCTGAAGAGCGAGTTTCTACACACTCGGCACTCTGCAGCGTGAACACTCTGAATCACATTCCCTAAATATATACAACTTGACGCCTTATCAAGTCTCGTTAGTGGAGTCCGCACCGATAAATGTATCAGAAAAATATGTTTACGTTTCTCTAAATATACAAAATATAATTGTTATCCCCCGAGAGTGCTCAGGTTCGGCTAGCCCGGGGCCAGGCACGAGTTAGGGCCCAGGGGAGATCCCGTCTCCCTTTTCAGTGTGGTCCCTAGTTGGCTCCGTACTGGGAAATCTGAAAGCAAACAGACATTGTGAAATGTACATATTTAGATCTGCCGGCTGACAATGTAATAGAGGTATAAAACCACTGCACCGACATATTATACAATGATGGTGTATAATGGGTTGTATAATGCAATGTTATTATTGTTGCCAACAGGAGGGAGGGAGCTCGGAAGCAAGCGAGCTTTAGATCTGAATGTTCGGTCTTCACTGTCCAAATCACTATCTATATCCCATTTCCAAGGGGCATCCACTATCCAAAAAAAAAACAAAAATAACATCTTCATCTAAGGAATAATTCGATTTTGAATCAACTATTTCATCAACATAATGGACAGAATTTTTATCGTGTTTATCCATCTTTAACACTTACCACTCCGAAAGTCAATATATTGGCTTAAAGGCGACTGGTAGCCAGCTCCGAAAGCCATTATAGTGGCTTTGGTGAGCATAAAACTTTTGAGCTTTGTTTTTAATATTTACTGACAATATTTTGAAGATGTTATTTTACAGTAGTGCACTTAAAGGATTATATGTGCTATATATATAATAATATATTAATAGGCATATAGCAGTCAAGCGTAAGCTTCTATGTTGTTTTTAATATTTGCATTATTTACATGTACAGTACAGGCGCATTTGAGTGGGTCATTTTATTTGGACAGTCTGTATTGGCACATTGTGCCCTACAGAGCTATTTCCGGTGTGGTGACCATTATTTCACAAAGTGAACGAAAAAAACTATGCAATTTTTTTTAAATATTTCATTTCGCAATATGAATCAATTTAATGAAAGTTAAAAGTACTCACTATATATATATATATATATATTTAAACTGTTGTAAGGTACATTGTACCATTGATGAAATAAATAAAAATATATAGATTTTAAAATTAACAAATGTCAGAAATTCATGATACACCCCCTCCAATCTATCTATCAATATGGGAGTCGTGTTACCTGTCTATGAGGCGGCTCCGCATGCAGAGGTGTGGAGGTGGGGCAGGGTCAGGAGGGCGGCGGGGGCCCTTCCAGGGAACCCTCCCACACCGCCTCCCGCTGCTGAGCTGCTAACCGCTTCTTCTCTGCAACGCACAATAATACCTCCTCAATCCAAAGGGAAATCCATCACCATCAATCAACCTGACTGGAGCACCCTCTTTAGCAAAAAAATATCAGAGATTAAACTCTATTTAACCATTTCAATGCCAAGGACAAATTAAGTTGTGCCGCACAGGCCTAACACGATTACATATGCGTTCATATAGTTGAATATCACTAATTTGACATATGCTTACGCTATATTTTACAATTAATACAGATACTGCCATCTGTATAGAAGATTATAAATATTTTTGTCACTTGTTAAGATGATTTCTGATCAAGATAATGTAATTTTTCCAAAGTGATCCGTTTGACAGCCGTCATATGTTGCAATGGTTGGTGCGTTAGTAGTTTTTTTTTGTTTATAGATATTGGACAATTTTAAGTGAATTCCACATTATTTATTTGTTATTTGTGTCACAATCATTTATTTTGTGTGTCGGAAAAGTTTATTAAAAATTGTAAATTTGAATGCAAATTTCGTATTTTTTTGCCTCTTTTTATTTAAAATCTTTGTGAACACAGCAGGCGGTTACGTCACAGTCGCCCAAGCCTGGAAGCGGGCCTCGAGCCTCGCTATATCCCCCATTACTCAAGATACTCACTAGAATTTTCATAATTTTTACAGTTATCAGATTTAAAAGTTTTTTCTTTATTTGTAATCACCAGTATCCGTAGATTCTTTTCTAGTACACTAATGTACAAAAAAAATTGCCTTAAAACAAACTTAACAAAAAATATTATTATCATTATAGTTTTACTTATAGGAAGAACAAAAATTATAATCCAAATATCAGTTAAAAAAACTCTTATCACCGCTAAATAATAGTTTATAAGTGTGTGGTATCGTTCGTAACAGGAACCTTTACGTAGCGGTACGTTACAATGGACACAAAAGTATCGAGTTTCACTGCGTGTTTTATGAGCAGCGCAGCGCACACACGACACGGTCTAGTCGGAGACTGTAATTTGCTGCTTGTTACTATATGACGTAATTTATGGGTTCGTAGCAGTCATTACCATAATGTTATTTTTGAACACGACTTTTGTCGTGACCCGCAAGTTAAGCGCAGACTACGTAAACATGAGAATTCTCATATTCCGCATTTTACCGTTGGGCACCCGAACAAGAGAATTGTCGTGAGTCGCTTACAATGTGTTCATACAACATCGACACATATTCCTTTTACATTAGTAGTAAACTTTCAGTTATATATAAATGAAATATGTATTATATTGGGTGTACAAATTAGTTCGGTCCGTTTTTTTTTTTTTTTTTGTTCAAAAATGCATTTATTTCTAAACAAAATGAATGAACAGATCAATTAAAGTATTGTCCATCGCTGGCTACTACTTTTTCCCATCTCTCAGGCAATTTTCGAATTCCATCTCGAAAAAATGACTTGTCTTTTGAGGCGATCCAAGTTTGGAGCCAATTTTCGGTTTCTACGAAAGAAGTGATCCGGTGACCTGCCAAATCGTGCTGCATCCTTCGGAACAACCAGTAATCAGAAGGAGCAATGTCCGGGGAATACGGCGGGTGTGGTAAAACATCCCATTTGGGCGTTTCCAAATATTTTTTTACAACTTTTGCGACACGAGGCCGAGCATTGTCATGAAGAAGAATAACTTTATCACGTCTTTGCTCGTATTCCGGCCGTTTTTCTCGCAATGCACGGCTCAAACGAATTAATTGTAGCCGATACCGATCGCCCGTAATGGAATCGCCAGGTTTCAGCACCTCATAGTAAACAACACCCCTTTGGTCCCACCAGATACAGAGCATGATCTTCTAACCATGTATGTTCGGTTTTGGTGTTGATGTTGTGGTCGATGGCAGCGATTGACCAGGCTTTGTGTACTATTTTTTTCTTTTTGGGGTTGTCGTAGAATATTCACTTCTCATCTCCAGTTACAATCCGATGCAAAAAACCTTTTCTTTGTTGCCTTTGAATCAGCTGCTCGCAAGTGAAAAATCGCCTTTCAACATCTCTCGGTTTCAGTTCATAAGGCACCCAATTTCTTTGTTTTTGAATCATTCCCATGGCTCTCAATCGTATGGAAACGGCTTGTTGAGTCACTCCCAATGATTCTGCAAGCTCCTCTTGCGTTTGACTCTGATCTTCTTCGAGTAATGCCTCTAATTCTTTGTCCTCAAATTTTTTTGGCTGTCCAGAGCGAGGCTTGTCTTCGACGCTGAAATCTCCATCCTTGAAACGTCGAAACCATTCCCTACATGATTTATCAGTTGGAGCAGCGTCACCATAAACTTCGACAAGCATTCGATGGGCTTCAGCTGCACTTTTCTTCCAATTAAAGCGGAAAATTAAAACCTCCCGCAAATGCTGCTTGGTTAACACAAAATTCGACATTTTCAACACTGTACAAAACAAGGTTTTTGCATGAAACTCAAAGCTATATAAACTGAATATTATTGGCAGATGTCTAGCCTCTCTGAAACTGCCAAAATCGACTGTCACTATGAACCATTCATAACAGCCAGAGCCAGTGGCGGCTGGTGGACCAAATAATTGGGGGTTCACCAGAGTAGGTATCCAAATACCAAATAATATAAAGAAAAAAAAAATTATATACCTATTTATAAAGAAGTTCTATTCTCCGCTCTTTTTGTTTAGCGAAGACCCAATGAATCTTATTAAAATCAGGTACAGACTGAATTAGCTCTTTTCCGTAGCTTCATATTGATACTAGTAAAGCGTTCAGTCTGCCCTGTCCTGTCCTGTCCTGTCCTGTCCTGGCTCATCGTATTTCTCAAAAATGATTTTATCCTTTTTAACGTAGAGAAACACCTTTCACTCTCAATATAAGTCATTGGAATAGTGCTGATAAAAATCTTCTAGTAAACCAGTATTATAAAAAAGTTCTAAAATAGACAAGAGCCCTCAGCATTGGCAAAATCATCGCGAGCATGAATTGCACTGAGTTCACCTTTGAATTGAACTTTATTTAAAAAGACGTATGTTTTTACCGTCAAAATAAAATCATGTTCGGGAAATTTTTACCTATACTCAGTAAATTTTTCGCTATAGAATAATTTTGCTGCAGTTAAGTGATTTCTGAATACAAAACGTTGTTTCATTTCACACAAAATTGTATAGCAGACTTCTTTACAAATAACTTGACTTCGAGGTTTTTATTAGTTTAGTCGGTGGTCCAAGAAAATTGTCCGTGGATTTACACATTTTTCAAACTCACTGATATTGTTACGAATTATAACGGGGTCTAAATTCTTAAATTGCAATTGTTTGAATAAAATATCACGGTGTGGCAGAATTTTTTGGAAAAATTTATGCAAACAAACACAATAAATAATCGAAATAGTTATGTTTATCCTCCAAATGGCTCGTAATATTATATAGATAGTTAGAAAAGCGTTTAGCCACGTGACGAAACAGCAAAAATATTATTGAAATCGAAAACGGAATTTATTACAAGTTAACTAAATAAAACAATAAAGAAAGAAAGTCGGTACCTAATTAGGTAAGCAAAAACGTTTGTTAATTTGGAGACATATACTCGCAAAGATACATGTACTAAAAAGACGCCCCAGTTTGAACGCTAGGAACAAATCATCCCTTCTCTGCGGTGGTCATATTTAAAAAAAAACTTTAAGTTGATGTATTACTATCCCAGCGACTTGTCATACGCGCCACTCGGATGTTTCCGGGATCACTCGGAAATTTCGTGCACGAACTACAAAGACTAAGAATTTATAGAAATTCCTATACAAATAGAGCTGTCTCAAGATTTTCTGTTCTCTTCTAATTGGGATTAAATCGTCCATTTTTCGGAATATTTCGGACGATTTGAAATACGCACGGACAGCGGGTATCTTTCTACCTGCTCGCAGAATGCGTCCGGATGCAAAACACATGTATACAAAAAATGTGCTCTAACAAATAGAGTTGCATATTGTAGAGAGACATGTCGACATAAATATATATTATTTTTCATAAATATTGTTATGATAATATACATTTTCGCTATACTTCTTTAGGTGTTTATTGTTATATAAATTCAGTAGTTCGGCGCACGAAAGCACTTATGAGCCAGCCGCTACTGGCCAGAGCCATCTTTTGGAAACGGACCGAACTAATTTGTACTCCCAATAGTTTAGATAGTCTATGATACAGTATCATACACTTGATTTGTTATAATAGGGAACAGAAATATATCACAAAAGTTGTTTACAAAGTGCATATGTCTGTGTCCATTACGATGGACAGTAGGTCTGAAGAAGTTAAAGTTCACAAATCATAAAAACATCCATTGTATGCGTATGCATCCAACACTTTATTTTTCATACATCTATTTAAACCATTGATACTCAATGATGAGTGTTTTACCACTCTGTAGATTGCTCGCCTGAATCCATGCTGGGTAAATGCAAATACTGATGATACTGATACCTGTCTTCTGATCCGGAGATTGCGAGTTGGATTCCCATTGGTGCCCAATCAATTAAGGCCTCTTTATCATCTTTCTAGTCGGTTAGAAGAGAGTGCTACATGACAATAAGTCTGCCAGTTTGTATTGTATACAATGAAAGAGTAATATGATAATATCTAACAAGATAAAATAATTATCATTAATGTTGTGATATTATATATATACGAGGGTGGTCCGATAAGTACTTAGCCTAAAAAAGAATAACAAAATTTTTGGAAAAGTGGCGATTTATTTCTCAACATAATCTCCTTTGAGTTCGATACACTTGACCCAGCGATGCTCCAACTTCTTTAACCCCTCTGAAAAATACGTTTTCTGGAGGTCTGCAAAGTAGGCCTCCGTGGCGGCGATAACCTCCTCATTCGACTCAAATTTCTGCCCGGCGAGTGACTTTTTCAAATTTAGAAACAAAAAGAAGTCGCACGGGGCCAAATCCAGAGAATACGGTGGATGTGGCAGCAGTTCGTAGCCTAATTCTACCAATTTGGCCGTGGCGACGGCGGAGGTATGAGCCGGTGCGTTGTCATGATGGAAGAGCACTTTTTTCTTCGCCAAATGGGGCCGTTTTTTCTGCAATTCGGCATCGAATCGGCCCAATAATTCGGCATAGTAGAGCCCTGTGACCGTTTTGCCCTTCTCCAGGAAGTCGATGTAGATCACACCTTTTGAATCCCAGAAAACGGTGGCCATCACCTTTCCGGCCGATAGGACAGTCTTCGTCTTCTTCGGAGCACGTTCGCCGGGTGAAGTCCACTGTTTCGACTGTTCCTTGGTCTCGGGTGTGTACCAGTGTATCCATGTTTCGTCGACGGTCACGAAATGACGCAGAAACTCCTTCAGATTGCGCTTAAACATCGTCAAACACTGATCTGAAGTGGTCTCACGGTTGCGCTTGTTGTCCGGAGTGAGCAAACGCAGCACCCATCGCGCCGACAGCTTTCTCATGCCCAATACTTCATGCAGGATATGACCCACGCGGTCTTTGAAGGATCGAAGGAGAAGAGTCACCGTACACAGCATCCAAGCGCTCTTTGTTTGCGCTGCGCGATTTCCCTTTCAAAAACAAGAATCGAATCACCGACCGATATTGCTCTTTTTCCATTTTTCTCAAATCCGCGGACACGCTCGCTTGCACACGCGGTCAAAACAAAACTACGCGTCCGATTCGGCTGAAATTTTGACAGTAGCTGTCAACGAGAATGTACTACGCGATAAAAAATTGCTCTTGCGATAGTGGTGCCATCGGGCGGTGAGGCTAAGTACTTATCGGACCGCCCTCGTATATATAGCAGTGAGTGTAAAGTGTAACTGAGATACGCACCTCTGGCCTGCGAGAGCAGCCTCCGCTCCTCAAGGCGCTCCTGCGAGGCCGTGGGCAGGCGCACCCCCAGCGCCCCCGTCACCAGGCGCCGCGCTAGCGCTGCACACGTCTCCGGCCGGACCCTGTAACAGACATCCAACTCATAAACATCCTAAGTAATTATACTTATCTATAAACGAGTATGTTAGATAGTTACTAAGGAGATATCAAGTATTGTGGAAAATGAAAAACATATAAACGGGAATTTATTTACTTTTTTTTATATAATTTTACATTTAATACAGATTTAAAAAATAATTGAGTCCAAATATAGCACAATGACAACAGAGGAACAATGTTACTCATACTTCCCTGTGAAGTGACTCAGTTAACCATAGACTTTTTTAAGGAGTTTAATCCTCAATTTATCCATCGAAATGTGGAAGATATCGATATCAGAAAATTCATTCAACAAGGTCATTCCGTGTGCGAGTTTTGATGCTCTTAATAGCTCAGTTCCTGAATACGGCATCCAAACATACCAATTAAAAAAAATGTGGGTTTAGTCTTCATACCTGAATTCTAAATAGAAATTCTATAACAATCCTAAGAAACATTTTTTTACCGAGTTGTGAAATCTTGAACCAAACTGCCCAATACTGTAATGTAGCTTTTCCCTTGCATTCTCTTCATGGCCATACGACAGGTAAACTTGATATAGATATTAATAGAACTGACAGTACCGGCTATAGCGATAATACTACCCAATATGTATACTGTAACACTGAACCAATTCCTAAACACAAACCCAGAAGTACCCCGCTTTAGTGATGTTTTCTTTTTTGGTATCTTTTGCTTTTTTACCCAACATATGAAAGATAAACTTACACATATACAATCATGCCATTTCTCCGTCCGGAGCTGGCAGCGATGGCCAAAGGTCACACTTTTCTATTTCGCTTCCTCCAAAATACATCCACTTAAAATAACTTAATATTTTTCTCCTTTATTTTAATTTTATTCCTTTGGGTACATTAAATGATTAAACATGGTACATCTGGCGGGGCTTATTGCTCTTACCTTTCCTTTGGGTACATTAAATGATTAAACATGGTACATCTGGCGGGGCTTATTGCTCTTACCTTTCCTTTGGGTACATTAAATGATTAAACATGGTACATCTGGCGGGGCTTATTGCTCTTACCTTTCCTTTGGGTACATTAAATGATTAAACATGGTACATCTGGCGGGGCTTATTGCTCTTACCTTTCCTTTGGGTACATTAAATGATTAAACATGGTACATCTGGCGGGGCTTATTGCTCTTACCTTTCCTTTGGGTACATTAAATGATTAAACATGGTACATCTGGCGGGGCTTATTGCTCTTACCTTTCCTTTGGGTACATTAAATGATTAAACATGGTACATCTGGCGGGGCTTATTGCTCTTACCTTTCCTTTTTTCAAAATTTCATTAATTTAATCCAACCACACTTTATTGATTGGCCTTCAATGTCCGAATATCACAATGACTCCTACTCGTTCTTCGCTTGAAAACAATGCTTCCGCAGATTGCTGTGGAAGTCTTTTTCATACAGCTTCTGCTGCTGGTTGTTTGGTAAAAGAACATTTTTGACACACGCCTGAAAAGTCCCGATGAGTGGTCAAGATTTTGTAACATTCAATCAAGCCTCCGTATTTTGGTCTTTGTTGCAGAGTGGGTCATTTTAATATACGCGAATTGTTTTTCAGCCAATTTGGATTTTTGGTTGCTTGTCGTTCATATTATAAACAATTCTACTTTTGGGATCTAAATTATAATCAAGATTTATAAATCAACAGAACCATTTACGGAGTCATCCGACTGATAAATGTTTTCGTTGGTTGGTTCAGTTTAAAATGTCAACAATAATAATAAAAGGACAATTTATATATAGTAGTGCGGTTTAGAGAGCAGACTCCCCCCGAGGGCGCTCTAACTCAGGATTCAACCTAATAAGTTGAGTTTGCGGATAAAAAAAGGTGGCCGCGGCCATAAGATTAGATCTGCATCTGCATACATTGAGAAAAACATACCGCAGGAAGACAACTAACTACCAAGAAACCCTAAAGATCTTCTGATATGTGATAATACACATTTACCCTTTACTATAGTACTACACATAACATATACTATCGTAAATTTTGATAAGACTCCCAAAAAGGTTGTCTTTAAGTGGTTGCCAAAAAGCTACAACTAGAAACAAGACTGACCTGTAGGGCTGCAAGAAACTGGCGCATTTTCGGGCTTTCTGTCGGGACTCCTGCGTGGCCTCCTGCAGTGGCCGCGTGCGCACCAACGGGTGGGAGTATGCCAGCACCTCCTCAGCTGCAACAGACACACCCGTGACACATGAAACCAACTAGAATGGATCACTAATCGTAGGAATATATGCTCAAACTTGGGACTTGAATCCACTAATATTGAAAGATAAAAAATATTACAAAATAAAATACAGTGTAAGGATAGGAAGGAAGGCAGTGATTCTAACATATTGTGTTCAATGTTCAAGATGTTACCCTAAGATTCAGGCAGCTGCTGTACCTGTACCTGAACTAAAAATGTTGAAGCACTACAGTTTCTGTTCATGAATTCTGTGCTTTGGCAATTATCTAAAATGGTAGATTTTAAGAAGTCAAGATCTGTACATAAGTTTGGTCCAAGATTAAAACAAATTTTGGTACAGAAACCCATTAACATAAAAGAGTATTGTGGTTAATTCATTTTATTTTACACTCGATACAGGTTTAACCCAGTTTCATAAAATAAAAAGAAAAACAATAAATTGTAAAGTCTGAATACAGCACGGTAACAGGAACAATGTTACTCATGTCTCCCTGTGACGTGACTCAGTTATACCTACAAAATTTATTAAGGAGTTTAATCCTCAATTTATCCACCGAGATGCAGAAGATATCTATATCAGAAAATGTATTCAACAAAGTCATTCCGTGTGCGAGTGGTGATGTTCTCAAGAGCTCAGTTGGTGAATACGGCACTGAAAACAATCTTAATTCACGGTGGTGTAAATAATTGTCCGGTACATTAAACAAAAGTCCCTGATATCACCGTGAGCCAACAAAATGCTTCAAGGCTTGACAAAAATCTGCCGATAAAGATTTACATCATACTAATGTGTCACGCCACAAAGCACTTTCACCAAAATAAATTGCCTTGAAACTAAAAAAAAGTGTGACTGTCCTTTAAAATTGCAGGCAAACTTTCTATGATCTTTGGACCACTATATGGTATTTTTCCTACATTTTAAACAAGACAATGATTATTGAACAATTTTGGGAACATTTTTCTCTTCAATAACAGGGAATAAGGTAAACCAAAGCACTCAATGTAATATATACAACAACTGCAGAATATCAAAAGTAGCAAAAATGACAATACTTATTAGCGACATTACTTGTTGGTGCCCTTGTCTTGACATATGCAAGTGAAACTTGGATTTGGTAGGATAAAAGTAAGATTAATGGTGTGGAGATGCGTGGACTAAAAAAAATTTGTGGTGTGTCAATGTATGAAAGACAACTAAATCAGAAATTAATTCGGAGATAAAATAGGCGTTTAGAGATGAAGAAAGGAGATTTAAGATGGTTTGAACATGCGGAGAGAATGAATAATAAAAGAATGACTAAGCGAGTATACAAGTCTAAGTGTAAGGTATGTGTGTAACAAAACATGGTTGGATCCAATAGGCCAGATTTAAAAAGAAGCTCAAGTGTGAGCTTCTAAGTTCTGTAATTTTTTTCTCCGAATAAATAAATCGTAGTCTCATCTCTCATCAAAATGGAATAATAATAATAATAAAAGGACATTTTATATAGCGCCGTTTAGAGAGCAAACTCTCCTCAAGCACGATGTGTTTTGTTAGTTGTCAGCAACCACTTAAGTGTGTTTATGTCCACCTTGATGTACAGAAGTGAAACTCGGACTTAGCAGAAGGGTAAGAGTAAGATTGATGGTGCGGAGAAGCCATACATTAGTTGTCAGCAGCCACTTAAGTGTGTTGCTGCCCACCTTGATGTATGGAAGTAAAACTTGGAATTGGCAGAAGAAGGATAAGAATAAGATTGATGGTGTGGAGATGCCATACATTAGTTGTCAGCAGCCACTTAAGTGTGTTGCTGCCCACCTTGATGTATGGAAGTAAAACTTGGAATTGGCAGAAGAAGGATAAGAATAAGATTGATGGTGTGGAGAAGCCATACATTAGTTGTCAGCAGCCACTTAAGTGTGTTGCTGCCCACCTTGATGTATGGAAGTAAAACTTGGAATTGGCAGAAGAAGGATAAGAATAAGATTGATGGTGTGGAGATGCCATACATTAGTTGTCAGCAGCCATTTAAGTGTGTTGCTGCCCACCTTGATGTATGGAAGTAAAACTTGGAATTGGCAGAAGAAGGATAAGAATAAGATTGATGGTGTGGAGATGCCATACATTAGTTGTCAGCAGCCACTTAAGTGTGTTGCTGCCCACCTTGATGTATGGAAGTAAAACTTGGAATTGGCAGAAGGATAAGAATAAGATTGATGGTGTGGAGATGCCATACATTAGTTGTCAGCAGCCACTTAAGTGTGTTGCTGCCCACCTTGATGTATGGAAGTAAAACTTGGAATTGGCAGAAGAAGGATAAGAATAAGATTGATGGTGTGGAGAAGCCATACATTAGTTGTCAGCAGCCACTTAAGTGTGTTGCTGCCCACCTTGATGTATGGAAGTAAAACTTGGAATTGGCAGAAGAAGGATAAGAATAAGATTGATGGTGTGGAGATGCCATACATTAGTTGTCAGCAGCCACTTAAGTGTGTTGCTGCCCACCTTGATGTATGGAAGTAAAACTTGGAATTGGCAGAAGGATAAGAATAAGATTGATGGTGTGGAGATGCCATACATTAGTTGTCAGCAGCCACTTAAGTGTGTTGCTGCCCACCTTGATGTATGGAAGTAAAACTTGGAATTGGCAGAAGAAGGATAAGAATAAGATTGATGGTGTGGAGAAGCCATACATTAGTTGTCAGCAGCCACTTAAGTGTGTTGCTGCCCACCTTGATGTATGGAAGTAAAACTTGGAATTGGCAGAAGAAGGATAAGAATAAGATTGATGGTGTGGAGATGCCATACATTAGTTGTCAGCAGCCACTTAAGTGTGTTGCTGCCCACCTTGATGTATGGAAGTAAAACTTGGAATTGGCAGAAGGATAAGAATAAGATTGATGGTGTGGAGATGCCATACATTAGTTGTCAGCAGCCACTTAAGTGTGTTGCTGCCCACCTTGATGTATGGAAGTAAAACTTGGAATTGGCAGAAGAAGGATAAGAATAAGATTGATGGTGTGGAGATGCCATACATTAGTTGTCAGCAGCCACTTAAGTGTGTTGCTGCCCACCTTGATGTATGGAAGTAAAACTTGGAATTGGCAGAAGAAGGATAAGAATAAGATTGATGGTGTGGAGATGCCATACATTAGTTGTCAGCAGCCACTTAAGTGTGTTGCTGCCCACCTTGATGTATGGAAGTAAAACTTGGAATTGGCAGAAGGATAAGAATAAGATTGATGGTGTGGAGATGCCATACATTAGTTGTCAGCAGCCACTTAAGTGTGTTGCTGCCCACCTTGATGTATGGAAGTAAAACTTGGAATTGGCAGAAGAAGGATAAGAATAAGATTGATGGTGTGGAGAAGCCATACATTAGTTGTCAGCAGCCACTTAAGTGTGTTGCTGCCCACCTTGATGTATGGAAGTAAAACTTGGAATTGGCAGAAGGATAAGAATAAGATTGATGGTGTGGAGATGCCATACATTAGTTGTCAGCAGCCACTTAAGTGTGTTGCTGCCCACCTTGATGTATGGAAGTAAAACTTGGAATTGGCAGAAGGATAAGAATAAGATTGATGGTGTGGAGATGCCATACATTAGTTGTCAGCAGCCACTTAAGTGTGTTGCTGCCCACCTTGATGTATGGAAGTAAAACTTGGAATTGGCAGAAGGATAAGAATAAGATTGATGGTGTGGAGATGCCATACATTAGTTGTCAGCAGCCACTTAAGTGTGTTGCTGCCCACCTTGATGTATGGAAGTAAAATTTGGAATTGGCAGAAGAAGGCTAAGAATAAGATTGATGGTGTGGAGATGCCATACATTCATGAAAATTTGTCGAGTGACAATATTTGAAAGAAGGTGGAGGAGTGATGACATCAGAAACATCAAAAATGAATGCACGGATAAAATGTTTTAAGTAAGATAAAGAAAGGAGAATTAAAATGGTTTAGACAAGTGGAGAAAATGAATGATGAAAGAATGACAAAGTGAGTATACAAAGCAAAAGTGCAAGGCATGCGTGGAAAAGGTAGACGGAGAAAAATGTGGCTGGACCAAATGGAACAGATTTTGAAAGAAGGTAAAGTGAGAAGTATGAATAATAGAAGATTGTGCATGGCGAGGTGTATAAATGTTGAGGAGGCGAAAACTGTGCGGTTAGATAGAAAAGTTTGGAGATTTGTTTTCTTTGCCTACCCCGCAAGAGGCACGTGATAATGTGTATGTCTCTCTTCAATACATCTGCATTGGTGACGTTGATATATTAAGGAGCGTAGCGTCGGCCCTGATACTCGAGTCTTAGGGATAAAAACTAACAGAGTAAGCGCATAACTTTGCTGTCCAGCCCGTACGAACATACAATAATAACCTCGATAACAGACCGAGACCACCAATGTCATCGTCGTCGCCGCCATATGTACCATGTACATGATTACACCACGGGTACATATGGCGGGTTTATTGCTATACAACAAATTTTTAAACCAACCAGCTTATCTTAGAAATATCCAGATGTTTTAATCCCTACAGATTTTAAAAATATTACTACAAGTTATCTCCAGAGAATTATAGTAGAACCAGGGGAAAGCAAAGAAGACAAAGGAAAACTATCAATTATCTCTCCAATGCGAATAAGGACGGTGAACTATTGGAACCTCATTCCACTGGTGCCGGGTGGACCACAAATCGAGATGTGTAAAATGAGGTGAATTGGTATGCAAAGGAGCCTCTCATCGCTCCATCAAAGAGTATATCCATATTCTGAAAGAAAGTGGAATTTTTCATGAATTTATGGATTATGCAAAAGTCAAAAGAACATGAAGGTGCCTTCGTTGCCTAATTTTAAACCGTTGAAGTGTGTTCCGAAACTTGGACACGTGTTCATATATCCGAAGGTTTAATACGGATCAGGTGCACACATTTTGGAGTTTCACCTACTTATCCTAAATCTCGAGATGCAAAGAGAAAATCTGAAAATGAACATTATGAAATCTAAAATCAAGGTGACAGAAAAGTGTGAAAGGAAAAGTAAATGGGATACGAGTATATGAGTGAACAATGAAAGGAAAAGTATATGAGATACGAGTATATGGGTGAACAATGAAAGGAAAAGTATATGAGATACGAGTATATGGGTGAACAATGAAAGGAAAAGTATATGAGATACGAGTATATGGGTGAACAATGAAAGGAAAAGTAAATGGGATACGAGTATATGGGTAAACAATGAAAGGAAAAGAAAATGAGATACGAGTATACGGTTGAACAATGAAATGAAAAGTAAATGGGATACGAGTACATGGGTGAACAATGAAATGAAAAGTAAATGGGATACGAGTATATGGGTGAACAATGAAAGGAAAAGAAAATGAGATACGGTATACGGTTGAACAATGAAATGAAAAGTAAATGGGATACGAGTACATGGGTGAACAATGAAATGAAAAGTAAATGGGATACGAGTATATGGGTGAACAATGAAAGATTGGAGCAAGTTGATGTTAAACTGTCAATATGTACAATTTTGGACTAAAAGTTACGTACGTATCCAATAAACATGTTCGCTTCACCAATGCGGATACGAGTATAAATAGAAATAAATCAAAATGTGTAACTCAAATGAAAACTAATTAATTAGTTGTTTTTTCAACATTGAGGAAGTAAAGAGAACATATTTCAGGATTATGCAACTAGGCTTCGACTTAACTCTTACATAATACACGCCATACTGTACTGTCCTTGAATTGTTAATTACTATAGAACAGGGCCTATAAATTTCAGACTGACAGGTGGTCTGTGCTAGCAAATCTACGTGCATATTTAATCAGAATATTTGTTATTTATATTATTTTTTGTACATTTATACCATCGCACCATTTCCCTGTCAGGGTAGGCAGAGAGGACAGAGTGCCAGACTTTCCTATCTTTCGCCTCTTCTACATCCAAACGCCTTCTCACACAGCTCCTATGATTTCTGACTCATATTTCCTTCTTTCAAAATATCATAAACTTGATCCAACCATACTTTACTTGGTCTTCCTCTGCCCTACCTTCCACTCACATTTGCATTGTATATTTGTTTTATCAGTTTTCTTCATTCATTAGTTCTATATACATGCCCAAACCATCTAAGACTACTTTCCGTCAGTCAGCTGAGTGGAGAGCAGCCGGTGAGTCGTCCGAAGCGAACAAAAACTCAAGTTGCCGAGAAGGTTATGGCCTCCGTATTTTGGGATGCACATGGTATAATATTCATCGATCACCTTGAAAAGGGAAAAACCATCAATAGCGAATATTACATAGCGTTATTGGAGTGTTTGAAGACCGAAATTGCAAAAAAACGGCCCCATATGAAGAAGAAAAAAGTTCTCTTTCGTCAAGACAATGCACCGTGTCACAAGTCGATGGTAACGATGGCCAAATTGCATCAGCTGAACTTCGAATTGCTTCCGCACCCACCATATTCTCCAGATTTGGCCCCCAGCGACTATTGGCTGTTCACAGACCTCAAAAAGATGCTCCAGGGAAAGAGATATGGCTCCAATGAAGAAGTGATTGCCGAAACTAACGCCTATTTTGAAACCAAAGAGTAATCGTTCTACACGGCTGGCATAGAAAAGTTACCGATCGATATTATACCATGCGCATCCCAAAATATGGAGGTCATAACCTTCCCGGCCGCCTATTGAGTTTTTGGTCACTTTGGACGACTTTCACCAGGTGCTCTCCACTCAGCTGACTGCCGACTTGATTCCGAAGTATAGTAGTGGATCCAAATTTCATCCATTGTCACATACCGATGCAAAAACTCCTGTTTATTTCACGTAAATAGTGCCAAACAGGGCTCTGAATCATCGATGCGTTGTTGTTTCTGTTCCATTGTGAGCAAACGCGGCACCCTTTTCGAAAAAAGTTTTTTCATGAGTGTAAACACTACCGAATGATATCTTCAGGATCCCAGCTATGTCACGCAACTGTACTTTGCGATTTTCCATCACGATTTTGAGAGTTTTTTTAATGTTTTCTGGTGTAACAGCCTCATTTGGACGACCAGAGCGTTCAGCATCATTTGTATCTGTACGACCGCGTTTCAAATCAGCATACCACCGACAAATGGTTGTTTTCGACTGAGCAGAGCCCGGATAACACTTTTCAAGCCATCGTTGAGTTTGAACGGTATTTTTTCCCATTAAAAAGCAATATTTTATCAACACACGAGATTCGGTTTTTTCCATTGTTTTGAAAATAGCAAAAATAGCATCACTATAACCACTGTAACTCAATGATACAATGTCGGAATATCATGAAAGTTTGACACGTAACTTCTAAAGGTTGGTACTAACTGAGAATGGTATGGATTTGTTATTAGAGGCGCCATCTGTTGGTTAGTCCCGGGTCTTATTGATCGATGTGTTAGACTTATCAACTCTTAATTTATTAATAAAAAAGAAAAGCTAATAAAACCATCACCAAGTCACGTATCATCTAATTTCCATAATATATTTAAGCTCTAATGTCAGTTTAGCACCGGGTAGTCGGCGGCTATCATCAAACGGTTAGCATTCACGCTGAGCAAGTGGAAGCCCCAGGTAAAATTCCTGGCTAATTAGACCATTTTCCGTCGGAATTTATATTTTTCTGATGCTTATACGCTGCTTATCGTAAATTCTTATAGTGATATTAAGCGACACAAGATGCAGCAGATCAACCCTACCGATTGTCTTGGAACTTTGGGTATGATCTGTCAAGAATATACGTTTGTTGAAATGCAACATCCTACGCACAATAAACTGACGCAGGAGTCTTCCATCAACAGGATGGCTGACTGATCACGCTGAATCACCAGGGAAAAGCATCGGGCAGGGAAGATTTGTACATTGTGTTCTTATTCATAGGGTATATCGCATTAACTAAATCCTTACCGATTTTTGCACTGCTGAAGACAGCCAGGGCGTGATTGTCATCCACCCATTTGATCTCGAAACCTGTGTCCTTGAAGTCGGAGAACACAGAGAGCAGGTCCATGGTGCTGAACTCCGAGGGGAAGTTGTACACTTCCAGCACGTGAGCAAAGGGGCCCGACTCGATAGTGGGGGTAGGAGCACTTCGGAATGGAGCAGTGCGTGGCTGCTGCACTGTCACACGACCCACAGCCTCAGTCAGCTCTGCCAGCAGCGCCGGCTCCAGACACTCCCCGTTCTCATCCAGCATGGCTTCCCAATCTTCCTCCAGTGGGTTGAACTCTTTGTCCTTCTTACAGTTTTTCTTCTCATTCGCACCATCAGCAGTGACACTATCCCATTGAAGCTTTACAGGCTCTGCGCTCTCTCTGCTCTCCCTGGAGCTGTCCAGCTCTCTCGGAGGACTGCCTTTGCTGGGTTCCGAGATAATGAGCACATCCGACACGAAGCTCTGCTTGATGAGCCTCCTGTTGCTCCTGTTAATCTCCTGCGTGGCTCTCTCCAGTTCATTCTGCTCCTTGTCTTCATCTTTGTCACTCTTCCACATGCTGTTATTTTCTATCAATTCACTTCTATCTTCTAAAGGTTCCGAAGTAAAATTGACATGATCATTTTGAGTGAAAGAAGAATCAGGAGAAAGAGGCGGTGGTATTAGATGTTCCTGAGTAATGCAGGGAGCGTGATGAGGATGCAGAGGAGCTGCAGCAGAAGGAGGACTACTGTGAGGATCATCTTGAGGCAGCTGTCTCTTTCTCGCCGCTGAGGGTTTCAAGTCACTTCGGGCACTGTCGCGCAGGGCCTGCCGTTCATCCCCGACACTGTTCGGGGGGGTGGAACAATTTACGGAGGGCTGCCCGGAAGGAGTTCCAATTTGAAGAGCGCGGAGATGCGGAGGAGTGTACACGTTACAAAAAGATTTGTCGGTAGGTTTTTTGACACTAGATTTATCAGTACGAGCACTAGAAACTAAGACTGTAGAGGATTCACAAGCTGCAACGGGGTCGGAAGAGAAGGGAGCAGCTTCGGGCAGAGCTTGCGGTGCTGAAGCTGAAGAGGTGGCTGATGAGGCGGAGCGGCGGGCTCGGGGCACGTACACTTCCCGGTCGGGCCTCCTGGTCTTAGCAGAAGTCTCTCTGCTGCAAAGCAAGAACAGTTCATCAAAAATGAAACAATTATACAGCATATAGCCTGAATGCAACGAGAGTGATGCAAGTCTAGATATTTAAGTGCTAGTGCCACTAGTCCACCAGATCAGCCTCTGTTAGAAACTATTATATATACACATCAATTAGTTTTACATATTTTTCCAGTCTCCACTTTAACACATGCCACCAAATAGATCCATTTCATTAAAATAATCTGAAGCATTGAAACCGAACTGAACTGAACTGCCAACACACGGCAAATCTTTTGAGTAAGATGAAAAGAGCACTTTGAGATGGTTTGGGCATATAAAACGAATAAATGAAGACTAAAAAAAAAACAATATTTAGTGCAAATGTGAGTGGAAGGCGCACTAGAGAAAGACCAAGGAAAGTATTATTGGATCAAGTGAACAATATTTTGAAAGGAAATGCAGAAAGCCAGAGAAATGGCATGATGGTATGTACGTATGTATATTATATGCATTGAAACATTTTTTATTTTCCCTTTCATTTCACTGTATCCAGCCTATTTCTGATATTTTTCACTTATCTAAAGGACACTTTATTTGAAAGAAAATTAAAATTTTTAGGGAATAGAAGAGAACAAAAGAATTCAACGAAGAAAAACAGAAAAAAATCAAATAAACTTTAATGTAACTCAATAAATGACTATAAATTCAATAACACATATTATGATTTTTCAATAATAAATATTTCTTTGAATATCTCTTATCCTTTCGAAAAATTCCAAAGGATAAAATTATGTAATAATTTTCAACTGGAACATATGTTGTCCTTGAATGGCTCACACAAAACAAGACCAATAAATTGCAATCAGATGACAAATTGTAAGTTTTGATATCACCGCATTGTATTCGGGCTGATTGTATATCATTCCCAAAAATTATAATATAAAAAAAACTGTCAGTTTACATTACCTAATTTGTTTAATTCACAATCCGCCACTCTTTTCATAAAATAAGATACTGCATAATAACTTTCTGATGTTACCTTAGAATTCGTAGGAAATAATAAAATGCACTACCACAGCAGTGGCCGTAGCAGATAATGATTAGAATGTCTCCAACATTCCAAGAGACACGAGGAACGGAACAGAGCTATACAAAGCGGACACATACAGACAGCCCAGCCGTACGAGCAGTACTAGATAGAGGCAGGCACTCGACACACAATTGACTTCCTCAATGAGAGAATGTCTCGTGTTGTGTTGTGCTAGGCTGCCAAGCTGCCAGGCTACAAGTATTACGTTGTTAGGCTCCGCAGTAGAGTACATCGGTGCATTGGAGTAAGTTGTCAGGGCCGTCTCTCGGGGAAGTGCAATGTGTGCCTTACACGTAGGCGGCCAAATCCAAGGGTCAACTCATCTTTATATTAATGATATTTACTCTAATAGATTAAGTTATATTTATTAAAAAAAAAAAACAATTTTGAAATTAAGGGGAAAATCTACACAAATAAATACAAAATTAAAACATTTTAAAATTATAACAATAATGCGTGGGAGTGAATTGTAGACATAGAAAAAGAAAGGAGCTGAACAAATGCTGTAGAAATGCGTGCACTGAGAAGAATACACGGTGTTACAATGTACGACAGAATATGGAATGAAGCTGTTAGGGATGAATGTGTACGATAAAGTAGAGCACTTTGAGATGGTTCGGGCACATGGAGCAAATGAATGAAGAAAAACTAACAAAACAAATATATCGTACAAATGTGAGTGGAAGGTGTGTGAGAGGAAGACCGAGAGAAGTAGATCAGATGAGGGATGTGAATGATATGTTTTACTAAGGAACAATCTAAATTACAAAAGGTTAAGGCACATCTGGTACTTGCTCTCAATAATATTCACTGCATAATCATTTTATAATTCCCCGTCCGTATGATGAACTAAAGACTATCAGCTGTATACTCGTATCCTATAATGAGACCCCTCAATATTTATATAAAGATCAGATTAAATGTACATTCTATAATGGCAGAAACTTTATAAAATGACCGGAGAATCTTATTACTGTGGTCAGACTCCATCACAAAAAATACAGGCATCCGTCAGTATATGCTATACCACTCTGCGCAATTTTACTATAACTCCATTAAAATAAAATTAAGAAAAAAAATATTAAAAAAGCCAATTTGAATTTCCTCAATTCGAAGGAATCAGCCATGTAGAATTTTCTAATTGAAAATAAAAATAAAAGTTATTTTATTTCATTCGGAACCAATTCCACCCAGATTCAAATTAATTTACTTCGCGCGGTTTTCTAGCTATGCAATTAAAATATGCTTTTTTAAATGAACCTTTTATTCAAAATGTTATAATAATTTGATAACCAAAATATATACAGTTTATATGATAATTAAAAAGACTGTTTCCATTATTATTGGTTTGTAATGAAAAATAAGCATTTTATAAATAAATTAGTTTAAATAAAATAACTCAGGTGATATTTTGTTGAACTCCATAATAAATGTAACATTAAAACACTTGTCACTTTGTTTTATTCCACTTCATTTTTCCAAATCAAAATGTGTTTCATCACTTACGTCATCAGGCGAGTTGACAAGAACTTATTTTTTGTAACCTCTTGTCAACTCACCTGATGAGATTACACACTACACTGTGTTGAAATGCATTGTGATATACAAGAAATAAAGTGAGTATTTTAATTGTGTGTTTAAAATGAAAATTTTATTATTTGATTTTATAAAGATTTAGGTTTACCGACAGGCAAATATATTAAAAATGATAATATTTTATTCTTGTCCTGTCTGAGATTAAAACGATTAAATGATAATAATAATTTATTATGTATGTGTAACATTTTAATGAGAATGGAAAACTTTATTTTTTAAATTTTATTCCATTTTAAATTTCAAACAATTACATTAACTAAAAAAATGTATATGCGGGTCGAAGCGGCCCTGTGCAGTACAGAGACATACCTGTGAGCGGAGGGGGCAGCCCGGCGCTGGGGGGGACTGGCGCCAGCCGGCGGGTGGGGGGGCCCTGCAAGACAACACACTTTCACTCTCCGCGGCTGCTGTGTTGCGCAACATTACAGCTGCCCGTGGCTGGTGGCTGTCCCACCAGACAGTTGCATCACTCTCCGCACAGTGGTAATGGTGCGCGGTGTTGGGTAATGGCCAGGAAGTGGAGCATGTGATACTTTCTTGTAACACATATTTCCCATTGGCATTCTCACCTCATCATGCCTCATGGCGGGTGAATGACTTAACAATTACTTCCACATTCCCCACTTTGGAAACATCTCTTATCGCAATCATTACATTCTCGTATCTTATTGCTCAAATCTAATGAAATATAAGAAATTACCAACCAAAAATGTAGCAAACCTTTTGGTATTAACATTGCGAAGCTCCATATTAGAATAAACACGTATATAAATTACTTTAAACATATACCCATCATGTGGTCTCCCTATCGGGGTCCACAGAGATAATAGGGTGTCAGACTTTCCTATTGCGACACACATCTTTCACCTCTTCTACATATTTCCTTGGTCTTTCTCTACCACGCCTTCCACTCACATTTTCACTGTATTTCGTTAGTTCACTTACTTCATTAATTAGTTCCATACGCCCAAACTATCTCCGAATGCTCTTCTTCATCATTCTCAATACATCAATCAGCCTTAATAGTTTAGTAGCTTCATAGCGTAATTAATTAAATAAAAGAGTAATTTATTATTCAATATCCTAAATTTTTTAAATTTGTTTTTCAAAACACAACAAATGTATCAGATTATTTGTTGGGTAATCGTATCATGTCACCAAACATATCATGTCATTTCCCTGACAGGATAGGCAGAGAAGACAAGGTGCCAATCTTTCTTATCATGACATTACTATACATCTTCTCTTTCTGTTTTACTTGCCTTTTCTTCTTTAATTTAATCGCTCCAACCATTCTTTTCCCGCTTTTTCTCTAGCTATCCATTCTCTGTTGGAGTAGGCAGTCCTATCATGACATACTTTACTTTGTTTCCTCCATATCAATACACCTCGTTTATCTTACTTCTTACCTTTCTTACCAAATCTCATTCACTCGGTCCCACAATACTTTTCTCGCTAGTCCTCTGCCAAGACTCACACTTGCATTATAAATTTGTTTTTGTCTTTTGTCACCCATTCGTTCAACACGCCCAAACCTTCAACATGGTCTTTTCTGATTTACTGATTTTTAATTGTTGTTTAGAATTAGACTTAATTCTTTAACCTAACATTTCTTATTATCAAACATATATTTACGAGTATTTTCTTAACCTAGAAACTGACGTAGAGCTATTTCGTAATATGGGGTATCCCGAGATACTTCCGAGAGTTTATTTTAGGCTGCTACTAAGTGCAGGGGCAACGATGGATACAACCAGCTCGAGACTCAACCTTGGGACAGCTGTGTGCTAGTGCTAAGCAAGCATGCTTAATAGAACATAGCACCAAAAATTATTTTATAAATGTTGTTTTCCAAAATAACATTTCTTACAAAAAAAAATTTACATATAAAAAATTGACAAATTTGTTTAATTTTTACTGCACTCTGATTTCTTTGACTTTTTACATTTCCTTCTTTCAAAATATCATACACTTGATCCAACCATACCTTCTGTAATCTTCCTCTACCAACCTTCCACTCTACCAGCCTTCCACTCGCATTGTTAGTCTTTCTTCATTCATTCTTTCCACGTACCCAAACCATCTCAGAGTGCACTTCCACATCTTGCTCAATTCACTAAGTTCACAGTCCATCCCTGATCACATTTTTACAGCATTTATCTGCATAAATAAATTGTAAATTATGATAGTAAAAATAAAATAAACAGTGAATGCTATTTAACATTCAATTTAAGTTCATCGTAGCGAGCATTTAAAAAGAAGAGTGATTAATGTTGTTTAGAGTACACTGTCTGTATTTAGTTCATTGTGTGATCACTTGTTATTCACACCTTCAAATGTATCGGGAGCGTGGGCCAGGCCAGACCACACCACAAGTGGCTGAATGATGGCCCATTTATTAGCTCATTAGATGAGAACCGAGACAATTACACAACAAGTTTCATCTGAATCACATTACACTCTTGATAGGACCATATCGCGGTGACCACAAACTGTCCGAGCAATTCTAAGTCATCGTTCGCTGAATGCATTCACTAATTCTGAAATCCTTGGGTAACGAGATGACTTCCATCACGTAATAAAGAATAAGGCACGATTGAGTGGAGATGAAAAAATGTACAAATGTGAATTCAATAATATTCATTTTCTTCAACCGCTGTTAGGACTATTTCTTAGTCGATAAATCGGTATGTATCTTTGTAGTGCATGAGTTGCATGCACATAGGACAAATCTCGATATTGATGTACAAAATTCCATTTTTTTAAAATTTTTATTTGCTGCCTATACATTAGAGCATTGTTTCTCAACCTTTTTAGCCTTGCGACCCTCCAAAAAGTAAAATTAAGAGTCGACTATCCCCCTGCAAAAATGTAATATGTCGATGCATGTCCACGTGACCGCACAAAGACGATAAGCTTTATCAGATGAGGATATCAAATACATTGGGAAACAACGGACTCCATTGAGCCCAGAGTGGTTCCGTTTGCATATGCTAAAGCAGTTAATAAACCCTGGGCAGGTAAGTTAAGCATAGTGGTCCACAGAACAATACCCGATGAAAATGTAATATTGATAATTCAGAAGAGCCAATAAAACATTTTGAAAGGTATTTTTAAGATATATGCGAGATTGGTTACCTTGATCCTTGAGCTTGTCCACTCCCATGGCGCTGGCTCCTGCTACAGCCTGGGCACAACCCTTGTTCCTGCGCACACACAATACCCCATTACTCTCCGTGGTGCACAACATCCGGTCAATAATGAAACACAACCTGAACATTGATCCAAACAAAACTGACAAATGGAACATGGACATATCAAGTTGCTGACGGGACCCACCATACATCTTATCCAACTATGTTAGAAAACTGATGATTTGATTCGAGCTTAACAAATACTCGTATTCCCTTTTTATTGCTTGTTACTATACACAATTCTTTTTAAACTTTCTATGTAATAGGGTTTAACCTGTATATCTAAGCTTTATAAATATGCAACATCAATTTTCTGAGAAAACCTTAAATTTTTGTGAAAAATCTTTTATTATAAACCTGTTAGTTTCATGTAATCATTTTTAGTCAGTGTTCAAAGCCTCCAGTGTTCTTCCCGAATTCTCTATGGTAATTGATTTCCCTGGTGGTTCTACTCTCTCCACACTTGTCAGATCTTATTTCCTGGTGGTTCTACCCTTCACACTCTCCACACTTGTCAGATCTTATTTCCTGGTGGTTCTACCCTTCACACTCTCCACACTTGTCAGATCTTATTTCCTGGTGGTTCTACCCTTCACACTCTCCACACTTGTCAGATCTTATTTCCTGGTGGTTCTACCCTTCACACTCTCCACACTTGTCAGATCTTATTTCCTGGTGGTTCTACGCTTCTCACTCTCCACACTTGTCAGATCTTATTTCCTGGTGGTTCTACCCTTCACACTCTCCACACTTGTCAGATCTTATTTCCTGGTGGTTCTACCCTTCACACTCTCCACACTTGTCAGATCTTATTTCCTGGTGGTTCTACCCTTCACACTCTCCACACTTGTCAGATCTTATTTCCTGGTGGTTCTACCCTTCACACTCTCCACACTTGTCAGATCTTATTTCCTGGTGGTTCTACCCTTCACACTCTTCACACTTGTCAGATCTTATTTCCTGGTGGTTCTACCCTTCACACTCTCCACACTTGTCAGATCTTATTTCCTGGTGGTTCTACCCTTCACACTCTCCACACTTGTCAGATCTTATTTCCTGGTGGTTCTACCCTTCACACTCTCCACACTTGTCAGATCTTATTTCCTGGTGGTTCTACCCTTCACACTCTCCACACTTGTCAGATCTTATTTCCTGGTGGTTCTACCCTTCACACTCTCCATACTTGTCAGATCTTATTTCCAGGTGGTTCTACCCTTCACCCTCTCCACACTTGTCAGATCTTATTCTCCACTACTTCATTTTGTTCCCAAAATTAAAATTAAAAATGAAAGAGCCGATTCCCCCCTTTGGAAGAAATTTAAGAAAAAAGCAGAACGCTCTAGATTTGGTGACTAAAGATGAATACAGGAAATGATGCGTGGAATGGAAGAAGCACCGGGATAAATGTGTCACGTCTCCCCCCCGGTGTATTTATAATAAAAGTTTGACAGGCCAAAATCACTATTAACAATTTCAATTCTGGTCAGCTGTTGTATGTATACACATATTGGATTCTTTCCACTTTTACTTTTAACTTACTAAAACTACCGTAACATCACAATAATGCTAATGTTCAACCATTAAGGTGGGTTTGGAAACACGGTACAATGCCCCTTTAGGTCGATAACCACAGCTTGCTCTTGCATCTCAATGAATGAATCACAAAATGGAGAAAAAAAGTGGTCTTACAAAACATTCAGTTGGAAACTCAATGTTGAGTTGAGATAAATAAAGTAGCGCAATTGTTGTCTAGCTTTTAATTCAGTTAACAGAAACATCTCATTTTGCTCAATTACATTAATAAAATTATACTAAACTAACATTCGTTCAAAATATGAAGAACTACCCAACATTGTGAATCTATAAAAATTTCCACCAACACTTTCTACAAGTCATTTTAGCACAAATAGGATTTGTCAAAACAACCTTCAAAGTTCAATGGGATATTATAATCCACTTCTAAAAAACAAATATTGAAGAAACAATTATGTTATTAAAGCCGAGGTTAACCGGCTCGCATCGCTCATTGACATTTTGATGAACTCCTTCAGTGCCGAGGACACACACAGGTGGCCTCCACACACAGGTGTCTATACAAAACATATGCCCAGTGCGCACGACAAAACCTTGCGTGTTCTGTTGATAATATGTTTGCATCTTTGCCAAATTTCTCAGCGAGGCTTTCATTTACTTAAAATTGTATTCTCAATGAATATGTTAGGGAAATAAAAAAGTGACATGATCAACACGAGCAATGTTCAAAAAGTTTATATTATAAAACTTTTCCGTGCACCTTTAGTTTTGGTTCCCTAAAGAACAAATGGATCATGTAAATCAGTAATAATAGTTGAATTATGACTTAAGAGATGTTTTTATGAAAGGTAGGAGGGATGGGTAGTAATTAAAAAATCAAAACCCAAAACCAAAAATGCATCAAAATGTCATACTCCTCCCTTTGTCAACATGCCTTTTTTAAAGACTATAAGTAAAAATGAATAAATGGTAAATAGTTACTTGATAATCTGATGATCATAGCAGACGACTGTCCTGCGCTGCTCGCCTGCGCCGATGGAGAAGGTGGTGAGGCCGTTGGAACGGAAGGGGTCGCAGGCCCGGTGCACCAGGTAGCGGCGGTAGTTACTAAACGCTGGGAACAGCAGCACGCTGTAACAAACAGTGCTCTTACTCGGCTATTGTTCTACTCACTTCTATCCGCTATCCACTCTACTCTCTGCACACATAAAGAAAGAGGCGCAACACCAGGTAGCCGTTAAAAGCTGGGAACAATCACAAACTGTATCACACCCGCCGCACCGAGATCTCACCCAATACCAGTGGTGCCCGCTATTTCTTTAAAAAGATCTACTTTTCAAATTCAAACCTGACAGGATTCTTCTTTCACCGTTTCAATGCTAAGAACAGTACCGACCGCACAGGCCAAGCGCGATTATATCCGCGCTCATATTTTTATCATTATTTTACCAATTTGTGTATGTTTAAACTATATTCCCTAATTAGTACAGATACTGCCATTTCTATACAAGATTTTGCATATTTTTCTCACTTGTTAAGATGAATTCTGGATTGAGATATTATCACCAGGGTTGGCACATTGGCGCACTTATTTATATTTATAGTCACTCGACAATTTGAAATGGATTTCCCATAAGTAATCAGTTATTTGTGTCACAATATATTTTGGCATCATTTATTACGTTGCTTGTTGCTCGTGTGTCATAAAAGTTTATTTAAAATCATGAATTTTAATGCTAATTTAACCCTTCGCTTTGGTCTTATGTCGAGTCTGACACAACATCCATTTTATTCCCGGGGGTCTTATGTTAAGTTACACTAGACATTAAGGATTTTGTATCAGTCAGTAATATAAAAAAGTAATGTCAAAATATTATTTTTTTAAAAATAATAAAACTTAGTAAATCATATTTTTCATAGAACGGTTAAGATTTTTTATGAATCTAGTACAACAAAAAAATTGTGGACCGCAAAGGGTTAATATTTTGGCTTTTTATATTTAAAATATTTGTTCATACAGCATAAATATGTATTCCTTTTACATTAATGGTAATCTTTCGGTTAATATGAGTGAAATTTGCGCTATATATAAGGAATGAAAAAAACATTTGTGCTTTGTGTTATATTGTTTCCATTTCTCAGTGATGTGACAACTCTGAATTTAATATTGTGACGTTAAAAAATACATTCAATTTTATCAAAAAAAGGCATAAAACATAACAATATGTCCACACCACACACCGGGAGTTATCTAATTTTACTTATTATATTGGGTGTACAAATTAGTTCGGTCCGTTTTTTTGTGTTCAAAAATGCATTTATTTCTAAACAAAATGAATGAACAGATCAATTAAAGTATTGTCCATCGCTGGCTACTACTTTTTCCCATCCTCAGGCAATTTTCGAATTCCATGTCGAAAAAACGACTCGTTTTTTGAGGCGATCCAAGTTTGGAGCCAATTTTCGGTTTCTACGAAAGAAGTGAACCGGTGCCCTGCCAAATCGTGCTGCATCCTTCGGAACAACCAGTAATCAGAAGGAGCAATGTCCGGGGAATACGGCGGGTGCGGTAAAACATCCCATTTGAGCGTTTCCAAATATTTTTTTACGACTTTTGCGACATGAGGCCGAGCGTTGTCATGAAGAAGAATAACTTTATCATGTCTTTGCTCGTATTCCGGCCGATTTTCTCGCAATGCACGGCTCAAACTAATTAATTGTAGCCGATACCGATCGCCCGTAATGGAATCGCCAGGTTTCAGCACCTCATAGTAAACAACACCCCTTTGGTCCCACCAGATAGAGCATGATCTTCGAACCATGTATGTTCGGTTTTGGTATTGATGTTGAGTTCGATGGCAACGATTGACCGGGCTTAGCGTAATATTTTTTCTTCTTGGGGTTGTCGTAGAATATCCACTTCTCATCTCCAGTTACAATCCGATGCAAAAAACCTTTTCTTGTTTGCCTTTGAATCAGCTGCTCGCAAGTGAAAAATCACCTTTCAACGTCTCTCGGTTTCAGTTCATAAGGCACCCAATTTCCTTGTTTTTGAATCATTCCCATGGCTCTCAATCGTACGGAAACGGCTTGTTGAGTCACTCCCAATGATTCTGCAAGCTCCTTTTGCGTTTGACTCTGATCTTCTTCGAGTAATGCCTCTAATTCTTTGTCCTCGAATTTTTTTGGCTGTCCAGAGCGAGGCTAGTCTTCGACGCTTAAATCTCCATCCTTGAAACGTCGAAACCATTCCTACATGATTTATCAGTTGGAGCAGCGTCACCATAAACTTCAACAATCATTCGATGGGCTTTAGCTGCACTTTTCTTCCAATTAAAGCAGAAAATTAAAACCTCCCGCAAATGCTGCTTGGTTAACACAAAATTGGATATTTTCAACACAGTACAAAACAAGGTTTTTGCATGAAACTCAAAGCGATATAAACTGAATATTATTGGCAGATGTCTCTCTGAAACCGCCAAAATCGGCTGTCACTATGAACCATTCATAACAGCCAGAGCCATCTTTTGGAAACGGACCGAACTAATTTGTACTCCCAATACTTAATACTAAACAAAAAGGTGATACAGGTGCACACCACCTACTATAATCACTTGGTATTGTTATAAGTCTATTGCTTGTATTCTTCACCCCTAGAAACAAGAAACATCTTCATTTCACTTATTAAGTCTCTGGATTTTCTCTCGGTCATTTAGCTTACTAACCACCTGACGTCGGTGTACATACAAGTTCAGTATGTCCGCCACCGTCGCCTTCTGCTTTTATCTTAAAAAATATCTGGAGACTTCTTACTGAAATTGAATTTGCAATCTTCAATGATGAATCCATAAAATCTTTCATGTTAAGAATTAAATTTAATTTTAAGCACATAATGCCTGTTGAGGAATGATGCATGACATGAAGCTGGGAAAGTCATCATCATTCCAACAATGAGTAAAAAGCGTATCTCTTACATTTTGGCTGTTGATTGACTTTGAATCATTAAGTAATCAAATCGTCGAGCAACCTTACGGTGCTATACACTAATGCTTTCTGCAGCTGAGGTCAAAACTATATTAGGAGAGGTCATAAAGGGTGGAGAGTGCGGCCATTATAAGCAGTAATGTGGATTAATTGTCTAGTTAAATGAACCGTTTTTTTACCTTCTGTATTTAAAATGTCTTATTTTCTTCATTTATTTTTATTTTTTTTATTAACACTTTTATTGCAATACAATCTGGCGGGCTTATTGCCAGGCGGGAATCTCTTCCAACCGACCAGACAAAAGTAAATGAAGCAAGTTACGTGGTCGCATAAATCATTCAAATGACTATCCATCCTCACGAAATCTATAGACATATACGTGAGAACTTGCCCACAAACCCCACAAAGACGGACAATCACCCGAACATTATTTTTCATATAAAGTGAGAAATCATCAATCAAAAGGAAAGGAAGGGATGGTGGAGAGGAAAGGAAAAGAAAAATCAGGAATGAAACACGTTATTTTACTGACTAGAAATTAAGAGATTTTTCAGTCGCTTCTTAAAGCATGCCAAGGACGGAGTCTAGAGTCTCACTGCATGGACAGTAAAGGACGACGTAAAGAAAGAGGAGCGGTGAACTGGAAAGGCCAATAGTCAATCTCTGTTTGAGCGTAGCGCTTATCCATGATTGGAAAGACGCTGAAAATTTTCTGCGAGATAAGAGGGTGCGGCGGGACAGTTAAGGATATTATACAATAGAGACAGTATGTGAATTTGGCGTCTATTTCTAACATTCAATCAGTTCAATGCCTTCTGGTATGAAGTTATATGATCGTACTTACGTAGGTTGAAAATAAATCTTAGACACACATTTTGAAGACGCTGTAATTTGTCCAGCTGTTCCTCTGTAACATCCAAGTAACATACGTCCGCATAGTCCAGAATCGGAAAGAGCAGAGATTGTACGAGTAAAATTTTGGTTTTAGTTGGTAGGAATCTTTGCAACACTTTAAGGGAATGAAGGCTGAAGATCCTTCGGCTTACCTCATTTATTTGATCTCGCCATGAGAGAGTGTTATCTATTAGCACTCCTTGGTTTTTAACAGTTTTATGTAATGGTATGATAGAGCCATCAAATAATATTGGAGGAAGTAAGTCAGTGTTGAATTTACCGAGAAGCTGAGGGCTGCCAATGAGGATCGCTTGAGACTTCTTAGGATTAATGAGTAAGCCATGCTCCCCAGTCCACTCCGAGATCGATTGAAGGTCCGCATTTAAATTGTTCAAAGCCGCGTGAAAGAAATTTGGATCAAAATGAATATATATCTGCAGGTCATCCGCATACAGATGATAAGAACATTTAAGACGATGTTATTGGGTTGATGAATATAGAAAAAAGGAGTGGAGAGAATTCCACCTTGGGGAACGCCTGCAGAGAGATCAGTCCATTCAGATATACGCTCTTGGTATTTACAGGATTGTTGTCTTCCCTTTAAATAGCTCGAAAACCAGACTATGACCGATTCAGAGAATCGTAATGAACGCATTCGAGCCATAAGCAGATCAAAGTCTACAATATTGAATGCATTGCTGAAATCCAGTAGACAAAACAATGTCAGCTGCTTAAAGCTCATTCCATGTCTCACGTCATCCGTGATCTTGACCAGTGCGGTAGTGGTACTATGTCCCGGACGAAATCCTGACTGCAATGGATTAAACAATTCAAATTGATTAAGGTGGGAGTCAATTTGTATATGAACAATTTTTTCAATAACTTTGGATAATATGGGCAGAATAGATATGGGCCTAAAATCTTTATATGACGTGGGTGAGTCAATTTTCGGGATCGGAAGAATTAGAGCCCTCTTCCATACACTAGGAAAGCTGCTAGTAGACAAAGAAAATTTTATAATATGCGTTATGATAGGAAGAATAGCATCGATAATGAAGGAGATGAATACAATCGAAATATTGTCGTCACCCATCGCTTTTGAGGATATAGTCAAAAGAATACGACGGACCTCACCTACATCAACCTCCGAAAAGTGGAGCTCAGGAACATTGGGTCGAGGCATTACATGAATTTTTCGGAAAGTGTTCTCCTTTGTGTTAATGTCTAAACTGAGTGATGGTGTTGCAAAATGTCTGTTAAAGTTATTAACATCTAATGTGAAGTTACCTGAGGTGTCCGAGGATTTGACACCCATCGAGTTCAGGATCTTCCACCATTTTGCAGGCTGACAGTTTTGAAGGATGTCAAAATAGTGTTTTCTTTTTGCATTCCGACATAATTGTGTACATTTATTGCGAAGTCGTCGAAAAATCTCCCATAGTTGATCATTGGGATTAGATTTGAAGTTTTTTTTCGCTTTGTCACGTCTAGCCATGTTTTTTTTTATGTCGTCAGTCAGCCATAGGGCAAGTCTATACTTTAAGTAAGTAAGTTTAAGTGGAGCGTGTTTGTCGCAGAGCTCTAGCAAAAAAGTATTAGATAGATTAATTTTACTATCTATATTCATTCATACACCTTCCCATACAACTCATACAATTTCTCTAACTTTTTACATTTCCTTCTTTCAAAATATAAGTGATCCAACCAAACATTCCTTAGTCTTTGCATTTCATATTTGTTTTGTATGTATTTCTTCATTCATTCGTTTTGCATGCCCAAACCATATCAAAGTACTCTTCTTCATCTTACTCAACACATCAGGCTTACTTTCACATTCATCCATTATCACTTAATTCCGTATTTTGTCATACATTGTCACCCCATATATTATTGTAAGTTCACGCATTCCTACAGCATTTATTCGGCTCTTTTTAATCTTTTTCCACATTAACGTTTCACTACCAGACATCGAAGTTGGTACTAAAATACTGTTGTGGACTATCATTTTGGCAGATTTTGATACTGTCTGGTTCAAGTATGTTTTAATACCCCATTGGCTTTGTTTCCTATTGCTTCATAAAACATTAATGGCACGCCGTTCGATATTGCCCTCGTAACTCTTCCATCATTTGAAAAAATTCTATCTAAATAGCAGACTTTCTCAACTCGCTCTATTTTTCCATTATTCACCCATATATGTACTGTATTGCGCATTAGCTTTTCCATTTCCTTCCATGCTTATTACCTCTTTGGATTTAGCGACATTCATCTTTCATACAATTCACTCATCAGATTCTGTCATTCACTCTCATTTATGATTGTAGTTATTTATTCAATTTTGTATGTATACAATACTAATTGGCAGGCTCATTTTTAATAAAGGCAATCTGTCAATCAATGTTTTGACTATAAAAATATGTTTCTTTATAAGACAATGATAATAATGAAGTCAAATATATTCATAAAATGAGACCTTGAAAATGTTGGAATATAAAAACATATGGGTATAATAATGTTGGAATATAAAAACATATGGGTATAATAATGTTGGAATATAAAAACATATGGGTATAATAATGTTGGAATATAAAAACATATGGGTATAATAATGTTGGAATATAAAAACATATGGGTATAATAATGTTGGAATATAAAAACATATGGGTATAATAATGTTGGAATATAAAAACATATGGGTATAATAATGTTGGAATATAAAAACATATGGGTATAATAATGTTGGAATATAAAAACGTATGGGTATAATAATGTTGGAATATAAAAACATACGGGTATAATAATGACACTAAGGAAACTGTCAAGTGCAAATGTGATTAAAACAAAATTTAAGTGTTACATATATACCATCACACCGTTTCCCTGTCGAGATAGGCAGAGAACAAAGCATAATGCGACACACACATATTTCGCCTCTTCTACATATATACATTTTCTCATACAACCCCTACGATCTCTCTGACTTTTGGTATTTTCTTCTTTCAAAATATTATTCATTTAATCCGACCATACTTTCTTTGGTCTTCCTCTATCAGTCACATTTGCACTGTATACTTATTTTATTAGTATTTTTTTCAAGTGGTATGTGTACTGAATAGATATTTTGAATGAGTGATTTCATGAAATGTCATGTTTTCATTTTTTTAAAAGAATATATATGACCGAAGCCATAAGTAATTCTTATACCCCCGAATACCAAGCGGAAAAAAGGCCTGCATCATTCGAGGGGAGTAGCACAGCACTGGGTTTGAACCGGCAACCTTCCGCACAGAAGTCCAGTTCACTACCGTGCTGCCATACATTTAATTTAGAGTTTAATAAAAATTAAAAAATGGCAAGGTAAGGAAAAAATAATTACGCCACTGGCAATCTACTGCATCCTTGTCAGAAGTAGCAAAAATAAAAACTTTGTTTTGTTAGCAAAGGGAAATGAATTCATAAACTCCAGGTGGAATTGAAGGGTCCTACCACTAGACCTGGGAGATCATCATAACACGATTGTGATAGAAGACTTTCATATTTTTATTTTTTCTAATTTAAACAATATCTGAATTAAATATTGCTTGGCATTCTCCTCCACAGCCAACGACAACGACATTCACCCAATCAAATTATCATATACATATTTGAAATCAAATCATTTCCAAAACACATTTTATCTGACACACTTCTACATAATAATCAAATGATTCTCACACGAATATCTTAAAACAAAACTGAGTCTTCACAGTTTGTCAACAATATGAGGAAAGTATAATACGAGTATTTAGGCAGAGCACAAGGTTTGACACAAATGAACATAAATCGCCGTTCTTTTAATATCTCCTGTGTCGAATATCCTTTCATCCTAATTTGGCATCCTCAAATGAATTCCTTTCCTCTAGTTCTATCAATATTATTTAGAGCTTTGCCATTTGCTTTTTGTACTTGAATTTGAACAAATATTTGTACTATAAATTCTGCCATGGATTAAAAGACTTAACGTATCCAAGATTAGCTGGTTGGTTAAAAGAAATTGCTGTACAGCGATAAACCCGTCAGATGTACCATATAAACAAAATAATAAGTTTTGATAGAAGTTACATTGACTCGAGACTTTGATATGTGCACATACATAGCATAATTCATGACATGTCCCTTTTGGAACTGGCAGAGAAGACAGACCTCCGCACTTTCCTATCGTCATAGATCCACTTACATTACTCATATTTTGCACTTTTCCCTCAGTTTATCCATCTCTCCATTGGGTTCACACTTAGATATTGGTTTTGTCAGTCTTTTCTCATTATGTCCAAATGAATGGTCTTATTAATTACGCTCTTAATAGAGCAGGCGCAATCCTCAATGAGATACAGGCAAAAGCCTAGTTTACTGGGGACACGACAAATGAAAGGCAACAAACCCTGTTGAATTACCTGTTGTTTTTTCGCAAATTATGTATATTTCTTGTCATGTGTAAACTAAATAAAAAAAATAAAAACATAAAATCAGTCGACTCGAGTCTGTGAACAAATTAACCGCATGATATGCCTCGCAGTAACTGGTGCTTCTACAATTTGGAATAAACTGTCGGTTGCATTTCTCATTAGATCTATCCACCGTGCTGCTACTATACTGGTGATCTGCCTTTACATGGGAAACATTCCATTCTCCCCGGATCACCAATCTATCCATTGTATGTTCCCATCTAACAATATGGCTCGAGTACCGACACCTGTTTACTTGAATAGATAGTTAATGCTGAGGAATGCTATTTAACAAGATTCTAAAATGCCTAAAACACTTTATGGATACCAAAAGAAACATTAACTGTAAAATTTACTTTCTTATAATTGATCGCATAACTATCATTAACAGTGATCGCACAAATCATCCAATTGAGTGGATTGTCTCGATACAATAAAAAATCATGGACAAATTTATATAGTTTCTTTTTTTTTTATTTGGATTTGATTCGTAATTATTCATATTAGCCCTCTGAACATTAAATCTTAGTACATTAATTTAAAGTCCCTAATCAATGACGGCAGTGTTAGAATAACCTTTGAGTTCTCTCAACCAGCCGTATTATTCTCATCATTATTTCGTAATAATAATAATAGATACATGTGCCAATAATCTAGTGAAGAAAATACTTGTTATTCATGTGTATCATTCTATCATGTATCATTATAACTGAATTTATTTAGTAGATAGTAATGACATGAGTCAGGTAGTTATGACCTTCCTTATACTCATTCAATGAGAAGAGTACATCAAATTATCTACAATATTCAATTAACGGAAAAGCAAACAGAAGAGTACAAGAACATTACAATGAATAAACCCATCATATAGTGAATATAGAAAACCATCTCACTAGGCAAGGCCTGCGGTGAAGTGGTTTCATTCCTTTATCAGAAATTTGCATTCAAATCCTTACACACTCTTGAATCCCACAATATCAAATACGAATTTCATCTGCATTATAATCTCAACAACCAACCATTGAGTAACAATTATGAATAACATTTTATAAATTCAAAAACACAACTCCCTTTTGCTGTTAGCTAAGACTGTTTCATCTTATACGTCATGTGAAAGAAGTATCAATTTATTTTTTCATGCTTTAGGTCCTCGGTGAGATACAGGCAAAAGCCTAGTTTACTGGGGACACGACAAATGGAAGGCAAAAAATCCAGATCCATTAAAATTGTGCGTCCAAATTAAATTACCTGTTGTTTTTTCACAAATGATGTTATATTTCTTGTCATGTGTAAATAAAAGAAGTCCATTATAATAATAAAACGCTCTCGATGTGAGGTTCCTCAATAAAGAATGTTTGCTAGAAAGTACATTATCATCATCAGACCGTCCTCCTGCCGGGGCAGGCAGAGAGGAGCGAGCCCCGGACATTTATATTGTGACACGCACTTTTCACCTCCACATCCATACACCTTCTCATTGCTCCTATGATTTCTCTGACTTTTTACATTTCCTTCTTTCAAAATATACACTTAATCCAACCGCCCTTTCCTCGACCTTCCTCTACCACTCCTCCCATTTATTTGTTTTAGTCAGTATTTCTTCATTCGTTCGTTCCACGTGCCCAATCAATCTCAAGAGTGCTCTTCATCTTACTCTTCACACCAGCTTTAAGATCAGATCAAGGCATCTCTAATCACTTCATTTCGTATTCTGTCATACATTGTCACTCTAACTCTTCTATCCGAGAAGATACTATTATACTCAAATATCATGAAAAATAAACAAAGAAAACAAGCAAAATAAATATAAATATGTATAACATAACAATCATTTCACCATCAACCTGCACTAAAACAAACGTGAACCGTCGCGGTCGTCCCCTCGAGTGCTCGGTAACCTCTTTTGCTTTGTATTGTGTTGTATTATGGTGTGTTGTGTGCGCCGAAAGAGGCTAAGAGCGGAGATACTGCCTCCGCCTGTATGGGTATGGGCACAGCACTACCGGCTCTTTATGTAATCCTCTTACGGCTCCATCGCAATACTTTCACTTTCGGCGATTACACAAACTCGCTGCCGTTACTCGCAACTAGGTTCCGTTCTCATCGGGAACGGCGCGCGATACACTCGCCGCGGCGCGGGATGCACTCGTTATACTAAATAAACAACACCGATTCACAATACTGATAGATCGCATTGCACCGTCATCATTGAGGATGTGCCAATTTAATCGGGATGATTCGGCAGATAAATTGACACTAACCAATTGTCCTTCCTGCGCGTGGCGAAGCATCGTATCAGCTCGGTTACGTCATCGGTGAAGTAGGTATCCGCCAGGTTAAGAACTTGGTCCACGCTCCTGGCAGCCAGCTTGCTGCCGATCTACTTCTGGACAAAGGGAACACGGCACTACACGGGACACTACGCACGGCTCGCGGGACGGCCACCATTTGTATTATCAACTGACATTGTTTTGAAGCGCGCAAGCGTCACCCCAAGGTCATTGCGTGTTCTGAAATGCGCTCTGCGCGCCACTAAACGCAATCACAGTAAAACGCCGATTGACAATCACAATTAACACAATTATGTGAAATAAAATCCAATCATTTTTTGTGTTATATCAAAGATGTACATGACCTACCAATTAACGAGCTGGACTTATGTGCAAAAAGTCACCAGTTCAAAACCCACGCTGCCCTATGCCTTAATAATAATAATGATACCACCTCCCTATCAGTAATAGAAAAAATAAAATATCTCTACGGTATTACTACCGTGACTGGAGGAGCGTATTCATGGGGCTCAGGGCAACAATGAAAACGCAACAAAATAAGTTTTCAATTTTATTTGAATATAGAGGTGATACAGTAGGCCTGTAACGGTTCAGGTATGTTAGCCGCGTTGGCCCAATAATGACGCGGCGATGCTGACCAAGGCGGGACGGCGAGGTGACTCAAGCAGGCGGTAACGCTGGTCCGAGCAGAGCGGCTCTAGGCATTGCCAATGCTGGTCCGGGCGGGGCGGCTGTAGCAGGTGGCAACGCTGATCTTGGCAGGACAGCAAGGCACTTCTAGTAGGCGGCAACGCTGGTGCAGGCAGTAGGAGCAGTCAGCTACGTGAAGAAAGCTGGAGTGGAGATATCTTAGCTGGTCGACTGCTGGTTGGTGAATAATCCTCGGCTCGAACTGGAGGTTATTTTTATACCAGCTGAGCGGCTCACTCTTCCCTTCCAAGGTGAGATGGTTCACGTAGTCAGGAGCACATGAAGTGAAGTGAAGATCAGTCTTGTAGGCAACCAGCTGGAGAATCCACCCGGCAAGGCCGCCGGGCGAATTGTGAATCCTGCTGATCCGAGCGTACCCTTTTTATAGTGAGAATGATGAATTTTTGGAGGTAGTGCGTGGTCCGCTTACCGTGTCAAACATTTGGCCAACTCATTGGTAGTGATGCGCCCATAAGCGTCACCTGTCTACCAGTCACTCGTCGTGATGGATCTACCTGGAAGAAAAATTCACTCTTCACCTCACACTCGGATAAATCCAATCCACCCGGCACGGCAGCCGGGTGGATTCACCTGAGAGCTGTACCTAGACTGATCTTCACTTCACCTGAGAGATGTACCTGCACCAGCGCAAAGTTAATATTAAACAACTGCCAGTTTCAGCCGAGGATCATTAACCAGCCGGTTTTTTTTCACGGGTTGACTTCCCCGGCTGCCTTCGTCCTGCCCGGACTAGCGTTGCTGCTTGCTAGAGCTGCCTCGCCGTCCCGCCCGGACCAGCATTGCCGCTACATAAAGCCACCCTGCCCGGACCAGCGTGCCGCCTGCTAGAGCCATCTCGCCGTCCCAGTATTTCCGCTGCTTGGAGCCGCCCTGCCGTCCCGCCCGTATATTTGATATCTAAGATATATCTTCTTTTTTTTTAATTTGCTCTCAATTATTTTTTGTTATAAATCGTCCATTTTTTCCAGTAAAAAAGAAAAATGTGACAAATAAAGAAGGAAAAAAAGTTTTTAATTTATAAAGCCGAACAGTGTTATTGTATATTTACCTGTAAAATTGCACCTTGGTTAAAAGTAACTAACGAAGGTTTTATTGTATTAATTACTTGTCAAAGTTTCACGCGCGCTATTTAAATTTTCTAGTTCCAAATCAAATGACTACTTTTAACGGAACTACTTGAATTTTACAAATATGAATAAATTTTTATCAAGACAATATACACATTTACCAGAGTCCTGGCCTCAGCCCTTTGAATGCCTGTCATTGACTTAACTCACCTAAGAGCAAAATATCCAGAACTGCCTGTTAAGGATATATGTATACTGAAACGCAGATACATGATATATCATTGTAACAATGAATTTACGAATAGATTAATAAGGTGCAGTAAAACGAGAGCGCACCAACCCTTCAAGGACTAAAGCCTCTAGAGTCGTCATGAGTAAACTTATTTTATCGTGGAACAACATTGTGCCTTGAAATTTGTCAAAAACCAATCATTTTTATAAGATTTTAAGTGGCTTGTTCTATTGAAGGTTGTCCCAAATAAGACATTTTATCTTCCTCACAGATCTACTCTACTGCTGTGTTGTAGTCTGCAAATTAATGCTAGCATGACAAAAACCATTTGCAAAAGGAGGAAATTAAAACTAAATACTTTGCACTAAAGCTCTCTATTGGTCGGTTTAATTTTTAGATGCTGACATTTATAGAAACTTGAGACATTCCATGTAAGTAATTTTTTTTTTAAATCCCCCACTACTAACTGGGAGTTAATTTAATGTGAAGGTGGACCTAACCAATAATCACTAGTTCATATTACTTAATTGACCCGACTATGGTGTACAGTTGGGCTTTCAGATATGATTCTTTTTAAGCATTTTGTTACGCTTGCCAACTTGTTTTATAATCACCAATAATCTATTCACACACGTACATACCATCATGCCACTGTACTGTTGGGGTAGGCAGGGGACAGAGGACTAAGTATTCTTATCCTATATAGGGCGGGGTATAAGAGAACTTTTGTCATTGCTGGTCTTGAGGCGTTGGCAATGGTTTGCCTCTAATAGTCAGAAATATGGGTGGTATGTGCAGCTTTAGGAAACGCTTGAAGACAACCCTTTTTGGGAAGGCTTATCAAAATGTATGATTGTGTATGAACATTACACACATACATTACACTACACCTAAAGTCAAATGTGTTACTATCACATATTGGAAGATTTACAAATGTTTATTTGTAGTTAGTCTACCCTTGGTAAGTTTTCTGCAGTTTTCGTACCAAATATTTTTTTCTGAACAGATACAGATGGGGGGAAGTACCTTATCTAATGGCCACAGCCACTACCTTCCTATCCTTACACTCAACTCATATATATTTATTTTGTAATATTTTTAATCTGCCTAAACTAGTAGGTTCCAGTCCCGAGTTGGAGCCCCCTTGAGGAGATTCCTCTCTAAACTAGTAGGTTCCAATCCTGAGTTGGAGCAACCTTGAAGAGATTCCTCTCTTAACTATTAGGGTACCCATAAATAACGTAGTTTTTTTCAATGAAATTCAAAACAATTTTTCTTATTCTTTATTTAACTTTTCTTGTACAAAATAATTCCCCATATTATCTATAACCTTCTGCCACCTTTCTTTCAAATCATCCAGGCCCTTCTTGTAAAATTCAGCGGGTTTTGACTGAAAATAGTCTAAAAGGGCTGTATTCACCTCTTCTAAGGAATTAAAATTTTGATCTCTTAGAAAATGTTCCATAGAACGAAATAAGTGAAAATCAGATGGTGCGAGATCCGGCGAGTATGGAGGATGCAACAGGGTGACCCAACCAAGATCCTGAAGTTGTTCACACGTCAATTGCACAACATGAGGTCGCGCGTTATCGTGCTGAAGAGTAATGGTGCGTCTATTCACCAAAGCTGGCCTCTTTTGGTGCAATGCTTCATTCAATCTATCAAACTGTTGACAGTATAACTCTGCCGACACTGTCCGACCTTGTGGCAATAGTTCGAAGTAAATTATTCCTTTAGAATCCCACCATACACACAATAACACTTTTTTAGAATGCAATGACCGTTTCGAGATTGAAACAGTCTTTTGTCCGCGTTTTAACCATTGTTTTTTTTTCGTTACGTTTGAATAGAAAACCCATTTCTCATCACCAGTCACTAAGTTACAAAGAAATGGGCTTAATTGTTCTTTTTCTTGCAATAATCTGCTGATGCTGAGCCGTTGAGCCATGTTGCAGTCGGTCAATGCGTGTGGGACCCAAACACCTTCCTTTTTTAATCTTGCCCAACTTCTTTAGGATCCTCCGAGTACTGGACCAGGATGTACCGACCATTTCCGATAATTTTTCAATGGTCAGCATCGGATCATCTTCGATTGCAGACTTCAGGATCGCTTCATCCGCCTGGACGGGTCGCCCACTTCGAGGCTCGATTTCCAAACACAAATCACCAGATTAAAATTTTTTGAACCATCGTTGGCATTTCCTGACATTCAATATGTCACCGTAAATCTCGCAGATATCTTTCGTAGCCTCTGTCGCTTTCTTTTTCAAATGATATTGAAAAAGTATACAGCTCCGCAGATGTTGTTCCGACGGACACGTCACTTCCGTTGTCTTCAGAGGGATAAAAGAAACGAAAAGCAGGTAGCCGCTACACAAGAGAAACTTATAACACGTCCTTACCGCCTAACAGACTGAAGGAGACTATTTTAAATATGGCGCATCAACAAAAACGACATTACTTATGGATACCCCTAATGGTAGGTTCCAGTCCTGAGTTGTTATTATAGAATTAGAGGAACAGATTATGGATAAAAATCAAACGTTAAAAATACTTTCATTATAAACATTTATTCTAAGTGTCTTAGTACAAAAGAATACAGTTCTTTTCATATAATATTTACAAAACTCAGAAAACTTGAAATTTACTTCAGCTATACATAAGGTTCGGTGCCCACCCTTTTGACCCAAAATTTGTCCCTTTCACACTGTCCTCTTTCATCACCTACACCGCATAACATAATTAATATTCTTCCTTAAACATCCTCATACAATCGCCCAATTTTATTTTCAATGAATGGGGAGGGGACACCGCACCGCCATAAGCAATTGTGAAATAATCAATCTCACAATACAATATCCTATTACATATAATGCTCTCTAGTGTGGAAATTCATTTTTTAAATTAAACTTAAAAAACATTTCAAATAATTCGATTCCTACTTTTATAATAAAAGATTTCCTAATAATTCAAATAAAACAAATTGAAAATTATAATTTCATTTTGTAATTGACATTGAAATTCTAACCAATGCATCTCAATAGGAAAATTATGAAAGAAAATGCATTTATAAATTAAATGTCTCCCGTAAAAAGGGCAAATGAATCTTAATTGCCGTTACGATCCACGTACAACCAAGTAAAATAAAGTTTTCCCACAAAAAGCGTACAATTACACAAGTACTTTAACAATGTGCTCTTAAAATCTATTCTTATCGGCTAAAATAAATACTTTCTTTGTAAAAAAAAAACGAAAATACATCGAATAAACCTCTTCTTATTCAAATTATATTCAGTTTGTTTATTCCTTACAAAATAGGAAAATATAAAAAAATAATTGATCTATTCTCTTTATTACACAACTAAAAATACAAATATGAATATAAAATTAAAAGTTGTCCTTAAAAAACATAACAAATATATAAAGAAAAAGAAAAGGGAAACATAGATTTTGCTTTAAACAAGAATAAAATGATACGGCTGATGGAAACCAAAATGTTTATGAATCATTTCATTGTTTGAATGGAAAAAACACAACTGGATACAGAAAAGGCATTACTTGCGTTGCGCTAAGTACAAGTAGGGAAATCAAAGGATATGATTGAGAGACTGTAATAAAGAAGAGAATGACTTCCGTGACCATTGGTAAGATATTTGGAGATTCCAAGTTCCATTCTCGATGCTACCTGGAAAAACAAGAGTCCCGTCCCAGTCTAGTAGAATCTGGTAACAAAAACCACATGCGCTAGTGTTATTGTTTCTTAACTAGTATAAGTATTATCAACACTTGGCTCGATAGACTGAGAGTTCTGTACCTACTCCAGTGGTTCTAAAGACGAAAACATATTCAATGAGCCCAAAAACAATATTATTTCTCGACCATGCTCTTCAATGCCAATTCGGATACATTAAAGGGTACTGAATGATGAATAAAGTTTACTTGTAAATAAGTTCTGAATAAATTTTCAAAAAATTACAACATTTTTATCAAGAATAAGTTTTTTGGAACTAAGAGTTTTTGCCTTGACTATTTCATAGAAAAATGTGTATCACTTAATAATAAAATGTGCGAAAAAAATAAGGTTTCTTCAAAATATAAAATATATTTACAGCGGGTTCTGTGATTCCAACAACTCAATTAACCAACAACTTTCAACCAAAACTTGGATATATAATATATAAATATACATTTATGGATGAATTATAAATCAAATAAGTAATGAATACTCACACCAATATTAAATTGACCTATACATTCACACAAGAGTGTGTATTTACTTGTAATATCTACAATAACATATGGTAGAGTGGCAGTGTTCCCTCCCACCTGAACATATTTAAACAGATGCAAAGCTAAGCCACTTAAGGTGGACCTGCTTACAGCTTACTCTGGCTCCGGTTGATGTTCACAAAATCATTAATAGTACTTCCAATTCATTTTAAAACTCCACAAATACGAGCGCAGAAATGAACACAAGTCAACAAAAAATAAACTGACCGTTGTTGAATTTTTTTAATAGATTTCAAGAATTTGTAATGATAAATTTACATCTTTATACAATAAATAATTACTCAACATTTATGAGAAATAGATTTCACAATTTCAGAAAATATTACTCCAAAAAAAATATTTTATGTGTCCCATTGTGATAGTGTTGACTGACCAAATATGAGAGAGGCAACCCTCGTACCCTTTAGAACTGCTCTTTGCACTGCGGAGTACAGATAGATGGAGAGGAATTATCGAGGGTTATCGTGCAAGTCACAATGTTCGGTCATGAGCTACACAACAGCACGATGATTCTGTGTCCTCCTTAAGTATAATAAAATGTGCATGATTAAAGGGTATAAAATGAGTTGATGATTTAACATTTATACAATAATTTGACCCTTTGCATTCCATTTGCACTACAGCTATTCCCTATTTCTGAATTGCGGATGAAACGTCGGTAGTTTATTCAATAAATTATTTTGTTATTTCGCTAATTACATTTACCTCCGCTACACTTGGAAACATTAGGAAAACAGAAAGCTATGAGCAAAAACTAATAAGGAATAAATAACAAAAGAATGCAAAAGGGTGCGCAAGCACAACTGTGAAATATTTTTCTAGTATTTATACTATTTATAAACTAATTTAAATATTTAGTAAGTATTTATACTAAATGTTTTAATTAGTTTATTCAAATTCTAATTTTTCCATCAATACCAGACACTTTTGGGGTGGATGGTCCATAGTAACACGAAACCAGTAGGATATAAGAACTGCTCTCGTAACAAATTGGGATCATTTCGCCTAAAGAGAACCTCGGGATAGGAGGTAGAAACACATGTAGCGGTGATTAATGTAGTGTAGTAGTGGAAAAATAGAGTAATTCATAATTAAATATTTCAATATGGAGTTCCACAAAGTTTAAGCCGAAACCTTCGATAATTTTACTTATTTGACGACATCCACTTAATTCGCAGTGTTGCAACAATATTTTAATTAGAAAATTGGTATTATTTTCATCAATAAGAGCGAGTAAACAAATTTGGTGAAAGTGATGATGAATTTTATATGGAACTTTGTTAAGACAATTCCACTGGTAATTGTAATTGTCTTAATTTAATAATTCAACTTCAAGCTACAGTAATGTAATGGTAACTGTTGCCCTAGACCACACCGGGGGTGGGAAGCCTTTTCATATTAGAAGGCCACATTAAGTTAGCTGTAACCTAATAAGGCCGCATTCAAGAAATTTCAATTAGACACGCACTTCAAAATTTATATTATTTTGTAAAAATCTAACTACACATATGTACCAACTAAAATGAAATATGATATAATGCAATTTTTTAAATATCATATAATTAGGTTTAAGACCAATAAATACACAAATTAGTTGTATTGCCTCTGTTGTCAAAAGCTAATAACAGACTGACGTACGGGACATCACATCCTCGGCCTAGTGGCACCGCACCAGTCAGGCAGGGGAGGCAACGTACATTCTAGATTCACATTAAAACTGAAGTTTGAGCATAGCATAGCAGGTGTCAAGATTATTGCCCTTATGATTTACTAATGTTCTATTTGTGGCCGCCAGTCAGGGAGGATTATTTCAATCTTCTTTTACTCTTTGGTATATTAAATGTGTTCACTTTAAGATGAAAATAATAAAGACAAACAAAAACATGTTAATAAAAATAAAAGGATTTGTTCCGCAAACTTTGGATTCATTCAAAAGGCCACACTTAAAGGTCTACAAGACCGCAGGTTCCCACCCCATACCATACCATAAATATCTTCAAGATTTTAAATTCAAGTCTTCAATTGGAAATAAACTTAATAAACCATTCATTAATCGTTTTAATCGCTGGTCGTTTAAATTTAAAAAATGTTAAAAGTTCGAAGGATTCCACATTTACTCCAAATAAAATTTTACATCAATACATGCAGTGCCGAGAAATTGAGCAGACATAAACATATCAACAGAACACGCCTGGCGAGTCGTACACACACTAGCAACGTTTATATGGACACGCGAGGTTTATATGGTATGGTCAACATTGAATATGTTAATACAATATAAGCAGAAAAGCTTTTAAACCTACAATATTTATATATATTTTTATCCAATCAAAACAAATGGAAAGAAAGGTAATTTAATTCAAATTTTTAATATTAACAAACAATTTGTAATATCTTATAGAGATGAGATATTTCCTAACTTTCATTCATTATAGTAAAATTTGCTGTGGATACAGAATTCGTACGTTTCTCTCGTAAGATATTTCAAATTAATTGTGACCAAAGAAACATGTGTATATATCTGTGTTTAAATTTACATCCAATTCGCAACAAGTAAAGAATCAAATTAACAAATAACCATTTATCATAAATTGAACAGGTAATTTATGGTGTAATATTTTAAAGTAATAAAATAAAAGGTTTTAACACACTCACTTCCGCTCACAATTAGTAAAGCACTAAAAACACCACCTGATTTATGGTGAAAATTTTAAATCAATAATTTTAAAAGTTATTTTATACGAGTACATTACATGATTAATTTTAAATTTTAATTGACTTTAAGATTTAACGAGTGATTCTTTTATCTAAAAACACAACAACTTCTAGCCATGAACACTAGTGATAAGTAAGTTTACATCACACGGTGTGCTCACAAATCCAAATGAGCGGCGACGAATGTGTTAAATTCAACATAATTGAATTTTATATTATATTTAAAAATATTTTCAAATTAAAATGAATTTTCATACATATGTTAGTGAATTAATTACAATTATATCGGAGCATGTCCCATTCGTCCTATTAAAATGTAACTAAAAGGATAATCCAAATGGTTATAATCATTTATCCATTGTCCGTTATAAAAATATTTTTAGAAGTTAAGATTAATAAGCTTTATTGTAACAACACTCCTCTCTATTCAGTCAGAGTAAGAGTGTGCCCTTCACAGAATACACTACAATGTAAGTAAGAGTGTGCCCTTCACAGGATACACTACAATGGCTAGTAATATATTAGCCAATTCATTTATCCTGACTTTGGTACGTATGTCATTTATAGAAATTTCTGACTTGTATTTCAGCCCCGAGTACAATGGCGAGATGAAAAAACTTTCATTAATTTGTTTTGTTTCCTACGAGGTGGAGCAGATGTCATAACTTTACAATAATATCTCTCTTAACAAGATACCTAGCTATAACATAATTGTTTCCTACGAGGTGGAGCAAATGTCATAACTTTACAATAATATCTCTCTTAACAAGATACCTAGCTATAACATAATTGTTTCCTACGAGGTGGAGCAAATGTCATAACTTTACAATAATATCTCTCTTAACAAGATACCTAGCTATAACATAATTGACAAAAACACTTTTTTTAACCTTTCCTTCCCTGTGTTGGGTATCTTCTACACGTTGCTTCTAATAACCATCAATATCTCTATAAATATAATAAATACAAGGTTAAGATTTTAGGTATTCCTCCATAATATATTTACGCATTGATTTAAAAAATAATATTAATAATTTTATCTATTTATTTATCGACTACATCGAGGTGTTTTGTAAAGATCGAAAACAAATTCGCATTTAAACGCTGCGAGTGCCTCGTCTTGACGATAGGTGAAGAGTATGCGGGAAGCGCGACACTATATTCGCATCTCACTCTTGCATACTAGACTGAATTGCGAGGAGCTGAATTGTCTCAACGCCGCAAGCATAAGCGTAAGCGCCGGGGTATGCGACTGACATTCCGCGCCACTAGTAGCTTCTAAGCTTGCAAATAGGTTAGACGTACGCCCGTTCCGTGAGCGGTGCCAGATGGTTTTTTAATGTTTTCAGCAAATAAATCTCAATTATTATAATTTTTAACTTCAATTATAATTAATTAAGGGGATTATCTATGAATGTTCTTATTTTTCCCATTTAAAATCGCAAATTTTTTATTGCGTACTCACTACCCAACACCGGAGCACGCGTATTATTTTTATCACCGTAAGGGAAGGGTTAACAACAAAAATGTTATCCGATCGTCTCACTAAAGTCACATTCGTTAGACATTTTATCGGAAAACAATCCTGATTTTGTGCAGTAAAAATGAATGTGTTATAAATGCTTCAGTCTGTTACAGTGAGATATTACGTGAAAAGAAAAAAAAAAGCAAAGCAATCGATGTTTGATTCGTTATTAAAATATGAATTATTAAAAAATTAAAATATCACTTCTTTTAATCAAGTTTTATTCACTTTTATCCCAATATTTGAGAATTTTTGTAATATGTATAATCGCATAAACTTTATTTTTAAACTGCGTTTAGCCAGTCATAATAGTTTACAGTTGGTAAAATATTTATTTTTTATTTTATAAACCTACACCTACACCTCTATACTTTGTGTGTTATTTTTACCTCCATTAATGATAATTCTGTTCTCTGTTCTCGTAACGATATTGAGGAATGTATCCCATCCCTATCCTATCGTTAAATGAAGTATTAAAAGATGCTGCTATTTTTTTTGTAATATTGAGTATCATTATTTTATTGACATCAGTTATAAAAAATTTATAAAAAAAAGTACACAACACAAGTATGTACAGACTGTAAGTATTTAATTTTATACAGTTTAATCTCACATTTGGCGACGTGCACTGGACATTTAAAAGGCAAAGTGTAGCGCTCGGTTGTCGGCGCACAGGTGACACGTATACTTTAGCTCAGATGTCGGCTGATCAATGATGTGTTTACAATTGCTTTAAATGTTTTCTTTGAGATCATACATTTATTTAATTATTAGAATATTAAAAACCATGAAATTAAATCATTCCTGCTGCAAACACATATTGGTGTAAAATTGGAGGGATAAGGGTTAACAAGGCACAAACTTCCGAATAGCTTTAGCTGACCAAAATGTTGATAACACCGTAGAAAAGACCGGATTCACATCTCAGCTGAAGAGACAAACAAAATAAGTACTACATAAAAATGCTTTAAAAAACTAGTGTTATCAATTATAGTAACACTAAATCAATGTCGACATTTGCTCCACAAAGAGTAAGTTTTTTTTAAAAAGTATCGTACTGATGATATTCATGTAATATTTCTCACAAATGATCTCCTATAAACGGGCAATCAATGAGCGATCAGCACTTAGCGCTATATACATTCTCGATGCTCTGACACAAATTTAACAATTCTATTCTTTATAATTGCAAATTTTGATGAGTTTTTTTTATCCCTATCGGGTAGATTTTATCGACGTTTAAACATTTCAGAAGAGGTTATGCACATTGTGCTAAACTTGTTTATTAGTTAAAACCTGTATAATACATAATGTTACTTTTCTATTATCATTATTCCGGGCTTATGTCAACATTATTGAAGACTTTCAATGGAGAGTGATAAAAACATATTAGGTAATAACGTAATTTAAAATTCAACATTATTTTTTTCTAGATTACTTACTATACAAAATTAAATGCAAAATGTTATTTGACTGTGTTATTTCAATTGAATATTTCAAAACTTGCGGTTGATCACTGAGACTAGACAGTGTGACTTTCGAGATCTCACCTTAAGTGTAAATTCATAAAATCAATACAATTTGAAATAACCAAGTTAAAGGTGAAAGCTTTCTGGTCAATCGTAAGTGATTCAATCTTAAAGAATAAAGAAGTACTCGTGAGACTTACAGAAAAATAACTTTCCCAAAATAAAAATGACACCGATGTAATTTAACACTAAAAAAAACGTAAATTGTTGCAGAGACTTAAATTTCAGTATAGCTTTTTACAAGAAAAATAAACTGTGAACACATTTTAACATACAAATACATATTTACAACTAAAAGATTTTGTATTAGGTAAAGCGAAAAGAAATGACAATTTTCATTAGGCGTCACGTTGAAACCAGTTTGCCACCTGTTACCGTTGGGTTAATACGTCGTGGTTGGTATCATTTTGAAGCTCTATTAATATCCTTTCTGTTTTGATATTTATTTTTGGTTTTGGTCTAAAGTACAAAACTGCAAAAGCCAGAGATTGAAGAGACACATTTGCGGTATTTTATGCTGTTTTTATTCGATAAAGGATTGAAGTCAAAATAAGCTACCCAGACCATCTGCGATATTTATAGAGACATCTTGAATCCTCGGAAGTGCCAAAGATGGTTTCAAAAAATTGAAAGTTGTGAAAGGGAATCGAAGGACAAACCAAAAATAGGAAGACCTCTTAAAATCGATGATGACACTTTAAACTCATTAGTGAGGTCCGATCCGCGTAAAACTATCAAGGAATTGTCACAAGATATCGGTTGTCCATGATCAATAGTGAAGAACTATTTGAAAAGGCTCGGAAAACAAAATAGACAAGGAATTTGGAAGCCGCACGAACTTTCTCCAACGGCCATGGAACAACGAATAACAATCTGTTCATCTTCACTCTCCAGATATGAAACTGATCCGTTTCTTAGAAAAATTGTTACTGGGTATGAGAAGTGAGTCCTTCACACCAATCCGAGGAGAGAAAAAAACAAAAAACAATGGTTTTCAACGAATCAGGTACATCTGTCTACCCCTCAGCCGACATTGACTCTGAAAAACGTTTTCCTTTGTGTTTGGTGAGATATTTTGGAAGTTATTCATTATGAATTACTAAAATCTGGCCAGACTTACAGCAGATGTGTATTGTCCCCAATTCGAAAGATTAAAGGCAGAACTGCTTAAAAAATGATCAGTTTTAGTAAAGAATCAGAGAAGAATTCTACAACATGATAATGCAAAACCACACGCAGCAAGGATTACGCAGGACAAAATAAGAGAGCTAGATTTAGAAGTTCTGCAGCATCCACCATATTAACCTGATATTGCACCTTTGGATTACCATCTTTTTAAGTCGATGGAACATTCGCTTCGAGATAAAAAATCTACGAGTGTCGAACAACTCCGAAATCACTTGGAGTCATATTTTACCGTAAAACCGCCAGAATTTTACGAATAAGGTATTGAAAACTGCCTATTCTGTGGAGAAAGATCATCGGTAACAACGGTAATTATTTAACGGAATAATATTGTATAGTTTTTGTTTAAATCAATTTTTTGTCGCATCAAAAAAAATTGTCATTTCTTTCCGCTTTACCTAATATTAGTTGAAAACAAGTGTAACATGAGAGCGCTCAATACACAGGTAATCTCCGTGCTATAACTTGTCTTCCAAATGGCAGTTTTGCATTCCATTCAGGGTACCAAAAAAAGGACCAAGTTATATAACAATACTCGCAAGTACTTGACTTGTGCGAGTGTCATTGCCTATTTACATATGGCAGTATTACTAACATGTGCGATGATGAACTGCTTAACTAAAATACTAACAAATGAAAATAAATGATCAATTGAACACCGAGTTGATCTTTGTTAAGGTATTTTAACAAAAATTATCTCAGGTTTTAAAGGGTTTAAAAGTGGTAATGTTCATATATAAAATGTAAGGAGCCAGGATGTCCTGTTGTCTTGAATGGTGCTAATATTGATGTTTTCTTAAAAACAGTTCATGCAGCCAAACTTTCTCAGTTTAAATATTTCTCTCCGGTCAATGTTAGAAAGCGAGACTATATAAATAATCAAACCATCGAGAAAAATCAAAATAAATCTAGGAAAAATACGAACCAAAAATAAATATAAGTATGTCCCGACTAATACAGACATAAAACATTTCACCCATCATCAGTGGAGTCGTCAACACAGATTAAATGTCAATTTTAATGTTTCAAAATACAGCCTGTGCTAATAATAATAAACGCAACAAAAACTATTATGAATCATCAGTATCTATTATTTGTGAAATTAATTATAAAAAAGGTGTAAAATTTGTCTTCTTTTTCTTAACCAAATTAAGTTTATTGGTAATTTCCACTCGTCTCGATTCTAAGCTGTTGCTGTTGTTGTCAACCTATTTTCCTTGAAAATTTGTATTACTACATAATACAAACTGTACCGACAGTTCAATTGGCCGTTATGACTGAAAAATAATATGTTTGATTTTAATGATTTTAAACTTCATTATCTATTTTTCAAATAATTTAAAAGACATCCTTATCTTTTATTCTGGGGAATTTAACATCATAGAAACCAACTTAACTATTTTAATCCCAGCATATTTTGGCAAAAAAAAACAGTAGTTTATATTTTATTTTTTATCTCAGTTAATATTTTGTTTTAAATGTATTCTTTTAAAAGTGGACAAATCTAAAAGTTTAAAAAAATATATATTCAACATAAAAACTTGTATGAAAACTTCGAGGCAGATGATCGGCCCCGTGGGATTTTTCCAATAAAACAGTCGGGGCCGATGATCGGCCCCGTGGGATTAAAAGGGTTAAGTGGTTGAAATTTGTTTCACAAATCAAAAGTCAATTATTCAAACATAATGCACATATCAAAGTCATTTTACTGATGGAAATTGTCCCGCAAGATACACTATTAGAGATAAATTGCACGCTTTTGACAGCGAAGATCAGAAGTTGGCTTGACAGAATACTGCGTACTAGCCACACGATGGAGTATCCTCAACCGGACGGCATTCAGGAATGTCTCCAACGACACTGCAACATGACGCATCTTAAGAAGCAATGTACACCTCTTTCCATATAACATTCAATTGCCGCAAAGATTGAGGCTACAAGGTTCGGAACAACGCCTCGAACAGGAGCATCGGGGTCGGACTTGTGGGCTACCTTGTCCTAAGATATGTAAAACACCAAACAAACTATGGTACAATCTGTCAGATAAAAAATCTGTTAGAAATTTCAGTATCTGTCGATTGCGAAATGGTTGAGCGCTAATGAAATATATAGTCTAATCTTCTGTTAAAAATATATATTTACTTTTATATTAAGATTCTCAAATCTACTCGTACATTCGTGGCATGGCATGGTTGTGTTTCAGAGAAAGTTTTGTCAAATAAGTACGCGGCTCTCAACCATGATACTCGTACTTTATTCAAATATATGGAAAATATACTGCGAGAGGTGAATTTATTTATTCAAAATGACAATTGTATCGTATCAAGTCCTAAGAACCTCATCCAATAAATAAATAAAACCCACATTACCATATTGATTCCAAACAAATTTATACATAAACCACAACATATACATATAAACAAATTCAAATAATGAACATTTCATTCCAAAGCCCTCAGAAATATCAGTTTTTAGGAAGAAATAACATTGCACTCGATATTGCTTCTTAAAATTACATTTTTCGAAAGATGCTAATAAAACCAAAGAACTCTCGGAGTGATTTTGGTCACTAAATGGCACTATAGAATTTTTTTTATTAATTGAACCATAAAAAAAAAATTGAAACTTAAAACTTGAAATTTAGGGAAAGGCGCAACCAAGCAAAAATGTGTCTTAATGAAGCAGAATTCCACATTTTTCCCAAAACTTTTCTGTATCAAACGTATCACATAATAAATTATAATTATGTACGCACAACGCATGACTCTAATAAATTATATTATCTCTGTAAAACTTAATAAAATCCCATTAATACAAAATGACGTATTTCATCTTAATTACTGATAATTCTCAACATGGAGAAACTGAATAACACCAATCGGTCAAGTAATCCTCCTCCTTGAAACTCAAACCAAAGTATACGTGTCGGAGCTGATGATTGAAGTTAGATGTCGATACGAGGCCGGTACTGCAGTCTCAGGGGTGGTTCTCTGAACCTCCAGCGCGTCACGTACACAAACTTCAGCGTATGATCCTTTCCCAGCAGCTCGTTATTGCACAAAATATCGATCTGTAACAATATCACGCATGTTCCATTATATACATTGATTACATGTTTGCAAACATTTTTTTGCACATCCGCGTAATATACATTTTGCGCATACAGTAAAAGTCGGTTAATTAGAAGAATGGTCATTTGTATTTTTCGCTATTTTCTAGGTTTCAAAGTTGAATTTTCGTAGTTAATTCTACTGTTAATTCGAAAAATCGCATACTTTCTATGTTTTTTAGCCGAAGAGTGTTAATGAATTCTAATAATTGGAAATTTTTTATTCACAAATTCCCAAAGTAGCCGACCCTGGCGGCGGGACGGCCAGCATCCTCGTATTACGCGCCGGACTCCCCCTATATGCAAATATTCAATATCCAAATATCTGCTATAAAAAATAGGATGTATTATTTTTATTTTACCATTAAATATGTTACTATATCTCAATATTGGGTAAATATGTCCACAATACTTTACTTGACTAAACCGCCACGATGTTCCTTCCCATTAGGAAGTGCTACACAAATTTGAATTATATTTTTAGTAATTGTGTAATTAAATATTTTGTGTAACTTGGTCCCCTGAATTTAGAATCAACAGACTCTTACTGTAAACCATAATAAATAAACTATTTTCTTAAATTTTATCTTCAAGGGTATAAAAATGTTGGTGAATACAATACCTTGAAAGCTTCGCTATGACAAAAATAACAAGGATGAGAAAAAGCAAGAAATATTCGTATTATATTATACATTTCAATTTAAAATCTTTTATCATTCATCATCCCTGCAGTTCCTCATTCTTGAGAGTAGATGGATGGAATACAGGTGATACAGGTTGCGACAACACATCTCCACTTCACTCCTTCCAGTCACTAGAGTGTAGTCGATTAGACATGTTGAAAAAATGGGTGAGGAGAGAGTGATTAAACAAGTCGAACAATGCAAATATGAGCATAAGTCGTGGTACTCGTAGAGCATTGTCTCTCAACCCTTTTAACCTTGCGACCCCCCAAAAGTAAAAATAAATAAAATAAAAAAACTTAATATACTGTTGATACATGCGCATGTGGCCATACAAATTATGTACTTGCGCAAAGACAATAAGCATTATCAAGAAAGGATTTCAACCGCTGGAGGTCACTAACAGGGCATAAGACCAACAAGACCGAACTGTTTTATCTGTCGTGACTTTCCTGACATTTCACCATGACCCTCCTGAGGGTTATGAGGTTGAGAAACCGGTGGTGGTAGAGGTAGGTAAGAAAAAGTATATCAGGTATGTAAATATGAAACCGGAATTTGCCCATAGATGGCTCTAGCTGTCAATGTAGTGACTGTCAAATCGCGTCATTGGCGCCTTTTTCTTGTGTTTACATTTGTCAAAGACTTTTAGCTCACAACAATACAAGTTTAATACAACTACATATGTTTTCATAGCGTTGAACATGTCTGTTTTTGTGCCTGAAAACTATGATTTGCGGACAGCATTGATTTTCTGTTACCATTTGAAGAAAACTGCTGCAGAATTGCATCGAATGCTTGTCGAAGCTTACAGTGAACATGCTCTTGGTAAATCACAGTGCTTCGAGTGGTTTAAAAAATTCGACAATGGCGATTTTGACGTGAGAAACGAAGAACGTGGAAGACCACCGAAAAAGTTTGAAGACACCGAATTGCGAGCATTGTTGGATGAGGATGACGCTCAAACGCAACAACAACTCGCGGATCAATTAAATGTGACACGAGAAACCGTCTCCATATGTTTGAAAGCCATGGGAAAGATCCAGAAGGTAGGAAAATGGGTTCCACATGAACTGAATGAGACAGCAGGAAAACCAAAAAACCACTTGCAAAATGCTGCTCGCCAGGTACAAAAGAAAATCATTTCTCCATTGAATTGTGACTGATGAAAAATGGATATATTTCGAGAATCCTAAGCGTAAAAGATCATGGGTAACTCCAAGCAAACCAGCGACATCGACTGCAAGGCCAAATCGCTATGGACGGAAGACAATGCTCTGTGTTTGGTGAGATCAGAAGGGAGTTATCTATTATGAGCTGCTAAAACCTGGTGAAACCGTTAATATTGAACGCTACCGACAACAAATGATGGATTTGAACCAAGCATTGCGTGATAAACGACCAGAATATCAAGAGGCAACAGAATGTGATTTTGCTTCATGATAATGCACCATCGCACACAGCAAAACCGGTCAAGGAAACGGTTGAGGCGTTTATTTGGCAAATACTTTCGCATGCGGCTTACTCACCAGACTTGGCTTCATCCGATTACTACTTATTTGCATCGATGGGACACGCATTTGCTGAGCATCGCTTCACTTCTTACGAAAATGGCTTGATGATTGGTTTGCCTCAAAAGAGCAACAGTTTTTTTGGTGTGTCATCCACAAATTGCCAGAGATGGGAAAAATGTGTAGCTAGCGATGGGCAATACATTGAACACAATATTTTTTACCATTTTCATTCAATAAATGTATATTTTCTATATAAAAAATCCCGTTTCATATTTACAGACCTGATAGTTGAATCGAGCGAATTAAATGAAGAATGAAGGGAAAAGTAACGAGTAACGAGTAAGGGAAACTGAAGGAATTGTAGAAAAATGGTATTATTACTATATAGTACATGTGTATATTGGGGAGATTGAACATAATATTAGTTCTAAAATAGTTATATAATGCGGGGTTTAAAATTTGAGTAATTACAATGTATGATAAGGAATGGATGTAATAGGGATAATTGTTTGTTAAGAAGGGTTCAAAACTATGCTGTTTAATTTGACACCTAGCCCACATTTTGGCTACAAAACTTTCGTTTTTTAAACTATGATTGTATAACATTACAACATTCCATATAACTTGGGTAGATTAAGCTTATTAAGAGTTTCGGCCAGTGTTCATTCTTCCTATTTCAAGTTCTCTTCGGAGGTTAGCGATTTGGCTTTATGGCAGCTGCTCTAAACAAAGATATACACGTAGTACTACAGTAGAAACCACTTCTGTAAGTTCTTCAACCAGGAGATGTATGTTCGTACTGCACTTATTTTCCCCTACAATATCAGTTAAAGAATCTCATATTTTTCGTCTAGCATTATATATTACCTTGGTCCTTTTGATGGTGGATAATATCCGTCTATTTTTATTCATCCGTTTTAGATATCATTAAGAACTTTGCCAACCTTTGAAACTTTCAGCATTCTTCGATAGCACCACATTTCAAAAGCTTCTAGATTCTTTGTGGTGGCTTGAAAAGTGTGCATACTTCTATATAATCGAGAAGTACAGAGAATATATAGCAACACAAAATTAGCATATGTAAGTCGAGTTTGAAGTCTTTGTTGCTGCAGTGGCGTGTGCAGCTTTACGAATAACTTGAAGCAACCCCTTTTGGAAGGTTTTATCAAAATGTTTGGTGATGTATAAATAATACAACATACACTACAAATACTATCACATATCGGCAGATCTACAAAGGTTTCTTTGTAGTTCGTTTTTCCTTGGTAAGTTTTCTGCGGTTTTCTTACCAAATATATTTTTCTGAACATATGCAAATGCGAGGAAGTACCTTATCTAATGGCCATATCCACTACTTCCTACCCTTAAACAACTCATATATAGTTTTTTATGTAATATTTTTAATGTAAAAATATTGTGAGTTAGAGCGCTGTTGAGGAAAATTTTTCTCGAAACGGCGCGATATAAATTGTCATTTTATTATTATTAGAAGAGATCCTGCATTTTGAAGAAGCAGCTTCATGCCATCTCCACTCTTACTTTGATCTCTTGAGACTGGTCTCACTGTATTACAGATATTTATATTGTAGTATTGATTATAGGTCTTCAATTTCTAGTTCCAAAATACAATGTAGTCATTTTATAAAATACTTGTGCATTCAAGTTATAATACATGGATGGGCATGGGCACGGGCATGCTGTAAGTTAAACACCAGAGTAAAAGCAATCTACGGTATGTGGAGTGTTGACCCTAAGTGAATAAGGGAGAATGTCAGGACGAATAAGTCGGATAGAAGTCTATTCATTGGATCTTATAAAAAGTTCAATAAATAATAATGGTAAAGTGTTGTGGTACTCACATCCCGGTACTTGTCTATCCCATTGAGCACCTTCTTGGCGATAAACTTCTTAAGGTGTGTGATGGTGGCCTGCGCAGAACAACGGATGAAGCGGCGCTTCAGTGTCTTTAGGTTGGCCGAAGTGCACTCCAGGCAGACATTCACCTGAGCAATACACAAAACACAGTAATAACAAGAAACAAAATATCTTGAAATGCAACATACATAATATAAGTTTTTAAAATATTCACAGACTACAAAACCTAAATAAGCTATCCATAGAAATTATCTAGCCCAATACGCACAGTTACTAATAAATTTAAATATTATATAACCATTTTTATACTAATTTCTATTAGTTTATCACAGTCAAATATTATTCAAAATATATTAATCTTGTGTTTTATACCATTCGCGGATAAGTGTTCATCTTAAAATAGATTGGAGACAATCCTTAACAAACTGTACAATATAGATTTCTTCTTCCCAGTGTCATGTCAGATCCCCCCAACGTTAAATATCACCTGAGAGTAGACATCTTTGTCCCCGGCAGCCCGAAAAAGATCCCCGACGCTCCTTATACCAGTCCAATCACGTATATTACGGAGCCAGGAGATTTGCCTCGTGCCAACACCTCTTCGACCCTCTATTTTGTCTTGGATGATCAGGTGCAGTAATTTGTACTTTTCTCCTCTAAGTACATGACCCAAGTAGGACACCTTTCGGATTTTAATATTAGTCAGCAACTCTCTATCAACTTTGGCTCTTTGAAGAACCCTTGTTCTTCAAAGAGAATATAGATTTAACACACACTAATTCGTAATACCTATTATCTCAAGAGTGGTCCAACAATTTATGTTCAACACCTGTTGAGCGGCAAGATAACAATAAATTCAGTGTCAAAAAGCTTCCAAGTTAAAAAAAGTCTAAAAACTCCTAGGAGTCACATATATAAAGCCTGTCCTGTGTGCTAAGCAAGCATGATTACCGCTGTAATAATCCTCCCCATATAAGTCAAATTTGATGAGATATTACCATATAACTGTAATTATTTATGAATGAGAGAGAAAAAGTGGCAGGGAAGCATACCTGTTCATCCCTACGGTGGTAATCGGTGTTGTCTTGCGGATTTTCCTGGTCGGGAGGCTGAGGACGTGCACCGCCGCCAGCAGCGCCCTCCACCAACGCGTCCTTGGGGCATGCTAACCCGCGTACCCGGTAGAACTCCCGCTCCCGTTTCATTTCATCTGTCACACACAATTAACGCTATTAACATACAATAGTAATATTGAGAAGCATAGACAACGCAGTTAAGTGACTGAATAATACAATGCATTGTGATCAAATTGGGCCATTAAATGTTCAACAAAGACAGCAGATGAAATCCTCAGCAAGTTACCACAAGACAATAATTTAAAAGCCTGGATGATAGTGATCCAAAAGATGGTTCAAGTCAGGACGGTAAAAGTTTTATTATTCTATTTATTCAGCTTTGCCTGATTTGCAAATTTCTAGAGACCAGTATATTATTTAATGCAGCTGCAGCACCGTTCTAAAAAGTGCACACTGGCCAAAGTGTCGCAAATGGATTGATTTCAAACTTTGCCTCATTGTATTCAAGTCCCTTAATAGGATGTTTCCATCATATTTTTCAAATCGGTGTCTGAGAGATATTCTTTCGGAGAGTAGAATTTTAAGGTCAATTTCTTCTTCATGGAATAAATTGACAGGTCCAATAGTGAGAGGAATATTATGATACAGCTTTTGGTGTCGTTGGTCCTGGTTGGTTGGATGGAATTGTCTACCTCTTAGTATTAGAAATATGGATGGTGTGTACAACTTTAAGAAGTACTTACAGACACTTTGTGGGAAGTTTTATCAAAATTTATGATGGTTTATGAACACTATACACATACACTACACCTAAAGCTGAATGTGTTAATAATAATACATATCGATAGGTCAACAATGGTTTCTTTGTAGTTTGTCGTCCCTTGGTAAGTTTTCTTACCAATTTTTTTTTAACATATGCAGATGTGGGGAAGTACCTAATCTAATAGCTACAGCCACCACCTTCCTATCCTTACACTCAACTTATATATATTTATTTTGTAATAGTAATATCTGTCTATAATAGAGGGTTAGCATTCTGAGTTAAAGCACTCTTGAAGAGAGTGTGATCTCTAAAAAGCGCTATATAAATTGTCCTTTTATTAATATGGAAATGCTTCAATGAATCAGAATTCAGCTCTTCGAGAGTTTCAGAAATGCACGCATCAGAATAAGGATGTTCTCACTGAGCTATAGATAATCTCCCGCATGTTGGGGATTAAAGCTGAAGTGATACGAGCAAGGGTAGGGAATGCTAGATCACAATGGATCGTGTGTGTCGGACACGTACACACATATTCTAAGACAACACAAACTACTCACTGTGCTGCAGGTCCGGCACCAGCTTGTAGACAATGTCCTGCATGGTACGGTCGAAGCTGATGTACTGCAGCGGGTGGGACTGGTGGATCACGATGGAGCATGTTGGACAGGTGTTGTTCTCTTCCAGGTGCTTTACTAGACAACTCTTACAGACTGAAATAAAATTGCAATGTCATTCACTAATAACTGCCAATTTACTCCCATAGTGATATTTAGGATTTTTTACCTCCCAATTAAATTCAATGGAAAACTATAAACCTCGAGATATTCTATGTCAAAGATGAAATCTTTTTAAATTTTAGGAAATAAAAGACAATATTTAAGCCACCCTGTGATATTAAGATGAATGTGTGTCAATAGGGGGACATACCTATTTTATTTCTTATCAGTTGTATTTGCAGTGAAACTTGTTTTTGTTATGATTCTGAATAATACAATTTAATTGGTGTGAGTTTTCAGTGAATGACTTCAATTGTCACAAAATATTACGAATATTCTACCTATGTAGAAGTGTATTAAAAGAAAATCTAAATTTTTAAACATGGAGGAGCATAATAGTTTTGTTTTTAATTTACCTAACAGTATTGTATAATACAATGAGGAGACGAGAGTAAAAATATACTTCATTTGAAATGTTCAAGATTTAATTCTCACAACAAAATTATTATTTTTTATTGGAACAAAATTCTTTTATACAATTTTTTTAATTGCAATTGCCCCAAATTGGGATATTCCCTAGGAGTGGCGGGGTGGGTGCCTATTGATGGAACAGGATGATGTTTTTATTGGAGCTTTGAATATCCTTTTTTTACTTGTTGGGTGATTGAGTTTTGTTTTATAGAGGCACTGTGTATGTATCTTCTCACTGGATGATGTTATTGTTAGAGCAGGAAGAAACTATTCGGTGCGATGGACAAGGATTTGTGCAATGGTTGTTTTTTCCACCGAGACGGCTCTTCGCCATTCTACAGAAAGAAGTAAACTCTCTATAATGGGAGAAAAGTACGAACTGGCAATAATGATTAAATTGTTGTAAAATTATAATACATTGAGTGTTCCCAGCCAGTGAGTAATAAGTAGATTAAATTCATTGTGAAAACCCAATATTTTCTACAAGCACAATCACCGAAGACAATTCCTTTTTTTTAATCCACTTTGCACGGATTTCTCCTGTTAAACTAATAACATTTATTTTAAGCTAATACCATAAATATCAAATTCACCAAATATGAATATTAATTTTATTTATATTAAAGGCATTAACATTGTGGATGTTTAAAGACATTGTCATTTGTTTTATCAAACACTATTTATTCCACTTTATGTAATGGTATAACCCTACCGGTTTCAAGGTGCACACCTCATCATCAGAGGAGCACAAATAAGTCTAGTTTGTGCTCCCCTGATGATGAGGTGAAAGCTTTGAAACCGGTAGGGTTATACTGTTACATAAAGTGGAATAAACAGTGTTTAATAAAATAAATTACAAAAAATAATTTTATATTCTTAATTATTTAGATACTATAACCATTCGTAGCACTTTGCAAAGGAAGGGAGACATGTTTGTAATAAGCATTCTCATTTCTCATATTCGTTGGCATACCAGGTCTGTAAATATGAAACCGGAATTCGCTAATAGATGGCTCTAGTTGTCAATGAAGTGACTATCAAACCGCGTCATTGGCGCCTTTTTCTTGTGTTTACATTTGTCAAAGACTTTTAACTCGCAACAATACAAGTTTAATACAACTACATATGTTTTCATAATGTTGAACATGTCTGTTTTTGTGACTGAAAACTACGATTTGCGGACAGCTTGGATTTTCTGTTACCAGTTGAAGAAAACTGCTGCCAAATCGCATCGAATGCTTGTCGAAGCTTACGGTGAGCATGCTCTTGGTATATCACAGTGCTTTGAGTGGTTTAAAAATTTCAAAAGTGGCGATTTTGACATGAGAAACGAAGAACGTGGAAGACCACCGAGAAAGTTTGAAGACGCCGAATTGCAAGCATTGTCGGATGACGATGATGCTCAAACACAACAACTCGCGGATCAATTAAATGTGACACGAGAAGCCGTCTCCATACGTTTGAAAGCCATGGGAAAGATCCAGAAGGTGGGAAAATGGGTTCCACATGAACTGAATGAAAGACAACAGGAAAACCGAAAAACCACTTGCGAAATGCTGCTCGTCAGGTACAAAAGAAAATTATTTCTCCATTGAATTGTGACTAACGATGAAAAATGGATATATTTCAAGAATCCTAAGCGTAAAAGATCACGGTAACTCCAAGTAAACCGTAAAAGATCATGGTAACATCGACTGCAAGGCCAAATCCCTATGGACGGAAGACAATGCTCTGAATTTGGTGGGATCAGAAGGGTGTCATCTATTATGAGCTGCTAAAACCTGGCGAAACCGTTAATACTGAACGCTACCGACAACAAATTATTGATTTGAACCAAGCATTTCGTGATAAATTACCAGAATATCAAAAGAGGTCACACAAAGTGATTTTGCTTCATGATTATTTATTTTTTTATTTTTTCAAAACAGGCTTAGCCCAAAGTAATTTTGAAAAATTTCGTAAAATACAAGACATTAAAAAAGAAAAATTACATAGAATTATTTTTTTTTAAATTATATAAAATAAAAAATAATGCATATGCATACAAACGAGTATATACACACAAACATATGATACACATACATTCAGTCACTTAAGTATGTTGATGAGTGCCTTCTAACGCGCTCAATCTAAGAAGAAAATTTACTTTTGCTTTTGGTAATGTGATATGAAATATGTCAATATCCGAAGCAGTCCCATTCAGAAGAGTTAAGGCCCTTCCAACAGGCATAACGGCTGAAAGACCCGTTCTTGCGTATGTTATTGAGAACAGTTCTTGCCGGCGCAGTCTAGTGTAATTGTTAGGAACGTTTAACGCTAATCTTTGTAGTAATGCCGGACAGCTCACAACTCCTCGAACGAGTTTGACAACGTATACCAGGAGACGTAGATCTCTTCTTACGCTCAAGGAGTTATACCTGAGCATGCCCAGCTAAACTGAGTAGGATAAAGCCATGGATAGACACTGAACTCTCTCATATAGAGATATCGTAGATATTTTTTTGTACTTTCTCCACCATGAGCGAGTTCTGCGCCCCCACCGGGCTCCAAATGCAAGCATTGCTTTCTAGTTTGCTACGGATCAATGAATTAAACAACGTTTTGAGCACCAATTGGTTTTCAAAAGACTTAGAGATTCTCATTACAAATCCTAGAGTTTTATAAGCTGAGTTGCACATAACTTCTATGTGAGGACCAAACGCGAGATTGCTGTGGAACAAGACACTCAGATCTTTAATATTATTTGTGTGGGGTATAGGTATAGATTCTAGTGTATATCTATGGAATTCCAAGACGTGTGAGCGATGATACGACATAATTTTGCACTTTAATGCATTGAAATATAATTTATTATTGTGGCTCCACTCACAAACGTTGTTGAGATCTGACTGTAGGTCTAAGCAGTCGGTATAAGAACGAATTTTTTTAAAGATTTTGAGGTCATCAGCAAATAGAAGAAACGTGGATTTTTTTATAACTCTACCTATACCATTAATAAAAATAAGAAATAAGGTAAGTCCAAGATTAGACCCCTGCGGAACACCTGAGTAGGCAGTGAAGTAATCGGAGTTAGTTGTAGATTCCATGTGAAACAAATTGTTTTCTATCTGTAAGATAATCTAACAGCAGCCTTAGTAAGTTACCTGGGATCCCAAGTTCACTAATTTTTTCTAATACTTTTTTGTGATTGACGCAATCAAAAGCTTTTGCAAAGTCATGATACGAACAATGAATCTGATTGCCACTATCTACAGCCCTTGAAACATAGTCGGTGAAGACCATCAGATTGAATTCAGTAGATCTGCCTCTTCTGAAGCCATGCTGCTCATCAATTATATATGGGTCCACTAACGACCTTAGTGTGCGATCCATAAACATTTCTAGGAGCTTAGATATTGAAGAAAGTATGCCGATAGGTCTGTAGTTGGTTACATCGTCCTTAAAACCATTTTTAAATATGGGAATAACTCGAGTCTTTTTCCATTCCCTTGGGAAAGTATGGACTCGGAAGACAAGATTAAAATGTAAGCAAGAGGTGCAGAAAGCAATTCACTACAGCCCTTAAGAAAGAATATAGGTACTCCGTCCAGCCCAACTGCTTTCGTGTTTTTCATCAACTTTATTTGTTTGAGTATATCAAATGTAGTGATGCTTAGGTTAAATCCCGAGGAAGTATGGTGTTCATCAAAAACAAATGCCTCGGAGTCCCTACAATAAACTGTTGAAAAATAATGTGCGAATGCAGAAGATATTTCGGAACCAGTTATTTGATTCCCATTCCAATTTATAACATTAAGCACTGGAGAATCGTTACGCATGGATTTAATATGATTCCAAAATAGTTTTGGTTCACGTACCATTCGACATTCTAAGTTCCTTATGAAGTCTTTATAAGCCGTGCGAATGTTATGTTTGAGCTGAGCGCGAGCACTTTTGAACGCATCGTAGTTACTCAGACGACAAGAGTGCTTCCATTTTCTGTGAAGAGAATCTTTAAGTCTAATATTCCAACAATTTTACTTGTGAACCACCTCGGGTATTGCCACTTACGTTAGCTCTTTAGGTTTTACGGAAAAGCACTCATCAAATACGCAATAAACATGTTCAAACAAATATGCTACCGCCTCGTTCACATCCAAAATTGAATATAAGGGATCCCAGTTAATATCCCTTGTCTTCAGATATAAGGAATGGAAATCTCCTTTGTCAAATCTCCATTTTTTTAACACTGAATTCTCAAATTTTTTTGGAGACGCATTTATTTTGTCCTTGATCAAGAAGACTGTGAGATCGAATTCTAGTGCCGGGTGATGAAGATCTTCTGGTACGAGATGAAAATCATTTAAAAGATAATAAATATAAGGATGTCCAACAAGGCACAGGCAATTGCCTAGTTTGTTGGATCCTGAACACATAACTACATAATTTCCAATACAGAGTTTTTCCATGTCAACTCATGTACACTTTCCACCTTACCAATTTAGATATTCTTGATTTTTTATTTACAGTTTACACCTATGGAGTATAGCAAAAATATTTTTAATTCAGATTTTTTGGCAAATAGTTAATACTTTATAAATTTTTGAATGCCAAAAATGCAAAAAAAAAAGCCAAAAAAGAATATACATAATGGATGATATCTCCAGAGTTGTGTATAATAGAAAAAATCATATAGGGCTCATTTTAAAACTCTTAGAATGAACTTTTAAAAAATATGTAACTTGATAGGAGTTAATAATTTTTTCATACCGAATGAAAAACTGACATTTTTTTTTTATTTAAATATTCTCTATATTTATTTTTATATATACCCGCCAATGTTTGTCTCGGGATCAGAATGGAATCACTGAAGACTTAAAATGTTATTTTTTTCTTATCAAGTCATGCATTTTGAAACAAATCAAAATTCCCATTTTAACCCCTAATTATATTTATTTATTTGATAAAGCTTACATATACAGGTTAAAACCAATAACATACAAAGCTTAAAGAGATTTATATACAGTAACAAGAAATAAAATTTAATAAGAAATATTTCTCAAACCAAAAACACTAAGAAACCTCAAGTGCACATGTCTTTAGATTATATTTCATAGCTCATGATCCCATTCTCATCTCAGAACAAATGCACATGTCTTTAGATTATATTTCATAGCTCATGATTCCATTCTCATTTCAGAACAAATGCACATGTCTTTAGATTATATTTCGTAGCTCATGATTCCATTCTCATTTCAGAATAAATGCACATGTCTTTAGATTATATTTCAGAGCTCATGATCCCATTCTGATCTCAGAACAAATGCACATGTCTTTAGATTATATTTCATAGCTCATGATTCCATTCTCATTTCAGAATAAATGCACATGTCTTTAGATTATATTTCGTAGCTCATGATTCCATTCTCATTTCAGAATAAATGCACATGTCTTTAGATTATATTTCATAGCTCATGATCCCATTCTCATCTCAGAACAAATGCACATGTCTTTAGATTATATTTCAGAGCTCATGATCCCATTCTGATCTCAGAACAAATGCACATGTCTTTAGATTATATTTCATAGCTCATGATTCCATTCTCATCTCAGAACAAATGCACATGTCTTTAGATTATATTTCATAGCTCATGATCCCATTCTGATCTCAGAACAAATGCACATGTCTTTAGATTATATTGCATAGCTCATGATCCCATTCTTATCTCAGAACAGCGCTTGAAAGACATTTTTTAGAAATTTCAAAAATACCCGTTTTTTGAGTAAATTAAAAATGTATTTTTTCCTTCGATTTTCCAGTAAAAGCAACACTTGAATAAAAAAAAACTAATTTATATTTTCGCTGTATTGTTGCGATTTAGTCCCTTATTTAACAAATTGGGGACAATCCTCTTTTGACATTTCGGCTTAATTTTAACTTTTATTTTTCTTAGAATTTTCTGTCAAGAAAAAACCCTGTCCTTTGACTATCTTATACAGATTATGGGGAACAAGTGTATTTGTAATTCAATAACAAAATAAATCTACGAGATCCGAAAATAGAATATAAGTTAAATGAACCGAGTAGCGCAATCCCTTTCTCTTTGTCAACTCATCGGGAATGAAAGATATATCTATCAGTATAGAACTTATGGAATATGTCGCGGTGCACTCCTACGCTCGCATTAACGGGGAAATAACTGTAAGTATTGTGAACTCACACGTATGGAGGCATTCTGTGACTGTGGTGGCATCTATAAAGTACCCGCGGCATATCGTGCAGGTGATGTGGTTGTTGAGAGTCTTGAGCTTAATCCTCCTCTCCATAGTCATGGTGACGGCGGGCACATCTTTACACCTACTTTTATTAATTAATAATGTCTAGCTAAGCACTAAGAAGCGCGAGGAATAAACAAAAAGTGACAAACAAACATGCCAAACACAACTTTGCACAACACTCGCTGACAGCCACTCGAGCACCATAGACTTTTCTTCTTTATACTACCATAGACAAGCGAAAACATTGATAAATTAGGTTGAATGTACATTTTATATTGGAATTCAAAAAAATAAAACTCGAATATTCCATTTTTGTTGTTATATTATTTTTAACAAATTCATTATGTTTAATTCGTAAACAACCCATATGGGTGCCATAAAACATACGCAAACTTAATCAACCCCTTTATCGATTGACTTTCTTTTATTATCTGATGTGACCTTAAAAAACATGACTATGATTAACATATTGACTAAGCACCCAGGCATCCCAGGTTCAATTCTCGGACTGCTATTACTTAGTTTTTTCAACGGAATATATTCAACTGACGCTTAGTAGTTGCCTAACACACATCATAAGAACATTCTTATTTTTAGACTACATTTGCTTTTTTATTAATATTTCGAAAAATCATGGTAAGAGTCCTAGAATATTTCAAAACTCTGAATGTATGTGTTGTGGCTCAACTGTCCAGCATTACCAACATGGTGCAGATATTGATCAGTTGAAATCAAGTCCCTATTGATAAGTTTTGGATGAATTGCCCTGGATTTACAGTGAAGGCTGACTTAAGGCCAACCAACAAGACATCAGCATGAACGAATATTTCCTGTTCATATCAGAGCTATAAAGAAAAATAAAACAATTTGCTTTGGCTTAAATGAACAAACGAAATTGCTGTACATGATCACTATATTAATGGAAATTTTCTGATTCTATCCACATCAATTCAGCTAACCCAAATGTCAGATGCGCTCTTATAGAGTAAATAACATTAAAATTGATGTATCTTGCAATCCCTAAATAGATTCCCCTCACCGGTGCTACACGTTCCATCTGGAAAACAGGGATGTCATAAAATGCTTCCATTAATGTCAGTTCACAATCTACGTCCTTCCACGTTAGCGTTAGTCCTTAACTTCCACCGTAACTCCAGTGTACAGTGTTTTACTCCTTATAGCGTGCGTTAATAGGCCAGATATAAATATATATAGACAATTTTATTTCTCTGTTTAATATATTTAAAAAAAATTATGGAATAAAAAAAAACAAATCAATCAAAACTAAGGAAAATAAATGAAATAAAAATGATATTTTTTCGTTTAATTTTACAATAGTAGTTAAAAAATAAATTGTTCAAATATAAATTGTAAAAATAAAAAAAAATTATCAATATTATTATTACAAATATCCTTTCTTCTTTTTGAAGGAACTACTATATTCAACAAAAAGACGATCAGATGCTATCTGCACACAAAAGTAAATACTATTGTTTCTGTAAATAGACATATATGTACAAAAAATCCAACCCACCTGTTTTAAAACACAGTCATACTGTACCTTATGATAGTTTGTTTATGACACTTCTATTATGATATCAACACCTTAACATTACACTATCGCTCTGCATCATTGTTCTCCTACTACGAGTATCCAGCAATTAGTATACTTGCCGTATTTTTCAAATTAGGTATCCAGTTTTTATTTTACTTTTAAATGAGTTATTTACATTAAACCAATGCAGATCTGTAAAAACTCCCATAGATTCCTTGCTCGACGAGTGTCGGTTCTCGACTATATATGCGAGATATCACATTGCGCATGTGCAGGAAAAGCTACAGTACTCAAAAACTAACTCGCTGAGCCTGACATATGTTTATGTTTGTGCACTGCTATTTATTGTTACGTTTATTATTTTGTATGCTAAAAATATAAAAAATGAGACAATATTGTTTTTTTGCATAAAAAAATATTCTACCATTCGAAGATGCGGCGTCTTTCTACAGCATCTATGGATGCCACGCCACTGGTGCGTAGAAAAGTATAAAAAAAAACATTGTTACATGTTATGATTTCTGAGCTTCGAGTTGTCAAGAAATTAACATGTCTGAAGTGAAGGCAAGGCCTGTACAGCTATTTCCTGCATTCACGAGTTAATTTGTTACTAATGTCAGTTCAGAAAGTGGGAACTCGTCAAGTGAGAAATAATGTTTTAAACAGAACTTATGCTGTCTAATTTGACAAGAATTACATTAGAATGGTTTTTATATTAACTTTTTAGAAGAACTTAAATAATAAAATTTTCTTGACTTGAAATAATCAATCAACTTCTTACTTTCGTCAAGACATCCTGTGCTCTCTCTTATTATATAGTAAATATAAATTCATATAAACTGTAGCAGTCGTGAGTAACTTGACTGTCTCACTCAAAATTGGAAGCAAAAGATTTACTCGTAGAAATCTTATTCTCTCCAGATTTTGAATGTTTTTCCAAACCTCTTAAGTATGAAGTGTCAAATTCTTCAATTTCATCCTGCTTTTTCATTTCAAGCAAAATTTCGGTAATAAACTCCTTTTTGAATTAGATTAACTTCACTCGAGGCTTTCTTCGGGTGGAATACTTTCCCCCTCAAGATAGGAGGTAGAAACATGTGTTATGGGGATTAATGTAATTAGTGTAGTAAGAAAGAATTTATTCATAAATATTCTAATATGGAGTTCCGCAAAGTTAAACACGAAACCTTTAATAAATTTTGAAACATATTGACAGAGTATTTTGACATAATATAATTTTTTTTATTTTCATTCAGTATCCCATATAAAACAAGTGTTTTGTGAGGTATACTATACTTTTTGCATACATACATACATCCAAATATAAAAATATCATATACACTCTAGGTCACAATTATAATATAAAATATACAATTCTTAATGTCACAAATAATAAATATCATATACTGATGTATTTATGTACATATATGTATAACTAGAGGCAAATGGCAGGTATCTCAGAATGGCGAGGGCAGCTCACTGTCACTGATATCCAGGTGCGAGGTGGGCAGGAGGTCTGACAGAATGTCTGGAAGGCAAACAACATTTATATGCATTATGTTAAATAATTAATAATAATAACTTTATTCCGGCCAGTGTGCGAAATGGTGAAAAACAACACAAGCCGGCCGTCTAATAACAAATTGAAGTACTTTTCTGCGTACTTAAAATTCCCAAGTTTTTCTGTTTTTGGAAAATGATTTAAACTGATAGTAACGCATGTTAAAATAATCAAGTTTTCTAATAAATAAGCTCCAATTAACCCATATAACTTTACCCCCTACAAGATCTAATATACGAGTATACGATGTTGTATGTTATGTTATGTTCCACTGTTATATACTCGTAAGTCTACTTGGGTAAATTTTGGTAATATTTTGTAATATACTTATGTACATATATATATATCGAACTTAAATATGCATTATTTATAAATATAACATTAATTCAAACAATTACTTTGTAATTATATCTACTGTTTTATTGTATCTTTATGTTCGATTAAGATAAATGTTATGTACTTTTGTCAATATTTCAAGTATTTAAATTAACTTGTCTTGTGTGCTATTATTGTTTATATACCACCATACATTTTGATAAGACCTCTCAAAAAAATTGTTTTCAAGTGCTTCCTAAAGCTGTATGAAAAATATTTAAATAAATTTCTTTATAACCGAAGTCAAGTGCAGAATTGAATGATCTCGTGCGGCTTTTAATAAAATGAGAAGCGTATTCTGCGAAGATAATCTAAACTTGAAACTTCAACAACAGTAAGTCAAATGCTACGTTTGGTCAGTGTTATTGCATGGAGTGGAATCATGGACCCAAAATTGGTAGTATGAACTGACTGGAAGCATTCAAAATGTGGATGCACCGGAGAATGCTACGGATACCCTGGACGGATATGGTCAGCAACACAAGGGTTCTTCAAAGAGCCAAAGTTGATAGAAAGTGGCTGACTAATATTAAGATCCGAAAGGTGTCCTATTTGGGTAACGTACTTAGAGGAGCAAAGCACAAATTACTGCACCTGATCATCCAAGGCAAAATAGAAGACCGAAGAGGTGTTGGCAGGAGGCAAATCTCCTGGCTCCGCAATATATGTGATTGGACTGGTATAAGGGGCGTTGGAGATCTTTTTCGGGCTGCCGGGGAAAAAGATATCTACTCTCAAGTGATATTCAACGTTGGGGGGACCTGACATGACACTGGGAAGAAGAAGATAAGCCAGAAGAATGCAACATGACAAGTAATAATAAATAATTATTATATAAAAGGTAATTAAATTTAGCCAAACCAAAAACAAAATAATTCATAGATCCGGCTGAGAAAAATGCACAAAAACTGATACGCAGAGTTGTCATTTCTTTGCAAACGATTTTTCAGTAGACTTCCAAAATCAACAAGAAACTTACCTTGGTACGATGTGCCCTCGTACGCAGAGTGCTCTTTCATTTGAAGCCTCTCCATTTTGGGCAAAGCCAGAACATCACTTTCCGAGATATCAAATATCATACTGTCAATGTTTTCCTCAGAGAGAGCCATGTCACTGTCGGACAGATAGTCTTCATCTGAAATTATTTATTTATTAAAGATACGAGTACGATACATGATTTGAAATTTACTTAACTTTGTCCTAAGAATTTTCAAGTTAAATCATATCAACAAGTTTCTAGTTATATTTCTTCTTGTAGTGAATTGTCAGCTACTGAATGTTGGTTGTCAAAATTTTATTTACGGCTGCTGGGAAAAGCAGCACAGATGTTTATTCGAACCACTGTCGTTATATACAACGCCTGAATCAGTTTGAATCTTCAACATGATAGGGATATGTTAGGCATACTAACAACTAACTAGTCTACGGCCCCTACACCTGTATCAAAAGAGCGTAATTAATTTAAAGTTTCAGCAAAACCAGTCCCTCTAGCTCTTCTGATGCGAGGATTTCCAATCCTTTTTGGATCAAAAAATTTCATATCCCTCGTAACAAGTTATTTACTTAGACTAAACAAATTTATAATGCAAGCATAAGTGGGAGTCACGGTATAGGATAACAGAACAAAAGTATGGATGGATCAAGTAATGAAGTTTTTAAAGAAAGGATGATAAGGAGCAAGAGAGACAGAAGGAACTCTATGAGAAGATGTATTGATGTGGAAGAGGCGAATAAAGTATGTTGCGATAGGAAAGATTGGCCCTGTCTTCTCTGTATATCTCAACAGAAAAATGGCCAGATAGAATGTATGCATGTAAGATTATAAAAACACATTGACCATATTTTTCGGACCTAAGATGCACCAAACCAATTTAAAATTGAGTTCCGTCACCAAACCAAATTAAAATTGACATAATCAATTTAAAATTGAGTTGCGTCTTATGATCCGAAGGTAGGTGTGATAATAGGTCCCTGTAATAAAATTGAGTTGCGTCTTATGATCCGAAGGTAGGTGATATGTGATAATAGGTCCCTGTAATAAAATTGAGTTGCGTCTTATGATCCGAAGGTAGGTGATATGTGATAATAGGTCCCTGTTATAAAATTGAATTGCGTCTTATGATCCGAAGGTAGGTGATATGTGATAATAGGTCCCTGTAGTAAATAAGTTGCGTCTTATGATCCGAAGGTAGGTGATATGTAATAGGTCCCTGTAGTAAATAATTTAAACTACCAAAATATATATTCCCCATCTATTTATTTTTATACCCACGCATGGATTTAATTTTAATACCTAAGTATTATATTTTTTATTCACTCTTTTTACTTCATTTAAGTTATTTCACATTTTTCTAAACCTCTTGAATCTCTCCATATTAATTTGACAGTTCATAAGTGTCCAAAACCAATACAGACATTCTAAACCAATGGTACAGCGGCGTTAGCTGGTGCTCATTGGCTTGCTGGTGAATTAGGTGTATATTTGGATAAACAATAGGAAAAGTGACAGTATTGAGACGAGTGATAGTGCCGAGATGTTTGAAGATGAACTGAATGCTGCTGGTACAAGTTATACTAATAATCATTTAAAATAAAATATATATTATTTATAGTTAAGGCATTAACATTGTGGAGATTTAAAGACATTGTATTTTGTTTTATCAAACACTGTTTATGTAACGGTATAATCCTACCGGTTTCGAGATTTTCACATCATCAGGAAAGCACAAACAAGTCTTGTTAATTTGTTTAATCAAATACTGTTAATTCCACTTTATATAAAGTCCGACTACAATTAATATAAAGTGGAATAAACAGTGTTTGACTAAACAAATGACAATATCTTTAAACTTCCACAGGATTAATGCCTCAACTATAAATAATACATAAAATATAATATTTACCTTCAATAGGCGGTTTCCTCGAATATTCAATTACGATATTGTCTTCTCGCGACAGGCTGGGCTTAATGGGTGCCGGGTTGTCTTCATAGATTTGTAAGTTCTTATTGACATTTTGCAGAGCCTTCCTCTTGTAGTCTGTGCCGGAACACAGTTGGATGGGTGTGCCCTTGTTTTGTAGGAAGGACTTCTTCTTGCTGTCCGTGTTCCTCGGGGTCAGGCAGTTTAAGGCTTTGGCAGGGGTCAAGGCAGAGGGGAAAGCTGATTTTCCAGCAATAGCTAAAATCAAAATAACAGTTATACAGTATATCTGAGAGAAGAATACACAATAACCTCGGTGCCCAAGTAGTAAAAGGTTTGCTTTTCATCCAGGAGTTTCGGGTTTGACTTATAGAAAACTATCTAGAAATTTATAGAACTCTTATTTCTTAACATCTGTACTTGAAGAATTTATGTTAACAGTCACTAAGCGCAAAAACAACAATAAATCCAGATGACTCCAAGTAAAACCAGTCAATGAACCTTTGGGAATCAAACCCGGGACCAGCTTAAATGTATGGAAGTGAAACGTAAATGTGAAAAGACTATAAGGAGCTGAATAAATGGTGTAGAAATGCGTGCACTAAGAAGAAAACATGTGAGAATGTACGAGTATGCTAGAATACAGAATATGAAGTGATTAGAGATGAATGTGAACTTAGGGCTGATGTGTTGAGTGAGGTGAAGAAGAGCAATCGTAAATGGTTTGGGCACATGAAACTAATGAATGAAGAAACACTAACAAAATAATTACACAATGCAAATGTGAGTGGAAGGCAAGGTAGAGGAAGACCAAGGAAAGTGTGGTTGGGTCAAGTGTATAATATTTTGAAAGAAGGAAATGTAGTTACAGAAATCGTAGGAGTTGTATGAGAAATTGTAAGGAAATGAAAGATGTGTCATGATAGACAAGTCTGGAGATCTGGTCTCTCTGCCTATCCTGACAGGATAGTGGTATGATGGTACATATAATCTGTCGTTTAGGTGTCATCTATTTTTCGATTTCACATATATATTTTCCATCCTTCATTGTGAACTTCAGAGCGTTCTGGATAGATCTGGCTCCACTATATATCATCACAAATGTGAATATATTGACAACTACCATACAAATGAATGACCATATCATTTGAGTCAAATTCGTACAAGAGAAACAAATGAGCTCTACAGGTTTGGAATACGCCCTGATCATGCATCACGCCCTTACAGTGTCGGGGTAGGTAGAGAGTAGAAAGCGCCAAACTTTCCTATCGCGACACATATGGTGCATCCTTCGCTTCTTCTACATCCATATATCTTCTCATACCACTACGATTTCTCAGATTTTGTACGTTTTCTTCTTTCAAAATATCATTCACTTGACCCAACCATACTTTCCTTGGTCTTCCTCTCGAGTCTTCTACTCACATTTGCACTAAATATTTGTTATATAAAACACTTTGTATTGTCGGTCTTTCTTCATTCATTCGTTCTACATGCCTGAACTATCTCAGCGTGCTCTTCTTCTCAATTCACACTAATCTAATCACTTCATTGCGTATTCTGTCATACATTGTTACCCCGTGTATTTTCAGTGCACGCTATAACTCAAATAAAATCTGTAAATACGGTTATTCGAACTTTTTGATAATGTTGGACAAAACTTAGGTCAGAATAAGATAAGTTACTTACGATTTTCGTTAGATTTATTCACGCGCATAAAAGGCTTGTGCACAGAGCTAGATAAATTATCGCCAAAAATATTGAACATTGTATCGGCCATTGTTTGTTTTTTTTTAAAATATAGATTAGTCTGTTTTTCCAAAAAATAAATAAAGCGAGACTTTTTCAAAACGTGCAAAGCAGAACAATTGAGTCGATAATAATTTGAAAAATATCTTCAGTAAAACGAGCGCAAGTGTGACAACAAAATGAATAGGTAATTTCAACGGTCGCAATGTAGGTAACAAAACAGCTGTTCTTTGATTTAAAAACATTAATACAAAGCATCACTTACACGAAAACTTTTTTATACTCGTAGAACACTTACAATATTAATGTTACATATATTCATATTTTAATGTGGTGTATTTTGATTTGCTATGTAAGTTGTCAACTTTCTGATTGTATAAGTATTTATGAGTTTTTTTTTATTAATTAAAATGTTATATTAGGGATATATAATTATATAATTAGTTATATTAGGGATATCCTCAATTTTCTCAAAAAATATTTGTAGATGTCTTCTGAAATACTTAAAAATTGTAATAAAAGTATTAACGAGCTTAAACATACTGTATAATTTCCTCATTCATAGTCCAATTCAACGTATACCTTCTCTGAAATGCTTAGTAAAAAACACCTACTGAGTATTTTAATCTTCTTTTTCATTCGTGTTTAATGCTAAACCTTATGGTTCTTTGCTATATCTGGAATTTCATTTTCATCTATCTCGGTTCTGGGTCGTGTTAAATGCAACATTTAAAGAAAACCTTGTAAACTTTTTTTTGTGTGATTGTGTGTACAGGTTTTCCTTGGGTAGATTTTATGTATCCTTTCTGAACGTACAATATAGATATATCCTCGTACAGTTCAGCACAATATTCGTTCCATTTTCTGACAACTATATTAATTGATGTGTACATAATTTTCAAGCTCCTCGCAAGTCACTATACAAGTTTTTGTCTGCTCTTTCATATCCAATTCAGTTCAGAATATTGGATTTTTGTTTTTTGGTTTGTTGTGCTTATTTTCTCAAGCTTTTTCATTTTGCAATCAGTTTAGATTTCGGAAATAATATTTGAGTTCACGTGATGAATAAGACGGTTTGTCTTCGGACGCAGCAGTAGTATTTAACTACTACAAGAAAGGTATAGCACGTAGTGAGAATATAACCTTGTTTCTATTTAAGAGCTGCACTGTTTTATCACATGCAATAGGTTTAACGAAGCAACGTTCTTTTTCAACCATGCACTTGTGTTGCAGCAGAGATAACGTAAAGTATTATGCAGTGAATCAACCTAGGCGGAGGCGTTTCTGTGGCATCCCTGTTGAAACCAAACTGTATGCTTTAAGAAAGGTATTTGCTTCGTTATGTTGATTTTTGTCTGTATGCATCTGTATTCGTTTCTCATATTGGTATCAAGAGTGACGCCCAGTCTGATGCAATACGGGCTGTCCACATTTGACGGCCCCGTATTGTATTGGTGACTCATAGTTGAACTTTTGTGATAGAGTGTATGAATTTGCGTGCTTGTGGATTTTTGTAACGATAAATTATTTGCATTTATTTTTATTGTGAACTATTTTTTAATATACATTATTTCTTTTGTAATGTATGAACCACTTACTACTCGTTTTTATTATTACTACAGTCATAAAGTAAAAAAATGTACGATTTATAAATAAAAAATAAAACTTATTGGGCTTATATTTATTAATCTTTGAACAGCTCTTAGGACGCTCTGAGAGTAGAGAACGGTTCATTAGATAAAATATAATATTTTGATGTGTAGAAAGTCAGAAATTGTAGTAGTTCAATCAGTCTCTCTGCCTACCGTAACAGAGAAATGGCTTGATGATATATATGTTTCTTTAATATAAACGGTTTTTGCTAACATTTGTCACTTGAAGATTCTTAGATCTTTGGTTCTAATATTGTCTCTGGAGTTTACGGCCATTATTCAAGAAGAAGAAGAATATTGTCTCTGGATTGTGTTGTCTTGAGAGTTGTCATCTGTCACATTGTCGATGTGATGAAAATAATTTGTTGTATTTATTCGAATATTTATTTGCATTAAACATTTACACTGTTAGATCAGTTCGTATTTGAATATATGGATGCAGAGTGTAAGAAATACACCAGTGAAAATGAGTAATAATATCGAGAAGCAGTTGAATGTGAATGTGAACGGCACATCGCAAGGGATAAAAATCAAGACTGAACCCGGCGTGTCGGCGCGGCTATCCTCCTTCAAGCCTCCTCGGGACCTCACTCTCGGCGCCAGCAAAGCGAGCAACAAGAAAGTATTCGTCCCCAACCTCAATGTCGTAAGGAACAAGAGTAAAAGGCAAGTTACATACTCCTAATGCAAGGGTTTCACTTAGGTTTCAAAACTAACAGATCCAATTAATACCACCACAATAATCACCTTTAATATAGAAATTAGTTTATCAATTATTGAATTTCGGTTAGATGATAGTCTAGTGATAGTAATAACAGTATTTTAGTACTAATATGGAAGTAAAACGTGAACATGGAAAAGTCAATGGAGCCGAATAAACGCTGTAGAATAACATGCTCTGAGCAAAATACATAGGGCGACCATTTAGGACAATATTTAATGAAGTGATTGAATATGATGAAGAAGATTGACAATATTTAATCAAGTGATTGAATGTGAACTTAAAGCTGATGTGTTGACTAAGATGAAGAAGAGTTCTCTGAGATGGTTTGGGCATGTCAAATTTCTTTGGTCTTCCTCTACTACACCTCTCACTCACATTTGGTCTTCCTCTACTACACCTCCCACTCACATTTGCGCTGTATATTTGTTTTGTTAGTCTTCGTTCATTAGTTCCACATGCCCAAACCATCTTAGCGTACTCTTCCTCATCTTACTTAACACATCAGTCTTGAGTTCACACTAATCCCTTCATTCCATATGTCAGTCTGTGTATTCTTCTCAATGTATGCATTTCTTCATCTCTTTTCAGTATTTTTGCACGCCCACGTTTTACTTCCATGCGTGAAAATTGCTACTAAAATGGTGTTTTGATATTTTTTGTATATTATGATAGCATCTTGTATTTATGCATTCATACACACTTTGATTATCTTTTGCTTGTTAATGGTCGCAATGGACCGTAAATGAATAAATAGAAATGTTAAATGTATTATTGTAAAGTTTTGTTAACAATTGATTTTGATAATTAGAGAATAAATCACTCATTTGTGATTTTAGAATTTTATTATTAAATTTTTGGACTGAAGTAATTTTTCAGAGCAAAATTTCCATTCACTTGGAAATAATTTTTTCCATTCACTCGGAAAAGTATGGACTCGGAAGACAAGATTAAATATGTAAACAAGAAGTGCAGAAAGCAATTCACTACGGCCCTTAAGAAATAATGTAGGTACTCCATCCGGCCCAACTGCTTTGGTGTTTTTCATCAACTTTATTTGTTTGAGTGTATCAAATGTAGTGATTAAATCCCGAGGAAGTATGATGTTCACCAAAAACATATGCCTCGGAGTCCCAACAATAAACTGTTGAAAAATAGAGAAGATATTTCAGGACCAGTTATTTGATTGCCAACCCAATTCATGACACTAAGCACTGGAGAATTGTTACGCATGGATTTAATGTGGTGGTTCTAAAATAGTTTTGGTTCACGTACCATTCAACATTCTAGCTTCCTTATGAAGTCCTTATAAGCCTAATAATAAATGGTGATTAAAATTAAATAAATAAATGAAGAATCAGAGTTCTTGCGAGTTGCAAAAGTCATTAAGTAGACCATCTCTTCAAAAAGAGTCAAAGATAAATATACTTATAACCAGTAATTTATAAAACTACAAGTCTACTTACTGTCCCTAATGACCAAAGATGAAAAAGTGGGATGATTAGAGAAATCACAACTTAGGTCCTGAGAAAATGAATAGATGGGGAGTGAAAACTTTATATTTTGTTGCAGTGTTGCTGTAAGCGAGTCGGGAGGAGAGCGTCGCAAGGATTGGAGAGGGGGAGCAGGGCGGGGCGGGGGAGGAGGGCGTGGCAGGGGTAGACCTGAGCCCAATATCGTCAAGGCCGGGGGTGTTTTCTCTGAAGGTACCATAGCCCATTTGCCTAGGTGCTCACGTGTTTTGTCTATGGTTTCAATTTACAATGAGCTAATCCTTTGCTAACTTAATTATTTTATCTGCTGTCCCCTTATGACTGAAGATAGAAATGTCTCCCAGTTTCAATTTAAGAAAAGAAAAAATATCTATATTTTCAGATCAATTTTTATTATCAAAAAAATAAACAGTTGATGGTACCATTAATGCCTGGTATCTTTATGTATACTTCTCATATCATCTCATAAAGGAGCCCAGTCAAATTAGACAGTTAGTCTGCTAACAATACTTGTACGCTATATACAAATGAGAGTGTTGTGGCCTTTCCATGTGCAGTAGCATTGTCAACACGTACAATGAGGAACTGCGAGTAATGAATAATAAATTAACATCTCGTAGGTACAAGGTTTATCATCTTCTCTCCTTGAAAATTGTTACTTTGATTACCGAAAAGGCCTCCAAAAAGTTTCGAACACCCAATCCCCACAAAGTGGACACAGTAAGTATTTGTGGCCTGTTGCAGAATAGAGAGAATTTGTGGCATGTTCCAGGATAGAGAGAATTTGTGGCCTGTTCCAAGCTGGAAGTGTAATTAATAGCAGTATTAGTAATAATGTGCTTGAAAGTGTCCCTGATGACCTTGCTGTTGAAGTCTTTAGTTATATGTAATATATTGTGATTAAAGAAATCTTAGAAAGGGAGTAAGTAACTGGTATATTTTTGTTGTTATCTTTTTATTATTAAACATTGCAAAATTAATAACAGTATGTTTAACATAAAGTCTTACACGCAAAAAATGTAAAAGGCTTTGTGACATCTTTTTTCACCTCATTTTTAGAAAGAGTGGTAATCTCACAGAATATATTATCCTAGTCTTATTTGTGCTCCCCTGATGATAAGAGGAAAACCTGGAAACCTGTAGGGTCATGCCATTATCTTAATTGGAAAAAACAATGTTTTAACACCTTAACTATAAATAATATATAACATATTGTCCCACAACACTACTAGATCTAAATACAATAACATGCGAATATCAAAGACAGCATTGTCACAATTCAACGGGTGGTGATCCTTAGCCAAAATTGAAGTGAGAATACGCAGTTGACATAAAAGTGTTTAATCCTATGATAAGACTCACTACTTAGGTTTTCAAGTAATCGCACACCACAGTCAAAGAGCCACAGAAATTCTACAGACTTCCATAAATAATATTGTGTTCACATCCAGTCTCGCAACAAGACTGGATCATATCTGTTTTACAAGTTTCCTGAATCTATCGCTTCCTTGTCATACATATACTTGTTGCATTCCCATTATTCTGAAAGCTATTAACACATTTTATGATTCCATCCTTATCTTATCTGTAAAAATTTTAATTATGATCAGGGAGTGAAACGTGGACATGGAAAAATACTGAAAGAAGTCGAGTAAATACTGTAGAAATATGGAATGAAGTGATTAGGGATGAGTGTGAACTTAAGAGGAAGCTGATGTGTTGAGTAAGATGAAGAAAAGCACTGTAAGATGGTTTTGGTACATGGAACGAATAAATGAAGAAAAAATACTAACAAAACAAATATACAATGCAAATGTGAGTGTAGAGGAAGTGGTGTGATAGAGGAAAACCAAGGAAAGTATTCTTGGATAAGTGTATAATATTTTGAAAAAAGGAAGTGTCAAGTCAGAGAAATCGTAGTTGTATGAGAAGGTGTTTGAATATAAAAGAAGCAAAAAATATGTCGCGATATGAAAATCTTTGGTCACTCCTCTCTTCTTACCCCGACAGAAAACGACGTGATTGTATGTAAGACCATATAAATATGGCCACATGAGACAGTGTATGAATAGTAATTGATTGTAATTTGTGTTATCAAATACTGTTTATTTCACTTTTTGTAACGGTATGACCCTACCGGTTTCGAGGCTTTCACCTCCCGTGAAGATGAGGTGAAAGCCTTGAAACCGGTAGGGCCATACCGTTACAAAAAGTGGAATAAACAGTATTTGATAAAACAAATGACAATGTCTTTAAACCTCCACAACGTTAATGCCTTAACTATAAATAATATACAAAATTGAATTGTTAACAATGTATAGCTGACAAACTATTTCATTACTTCTCTGTGTAATTCAAGTGAACAGTAAATGGTGCCAATCAATTAATGTTTCATTCCAAACCTTTATATTTCACCTCTTCTACATCCATACAGCTTCTCATACAGCTCCTACGATTTATCTGACTACATTTCCTTCTTTCAAAATATATATTTGATCCAACCATTCTTTCCTTAGTCTTCCTCTACCACGCCATCCACTCACATTTGCACTGTATATTTGTTTTGTTAGTCTTTCTTCATTCATTCGTTTCATGTACCCAAACTTTCTCAAAGTGTTCTTCATCTTACTCAACATAGCCTTAAGTTAACGACGATAGCTATTTGAATATGAATTAAAAATATAATATATCGCATTAGGAGTGGCTGCAGGACCTCGGCACTCTTCTTCTCGTGCGTACTACGGGGGCCGGGAGTCCGATGGACCTGAGCCACTGGCAAAGCCCACCCTCCGGGTTAAGCAGGAATGGAAGGTAGGACGGGTTATATCCACTATAAACATTTTTATGTCTATTATTAGTATTTTAACGATTATTGTATCTTTAAACAAGTTAGCGTTTAAGGTTTGAATGCTATGGAATTCACCTTTTAGTTTTCAGACTATCTAAATCAGGCATCACCAGCCACAGCCTGCCAGGGTATTTTCTGCCGCCCACATGCTGTAAGAATAAATTTAGACAAAAATTGAAAAAAATACACAGTAATTAAGTTATATATTTATTTTTTACGTGTGATATTATAATAGGTATTCTAAATAATATTGATTAATTTAGGTATTTATGAAATATATTAGACCACGACTGCCAACCTGCTTTTGGAGAAGTCCTGGAGATGTCTACGTTCAGGCAGTGATGTGTTATTTATTGTAATTGTTCAAATGAATATATAAGTTTATATTTTGCAAGAGATGAGCACTTGTATAGTTATGTGGATGTGTTGTTTATGTAGTTTGCTTAATAAAATTGATAATCTAAAATGAAAAGTGCGAGGGTACTGTTTAGGTTGACAAGGAGACGGAGGAGCAGCAGATAAAAGAGCTGATGAATGACGATGATGAGGTGGACACACTCACCGACACCCCCTTCGCTCCCACTCGCCTGCCTGTCAACACTGATGGTAAAATATTTGCATTCATCTTTTCCCTTTGATACTATCACTGTCAATTACTCCAATTGTTGTGTTGAAACAATTAAGCTGATTGAGATTAACTGAGTACATTACGATTAACATATCTCATATAAAAAGAGCTCATAGCAAAAGATGTCTTGTGACAAGGCAAAAGTTGGATGTAAAAAAGAGGATACAAGGACTCTATTTATCCCTTTCACATAGTTTCAATGCTCTAAAACAAAAGTCTCATTTATATTTGATCCACCCTCGTAGATTAAGATGTGGAATGGGAACGTATGCAGATTACTGCATGTGGATGACACATGACACGGTGGTGTAGGCGGAGAGTGGAGACAAATTACAGAGTTTGATAAGTAAATTGTATTAGGTATTTCTATTTGGGTAGTATTTTCTTAGATGATGGAAGAGTTAAGAAGGGTATCGAACGACATGGAAACAAAGTCAATAGGGCAATAAAACATTTATACTCGAACCGGACAGTATCAAAATCTGCTAAGGTGATAGCCCACAATAGTATTTTGGTACCAACTTTGTGTTGTATGGGAGTGATGGTAATATTTGAATACTTTAAGGTGTGTACTCGTATACTATAAATTTGTGAAAACAAGTGATTTCTTAATAACTCCATGATTCTAGGTGGGATGTTACCTAACAAAGGACAAGAAGTTACAGCACAACTGCCAATAAAACAGGAAATAAAAAGCGAACCCCTCGATGATACAGAGAGTAAGAATGTGCTGTATATCCATTATGCTTCAAGCTCACACGTGCAGAGCACACCTTCCTTACTTCTGGAGCATAATGCGATTGCTTTCAGGGTGCAAGGGTGCTAGACAACATGGAGAAATCTATTTCTTACATTGTGAACACTCTACTCAAAAGTGATTTTCATTTCATAGGCGTATTATAGTCAATAAGATATTAACTATTATGCGTACTTTTTTCAATAGAGTCGGTCTTAACAATATATTTTGCTTTCTTTTTTTAATGACTCGTTTCATACTCGTGTAACATGATTGAATAGTGTACCTATGTCCTATATGCTATTGTATATGCAGATGATCAAATCAAGCTTAACAATTCAAAGGTCTCATTATTATCTAGAATATTTATATTTAAACTGTCCAATGTGAAATAAAACACACTTGAAATTCTAGTAAAAGATGAACCTCCCGAAATAAAGACTGAAAAAAAGTTTAAAATGGAATTTGAGCGCAGCAAGGACGCCTCTAGTTTGCTTCAAGCAGATAAACCCACTCTGCTGTTACTGCAGGTAAGTTCCCATGAACTGTCATTAACGGGGATTCAAATGATTGAATGATTCATCCTGTGGAGCGCCACCTGGCGGCATTCATATGATCTAACTGGAAATTTGTAACGAGTGAGGCACGGATGGATCTATATAATGTGCGAGTTGCTTCCAGAATAATAGAGAATGTTGGGAATGTAATGGGTATATGTTAGATAAGGACATGATATATTCGAAAAACTTCGATAGAATCTGTTCAAAAGGGATGGATGGCATATCAAGGTGATCGATGATGCCTGTGTGAGAAATATAGTTATACCTAAGTAGAGTAAGAAATTACTTCTATAAACTTTGCAGCAAGATGACTTATATAGAATTTCTGTTGCTAGTTCAACTGTGGTGCGCTATTACCACATTGAGTTTTTTTATATTATTATATTGTTTATTTAGCACTTTAATAAGATAAGATTTAAGGTAATAAATTTGTCATGTATTCAGTTTCCAGATAGTCTGCCAGGACGAGGGCCGGATGAGGAGGTCACAGAGAGAGATAAAACTGTCGACAATGCAGAACAGAAACCACGAGTAAGATTAACTTAACTCTTTGACCCTGCCTTACTCTAACACTTTGTTCTATCAGGAACACGAGGATGCCACAAAATGCCTTCATCCAGGCGCTCCACATTATGTTCAGACTATGAATTTCTTGTTCGCAACTTTCCCTTAACTGTTATTTAAGTTTGTACCTTCTATTTAAATAAAGGCCACTTTAAGAGTTCCCAGTGCACATTAGAATATTTTTGTATTTAATTATTCATTAACACTATTAGAACAATATTTACCCTTTTTCAAATGATATATTAGGTATTTTATTTAGGATACTATCTTTTACACAATCATATAGACAACTCGTGGCAGCCATTATTTAGGATACTATCTTTTACACAATCATATAGACAGCTCGTGGCAGCCATTATTTAGGATACTATCTTTTACACAATCATATAGACAACTCGTGGCAGCCATTATTTAGGGTACTATCTTTTACACAATCGTATAGACAACTTGTGGCAGCCATTATTTAGGATACTATCTTTTACACAATCATATAGACAACTCATGGCAGACATTATTTAGGATACTATCTTTTACACAATCATATAGACAACTCGTGGCAGCCATTATTTAGGATACTATCTTTTACACAATCATATAGACAACTCGTGGCAGACATTATTTAGGATACTATCTTTTACACAATCATATAGACAACACGTGGCAGCCATTATTTAGGATACTATCTTTTACACAATCATATAGACAAATCGTGGCAGCTATTATTCACTCAGAGCAGATGTGGAAAATAAATAAAAAAAATGCCAAATTTCAAAAATATCTGCTGTAGTTTTTTTATTTTGTAATGTGTCATTCATTCTTTCTCAACCATTTTAGCCTTGCGACCTCCGAGAGATAGATAAAGTAAAATTAAGACTTTGTAACCTTCCTGCAAAAAACTTAATAGCTTGTTACATAATGCATATGTTCACATAGCCGCACAAAATGTTGTACTTGCACAAAGACGATAAGCCTTATCAGGTAAGGTTTTTCGTGACTCCGCTGATATTTCACCGCAGCCCCCTTAGAGGTCCCACCCACAATTTGAGGAACTATGGTGTAGTTCATATAAACCGAGTGATGAGATTGTAAAAAAGTTATCAGGATTAGATTAGTGTGTATAATGGAAATATCATAGAAATATATAAAATCCATAGATCTCCCGAGTGTACCTTGCATTCAGGAATATTTCAATATCGAGAATAAAATTCCTTGTTTTCAAACTACAAAGAATTTTTCATTAGTAAAATTGGTTAATTTATATTATAAATTGAAGAGACTGACCAATACATACAAAGAAATCCATATAAAATTGGTTAATTTATATTATAAATTGAAGAGACTGGCCAATACATACAAACTAATCCATATAAAAATATATATCGCATTAGTGACAGGTATGTTTATGTATGTTTTGAATTGTGACATCTCAATCAGGTTTACGCGAGGCAATAATTATCAAACAAATTACAGTGCATGTAAATTTTTAATTAAATACTTTTTTCTACTTAAGATAATGGTATGACCCTACCCCTACCCCTACAGGTTTTATAATTTCCACTTCATTATCAGGGAAGTACAGACAAGGCTGAATTATCCCCGGGTTGGCCCGATAGATTACAGATATCTAACAATAAAATTCAAAATGAGGATTGTGGGTAGAGGGAGGCAGGAGATGAGTTCGGCAAGCAGCGGTGAGATCTTGGGAATCTATGTTCATTCCAATATGAGTATACTGACTTTGATATTTCCAGGGCCTCTAATCTGTCTAATTTATTTATTGTATGTAATAGATATGCAATCATAGATAGACAATTTTCTCAATGTCAATGATACCAAATTCTGGCATATCAATAATTATGGAAATTAATTAAACATATTAGAGGCCCTGGATATATCAGTCAGTAGATTGAGATGAACACTTGGTAGACATATATGTTTCCAAGGTCTCACTGCTGTATGCCGAGGTCATTTTCTGCCTCCCTCCATCCACAATCCCTACTCTGAACTTTTATCCTTTGATACATGTAGTCTATCGGGGCAGCTTGGGCATAATTCAGTCGTATTTATGCTCCCTTCGGGTGAAAACCTTAGGGTCACGCCATTATCTTTAGTGGAAAAAATTGTTTTACTAAAAAAATGATGCCTTGAAACCTCCATAGTGTTAATGTCTTAACTATAAATAATATATAAATTACAGTGCTATTAAAATTTATATTTTTAAAGGGAAGTATCACAAATTCTATTTTCCAGAACAATGTATGCACAGCGAGGCATTTAGAAGAAGGACAAATAGGAAAAATTGTAATATTCAAGTCGGGAAAGATCAAATTGGTGATCGGCAACACTTACTATGACTTGTCAATGGGTACACAGGCGTGCTTTCGGCAGGACGTGATGTCTGTCTCCGTGGATAGTGAGGCGCGCAGTGGCTCTGTGGTGAACCTGGGGCCCATCCAGAGCAAGCTCACTGCCACGCCCGACTGGGAGAGGATGTTCCAGCAGATGGAAGCCAGTTGAAACTGGTTTTATTTATATTAATTTTGTATTTATTTGTTAATAAATTGTTTTTTAAGAGATGTGTATTTTATTGAGTGAACAGGTTAAGGAATTCTACTATGAGGGTGGGGTGGATCAAATATAAACGAACCCTTTTTTGTTTTAATTTTTTTATTTGCAGAAAGAAAAAGACCAAGTACACATCATTTTTCTACATAATCTCCTGCTTTAGAAATACATTTTTCCCAGCGGATCGGTAGTTTTTTTATACCGTCATCGTAAAATTACACGCTCTAAAACAAGTCTCATTTTTATTTGATCCACCTTAGTATTTAGGTAGTATTTTCTTAGAGGATGGAAGAAGTAATAGGAAACAACATGAATAAGGCACTAAACCATATAATTGAACCAGACAGTATCAAAATCTGTTAAGATGATAATCCACAACAGAATTTTAGTGCCAACTTGGATAAATGGAAGTGAAACCCGAATGTGGAAAGACTGAAAACAACCTAATGGCGAAAAAATGTGTGCATTTAGATGAATATATGGGAATAAAAATGTATGACAGAATAAGGTGATTATGAATGTATTGTATGTGAAATGAAGGCTGATGTATTAACACTTGTTGTGCGGGAAAGGTGTTTCTACCCGCGCGCCTGACTGGTACTTAACTGCGGGACGGGTAGTTCTACCTTTCGCCCTGGCTCCACTTGATACGCGAAAAAAGCATACACATTTAATGGTTTAATACAAGTATTTTATATCATTCTCTAGAAAAGGATCCAAACTACATAAACAAGAACTAAAAATTTAAGTATTTGTTCAGTTAACCTTTTTGTGTTCGTGTCTTTTACTTACAAATATTCCCGCGCAGCTCGAATAGAGCTAATGAATAACAGAGCTATTTGAACTGTGGATAGTACGTTTAATCAGTTTATGAAAAGGAATTTGTTAACATATGATTTAAATATGAGTCTAAGATATTGATAAGATTTTTTTCTAATAATCACACAGTTACTGCATCCATCAGTGAGCGAACTATATCCAAGTATGAAAAGTTTCGAGGTATATTTTTTCTTATGAGAATGGTAAAATTTTATCTGTCTCCTTCTGACATTTGAATATCCATGCATAAGTGAGTGAAAAAATGAGATTATATGAATTCTTTAATGACTTATCCCTTGCAAGTTTGGGATGTATCGGCCAGCAATGGCACGCGAACCGTAATAAATCATAACGTAAGTGGAACAACTATTTGGATATTTTAAATCCACTTAGAACTGTACTGAAGATTTGGACTGAAATTTTAGTTTTGAAATTCGATGCAATAAAACGATTGCGTTATTTTTCAGTTGAATATATTTAATTTCTAATTATTTTAATCTTTCAAAAATGGCTTCAGAAAATTACGAAAGTGATGAAGATATATTTGCGGATAATTTATCCGCATGTTCTGGTGAAGAGTTGCCTGAATTAGATAGTGATAATTATACAAGTGATAGTGATAGTGAAGATTTTAGTTGCAGAAGACGAGTACCAGTGATGCCATTACAATTCAGTGATTCTGAAGAAAGTGAAGTGGAGGAAGTAGAGGAATGGTCTGAAATAGACAATCCACCGCATATTGAACCATTTTTAGGTCATGTTGGTGTTTGTGTAACATTAGAAAATTCTGAAAATATAAAAGATGTAGTAAGTTTATTTATTGGAGATGATTTACTTGATATAATGGTAGAAGAGAGCAATCGATACCGTACACAAAATGAATCACGGATCAAGAAAATGAAGAAATCAATCAAGTGGAAGCTCATAAATCTCTTAGAGATGAAAAAAATTCTCGGATTAATTTTGCTTATGGGGCAAGTTCGAAAAGATACGAGAGACGATTATTGGTCAACAGATTCCAGTATAGAAACACCAATATTTTCAAAAACAATGAGTCGTGATCGTTTTAGACAAATTTGGCAATCGTGGCACTTTTCAAATAACGAACAAATCATAGATCCCAACGATCGTCTTGAAAAAATTAGGCCAATTGTTGCATACATAGTACCAAAGTTTTCTTCAGTTTACAAGCCTCAAAGGGAACTTTCTTTGGATGAAAGTATTATACCGTGGCGAGGAAGGCTCTCATTTAAAGTGTACAATGCATCTAAAATTATAAAATATGGTATTCTGGTGCCCATGGTTAGTGAAGCCACTACAGGGCAGGGTACATCTGCAATATGGAAATTTACAGTGGGACAGGAAGACGATTATTAGATACTATTCATTTGCTTCTTGGTCCGTACATCAATGTGTGGCATCATGTGTACATGGATAATTATTATAATAGTGTGCAAACTAGTGAAACACTTTTGGAACATAAAATAAGGACGTGCGGATGAGAATAAATCGAGGCTTCCTAGAATGTTTTAAAAACGTAAATCTAAGGACAGGTCAAAGAATTTTCCGTCGACAAAAGGAAGTATTGTTACAACTTTGGAAATCTAAGAGAGACGTTCGAATGATTTCAACAATACATCCATCTACCATTCTTGAAAGTCATAACATTGGTTGGAATACAAAACAAGACATTTGGAAACCACTTAGCGTAATAGAATATAATAAATACATGAAAGGGGTTGATCGAGCTGATCAATATTTATCATATCACTCAGTTATTCGAAAAACAAAAAAATGGACAAAGAGAGTTGTTTTGTACCTTTTGAATTGTGCTTTATTTAATTCTTTTAGTGTGTATAAGACACTAAATCCGACAAAAAGAATAACCTACAAACAGTTTTTGCGCAGTGTGGCCAAGTTTCGGATATCCGATGATATTACTAGAACTGATACAAATTTAGAGGAACCAGGGCAGGGCCATCTACATCACAATCTTCTAGGAGCGTAGGTAAAAGTGATCCTCCAGGGAGACTATCACTCGATATGAAAAAACATAAAGCTATAAAAATTATTACCACAGGTAAAATAAAATATCCACAAAGACAGTGTCGAGTGTGTTCAGTGCATAAAAAGAAAGGTTTGACGAGTTATATGTGTAAATTTTGTGACGTTCCCCTTCACAGGGGTGATTGTTTTCATAATTATCATACTTTATCTCGATATTAGAACAATATTTTTCCTTTGCGAATTCTTATGGGTATAGTGAAAAAGATATTTTTAACATAAACTTGCTGTAAATAAGTGATTAACGCTATGTATACTTTAATTTATTTGTTTTAAAAAAGAACACATAACTAGGGAGCAAAATATGGTGTGTTTTCAAAAATTCATTGAAAAATAACCAATAATTTGGAAGATAAAATAAGGACGTTGCATACATAGTACCAAAGTTTTCTTCAGTTTACAAGCCTCAAAGGGAACTTTCTTTGGATGAAAGTATTATACCGTGGCGAGGAAGGCTCTCATTTAAAGTGTACAATGCATCTAAAATTATAAAATATGGTATTCTGGTGCGCGTGGTTAGTGAAGCCACTACAGGGTACATCTGCAATATGGAAATTTACAGTGGGACAGGAAGACGATTATTAGATACTATTCATTTGCTTCGTGGTCCGTACATCAATTTGTGGCATCATGTGTAATTGATAATTATTATCATAGTGTACAAACTAGTGAAATACTTTAGTGAAAAATATATTGTTTACATAAACTTTCTGTAAATAAGTGATTAACGCCATGTATACTTTAATTAATTTGTTTTAAAAAATAACCCATAACTAGGGAGCAACATATGGTAAGTGTGTTTTCAAAAATTCATTGAAAAATAACTAATAATTTGGAAGATAGAGCGATTTTTGTAAATAAAAAGAAATTGTCACATTCCACTGGTTTACGCCCGCTGCACGTACCTATGAACTCGCAGCGGCACCCGCATATTAAGTGTTAAGATGAAGAGCACTCTGAGATAGTTTGAGCATGTAGAATAAAATAATGAAGAAAGACTAACAAAAGAAATATATAGTGCAAATGTAAGTGAAAGGCATGGTAGAGGAAGACCAAGGAAAGTATGGTTGGATCAAGTGAATATTTTGAAAAAAGGAAATATAGTCGGAGAAATCATAGTTGTATGAGATGACTTGATGTAGATGAGGTGAAAGATGTTTGTGATGAGGAGTCGGACTATTTCCTCTCCGCTTACCTTAACAGGGAAACGGCGTGATGATATGAATCGCACTGTTATAAACGTCTAAGTTTTACAATTAGAATATCTCGAGACTGATAGCATTAATATCCTGTGAAATTTTTATATTTATGGTATATATACCATGAATATCTCAGGAACTTATTTGTCCTAAAAGAGGGTGATTACCCAAAATATGCACACCATATCGAACTTTTAACAGTATCTAATTATAGAAGCCTCGAAACAAGAAAGCAGGAGTCCATTGCATTATTCATATTAAAAGTACTGCAATGTAAATTCTACTTTCCCGCAATATTAGAGACACTGCAAGAAATCCCCCTCTATTCTGTGTACCAACCTGCAGAACCGATGTGATGGCTAAGCATGTAGAGATATTGAGCGACACGACACAGTGGATGTATTCTCGGCATCGCCTAGCACTGAGAGGAATCCGCCCTAGTATTGTTTCACATGAGTAAAAAATCAGACCCACATTATGTAACAGGAGAAATCCATATGAGAACAAAAAAATTTTTTTTAATAAAAACTTCTTTTGACAGTTCAACGATTTTATTTTAGTAACAAAGCAAATAAATCTATCTATATTAAGTTAACACTAAACGCGCATTGTCCAGGGTGCAACATATTATGTACAGAATATCTTAAAATATCGAGCCTATGAAAAGGCTTCAGCATTGGACTCTTCTTGCAGTGCGGTGGTACTCTCCCGGCCAGGGTAGATGGTCCCCTCGAGGTCGATAGCGAAGTTATAGTCCACCACACTCTCCAAAGATTTCTCTATTACTTCATCCAGCATCTCTGGTGTTATGAATGTTTTGCTCTGTTCCTGGAATTACAAAAAATAAAAAAAACTACAATTCAGTAATTTAAAAACAAATGAAAATATTTTTATTTTCAAGGAATATTTTATATTCTAGTTCTTAATAGCATTCTTTCAGTGCCACTGAATTGGTGATTACTAGAGGAGATGCCTCTTTACCTTGAGCCATATGAATCAGCTTCCAAGATTTAATGGTACTCGTATCATAGAGTATCAAATGATGAAATTTTGAGAAGAGCAAACTCCTGTCATATAGAGATTTTGGTGTTACATGCTCTTCTGCGTCGCTCTGGACACGTAGCTCGCATGCCTGAATAGAGACTCCTAAGAAATATTCTCTTGACTTTCGTTTATCTATAGCTTATTGAGTTTTTTTCATTCTAATATTCAATAGCTAGGTAGTAACTTGAACCTTTCCCTTCCTGTGCTAAAAAAATGTGTGTGCCGGTGCTGTGTATTCAATATATAGTACATGTAAAAATGAGCGATTTAAAATTGAAAAAATTAGAATATTCATAGTCAATCGCTTACATTAATTAAATTTGAAGTCAAAAGTGATAATAATTGAAATTTCATTGCTGAAAACACGTAAAAAAACATTGGCCAACTTTCACAAAACGGGCGAAGCGACCACCTCAAACGAATGCCCGCGAGCTACTAAGCGAGAGAAGTGAGCGAACTGAGATTCTATTGTATTCCCATATACCGAAGTAGAGTGAGAGTGAGACTTGAATAGCGTCGGTTCTCACTCATAGCGGTTTTTTAGAATGAATATACCTACATCACACACTGGCACACGTTTGATTGTATTGGTGAATTTATTCCCGATTTTCACAAAATATCTCTGATGTAGCCGATAAGTGCTAATTATTATTAATATTTTTTCATTCAATGCGTAAATGTATTACGGAGGAATACCTAAAATCTGAACCCAGTATTTATAGAGATATTAAAGTTTTTAGAAGCAACGTGTACTAGTTAAATAAATAAATAAATAATAGGTTTATTGATAGCAACATAGTATGTACAGATTATATTTAAATAACACTTCTAAAACACATAAATTGCAGATAATACATCCCCTCGGCCAAGATACACCCCACCAATATAGGGCGAACCCAGCCACGGGGACACCAGATGTTTTTCAGCCCACACCCTTGAACACGTAGAACAAGAATATATAAAAAAAATAAATAGATGACAAAAAAAAAAATACATTCAAGAGAGAAGACACTAAAAGGTCCGGGCTCATCCCACAAACATTCCCCCGGCCGAGATACACCCCACCAATGTAGGGCGAGCTCGACCGCAAGTGCATCAGGGGGCTTCCATCCCACACCCCCGCATATCTAGATTAAATAATAAATAGAAAAAAGAAAAAAACAAAAACGTATGGCAGAAAACAAAATAAAAAGTAAACCCACATATACCACCTCAGGTTGACTGTCAGCAAGAGCGAGAAAAAAAAAAAAAAAAGAAAAGCCTCATCACAGAAAAGTTACACATCACAGGAAAGGAAGGGTTAAGGAAGAAATATTGAATCGGGGACAAAAATAAGCTGGGATACAAGTCTCATCTCGGGAGCTGTCTCTGAAAATCGGGGATGATTGGTCACTTAATCTTAGTGTCTTCTACCTAATGTAACTACTGCTAACCCGTACTCCACACGTGGCGGCAAACAATAGCGGTCATAAAAATTCCCAACTCATATTTTGTCTGGTACAAATTGTCTTCCAAATATCTTCTAATAATCAGTTCATACCTAGACTGTATTGCATTTGTGTCTTGTTAAGTTTTTCCTACGTTTTTACGTATTTTTATTTCGCTATTTCTATTGGTTTTTTTTTGGCTGTCCAGAGCGAGGCTTGTCTTCGACGCTGAAATCTCCATCCTTGAAACGTCGAAACCATTCCCTACATGATTTATCAGTTGGAGCAGCGTCACCATAAACCTCGACAAACATTCGATGGGCTTCAGCTGCACTTTTCTTCCAATGAAAGCAGAAAATTAAAATCTCCCGCAAATGCTGCTTGGTTAACACAAAATTCGACATTTTCAACACTGGACAAAACAAGGTTTTTGCATGAAACTCAAAGCGATATAAACTGAATATTATTGGCAGATGTCTAATCTCTCTGAAACCGCCAAAATCGGCTGTCACTAAGAACCATTCATAACAGCCAGAGCCATCTTTTGGAAACGGACCGAACTAATTAGTACTCCCAATAGTAAAATCGTCTGAATTGTTTAGTTATAATTATACAAATATTAAATTATTTTGTGTTTGTAGCACATATTTTATTTTTCTTTAATATTATTTTACATTGTTAAATTAGTTTATATTAGGTATTTTTTCAAATATAGTCTTTATATCGGACATTTTTTAAGTAAAATATATCATATGGATGCAAACACATTAGGAAAGAGACGAGGTATTATTGTCCAGATTGTAAAGTAGGTCATTGTTTCCTTACTTTCATTTATCATACCAAAAGTGTTTTGATTTTTATTTTGCAAAACCCTGTGTTGACGAACCCTGACGAGTATGATACAAATAATTGTATAAAAATAACAGACATTTTATTTTTACATGCTTTGTGAAATCTACTCTGACAAAATTAACAGTTTGAAAAATGAAGTTAAAAAAAACCCGCATATTTTAGTTACACTCATAGAAAAAACCTGAAAGTAAGGGGGTTAGAACTGAAAATAAAGCTTAACATAAAATAAGAATTGAATTTACAAATGATCTACAAAATACCTTGAACATTCTTATTTTCTCATCTGCCTCCTGTACGAATTTCTCAGATATTTCATCTCTGCGTGACATGATTCTTAATATCTGTTCCTCCCTCAGCTTGCCTTCTTCCTCCAGTCTTTTATTACGCGTCGCGGCAACCTCCGCATTCCACAAGTCGTTCTCTCGCATGCACCGCTCGAACTCGTGAGCCTCCTCTTCTAAGCTCTTGGCGGAGAGAACGTTTTCCAAGGATAACCTCTCGCGAGACTGCTCGTCAAATAGAAACCTTCTGATGCTCCTGATTTGTGTCCTGTAATTGTTGTGCAATCTCGCCAGCTCCAGTTTGTCCTCTTCGGGGATCACGGGCCTCGGGGGGATTTTGAACATTTTGGATTTAGCCATCGGCATCCAGACCGGCTTCCTAATGGGCAACCGCCGGAACCTCACTGTCTGTGTGAATACTTTACATTCTGGCCCGATAAAAACTTGTATTAAGGAAGACTGAAACATTTTCAAAAATATTTTCAATGGATAACTGTTTGACAGATTTAATCAAAATAAAAGTGAGGTTACTACCATAGACAAGAAATGTTATTATTATACTCTCAATCACACGGTTGAAACTCAAGATAAAAAACAACACATTAGTTGGAGAATATTTTATTGCGTGGTTAAGCTTATGATGTGGACGTTTCGAAATGTTGAAATTTTCATCTTCAGGGCTTGTTCGTAGCCAACTACGGACAATCCGAAAAACCTTGTCCAACTGATACGAAGAACCGCGAAAACCTCAAAACACATTTCAAAACAACACATAATTTTAAAAAAAAAGTAACTATTCTCATACGCGGTGAGTAAATGTGCGAGTGTTATTGACTCTTCACGTGAAGTAGTGTTACTAATACGTGCGTTGACGAACCACGAGTTTTGTGTGTACTCTAGAGGTTTAAACCCGAAGGTTTGATTATGGATGTGTATATCGTGTGATAATTGGACGTCTGAAGTATTTTAGTGGCTTTGTGGTAATTTAGATAACGTTTTGAAAGGGTACTGGGTGTTTAGTATAACTGTCCTAAGATCACAGTTCGTTATTGTACGACAGGCAATAATACTTGCATTTTTGTTCAGTGTGTTCTAGAATTAAAAGTTAAGTTAAGAATTAAAACTTTTTAACGAGACTGCGATCTATTTTAATGAATTTTTTGGATGCCAACAGTAATAAAATTCTGTTTATTATTGGGAATTAAACTCGAATAAATAAATTTTTATAAAATAATGTAATTTTATGTTACAATATTCAATGGAAACGTGATGTAGTTTTATATCATTTTCATAATTTTCTTAGAATATTAAATTTCATGTGCAAGACAATTTAATTATGAGATTCTTGAAAAAATATCTACTTTGTATAGGTTTGCAAAGAACAGAATATTTTAAAAGCACATTTTAACCATAAAATACCTACTAAACGAGCTTGATATTTTTGCATACCTATCTTTTGATCGACCTATCTTTTTTTGATATTTCAAAGAAAAAAGTGTTTGTGGATTGGATCCTTTGAATAATTATGTTAATTTATTATATTGATGATATAATGTATATACGATCTAATATGATGTAAATGGCTTGGCCCCAATACTTTTTTGTGGAAGATCATAAACATCACGAGAGGTAGGGCAATACTTATATTATGACAGCTGTCAAAGTTTAGTTTAGTTTCGGTTAAATATTATTTGAATGCAGTTGATTTTTTGTAGGAATATTCGTGAATAGTGAATTAGACAATTTGTCGAGTAACTTTTTAAGTTAGATATTAAAATGTTTTCGCAAAGTTCTCAGATAAAGTTCTGGACATTTGCCGATGAATCCGATTTGGTTCGTTTAAGGGAAAAACATAACCTCCAGTTTGTTCATAAACACGGTGCACATATGGATGAAAATGTTAAGTATCATTATTTCCTCTCCGCTGAGGAAGAACGGCTCTTGCTAAAACAGTACGAACTACAACTGAAAGAGTTTTGCAAACGATTTAATCCGCCGATGCCGAAATGTGTTATCGGAACTGCTTTTCACTATTTCAAACGGTTCTACCTTTACAATTCAGCGATGGATTACCACCCGAAGGAGATATTGGCAACCTGCGTTTATCTGTCGTGCAAAGTGGAAGAGTTCAACGTGTCGATGAGTCAGTTTGTGGCGAACATAAAAGGTGATAGGGACAAGGCTTCCGACATTATACTAAATAACGAACTTTTATTGATGCAACAATTACGCTATCACCTCACTGTTCATAATCCTTTCAGGCCGATCGAAGGATTCTTAATTGATATTAAAACGAGGTGCGCCCTTTCGAATCCCGAGAGACTTAGGCAAGGCGTCGACGAGTTTCTAGAAAAAACGTTCCTGACAGACGCGTGCCTGTTGTACGCTCCTTCCCAGATCGCTCTAGCAGCCGTGCTGCACGCGGCTAGCAAGGAACAGGAGAACCTGGATAGCTACGTAACAGACACGCTGTTTCGAGACGCCGGGCAAGACAAGCTGGCCATCCTCATCGAGGCAGTGAGGAAGATTCGCTCTATGGTGAAGGGCGTGGAGTATCCACCCAAGGACCGGGTCAAGGTCCTGGAGAAGAAGTTGGAGAAGTGCAGAAATCAGGAAAATAATCCCGACAGCGATATCTACAAACAGAGATTGAGAGAAGCTTTGGAAGCGGAAGATGATATCAGCTTCTCTGCCCTGAACACTTCTGTGGAAATGGGTATCAGCCACCTGCCCTGACCCGAGGAAACTCCAGTGCTGCAGAGTCCCCCTCCCCGTCCTCCCCTCCCTCCCCTCCCGTCCCCCAGCTCCAGCACGGGGCCGCTGGCGGGGTTTTGTTTTAGGTTGTGAGTTGTAATATTTTTTATTCCATCATTGATTTATACTAAAAAGAATGTAATATCAATTTCGTTATTTGGATTAAATATATTAAACGCACAATTTTTCTTTAATTTTTACAATATTATTTAAGTGAAATCTGTGGGATATTTGTAATTTATCCTTTATTATTTATTTTCTCAATATAGGAATACCCAGAAGTGGCATGGAGCCAAATCAGGTAAATATGGGGGGGGGGGGTGATCGATACTTTTTTGGCCAAGAAATCTTGCTATTGTGTGCCGGCGAATTGTCGTGCAATAAAGAACTTGCCCCTTGTTCCCGGTATTTGGATCCATCTCGAAGAATCCTGTCCCGTTAACAATTCAAAACACTCGAGTACACATCAGAATTCACCATTTGACCTTCTGGCGTGAATTTCTTATGGATAATTCCTTTGAAATCAAAGAAAACATTGAGCAGTCTCGATTCGGCTCTCCTGCATGCGCACTTTTTTCGGTTTCGAAGGTTGGTGACCCTTCCATTCCGAACTCTGGCGCTTAGTAAGTGTCTCATAAAAGCATCATGTTTCATCACCTGTTACAATGTTTGACATGAAGTCTGGATCCATATCAGTTGCTCTTTTCATGTCTCTGCAGTGCTCCACTTTTTGCCCGAACCACCATTTGCCCAAATTTTCCCTTAAAATGAGATGGACAATAGATTTAGGAATTATAATGACCTCCTTGATGAGCCTAGTACACGCACAATGATCATTTAGTTAAATTTCAGCCACTTTTTTAATATATTCTTCAATTCAAACTGTCAATGATGGTCCAGGCCGTTGATCATCTTCGATGCTCTCTCTATCATCACAAAATCTTGCATACCACTTAGAAACGTTCTTGTGACTTATTGCTTCACTACCATTAACAGTTTGAATCATTTCAAATGTTTCTGTGGCACTTTTACCCAATTCAAAACCAAATTTAATGTTGGAACGTTGCTCCATTATTCTTTATCCGACCGAGACTCGGAAGATACTGTCAATTGTTACGTCATTATAAATGAACCAGCGATGCCAGCGCTTTGAAACTTTTATGGAAGATAGTCAAAATGTGTCGCTAGTTAACTAATTTATTCATCCACAGATAGCGCTGGTGGTTATGCAAAAATAAAATCGGCGATCCTCATTGGCAGCCCTCAACTTCTCAGTAAATTCAACACTGACTTACTCCCTCCAATTACTTGATGGCCCTATCATACCATTACATAAAATCGTTAAAAACCTAAGAGTGTTAATGGATAACACTCTCTCATGGCGAGATCAAATAAATGAAGTAAGCGAAAGGATCTTCAGCCTTCATCGTGTTGCAAAGATTCCTGCTTACTAAAACCAAAATTTTACTCGTACAATCTCTGCTCTTTCCGATTTTCGACTATGCGGATGTCTGTTATTTGAATATTACAAAGGAATAGCTGGACAAATTACAGCGTCTTCAAATGTTTATCTAAGTTTTATTTTTAACCTAAGAAAGAATGATTATATAACTTCATACCAGAAGGTTCTGAACTGGTTGAACGTAAGAAATAGGCGCCAAATTCACATACTATCTCTATTGTATTATATTCTTAACTGTCCCGCCGCCCCCTCTTATCTCGTCGAAAATTTTCAGCATCTTTCCGATCATGGACTAGCGCTATGACTACGAAACAAAGATTGTTTATTGGCCTTTCCAGTTCACTGCTATTATTTTTTTACATCGTCCTTTACTGTCCATGCAGTGAGACTCTGGAATCAATTTCAAACCAATGTTAGACATCCTCCGCCCTAGGCATGCATTAAGAAGCGACTGAAAAAACTTAATTTTTAGTTAGTAATATGACGTGTTTCATTCCTGATCTTTCCTCTCCACCATCCTTTCTTTTCCTTTGATTGATATCTCACTTTATATGAAAAGGAATGTTCGGGTTATTGTCCGTCTTTGTGGGGTTTGTGGGTTCACGTATATGTGCATGGATTTCGTGTGGATGGATAGTCATTTGAGTGTTTTTTGCGACCATGTAACTTGCTTTATTTACTTTTGTCTGGTTGGTTGGAAGAGATTGCCGCCTGGCAATAAGCCCGCCAGATTGTATTTGAAATAAAAGTGTTAAATAAATAAATATGACCGTAAGATCGAATTCTAGTGCCAGGTGATGAAGTTCTTCAGGTATGAGATTAAAATGGGCATGTGACACCTCAGTGTTAATATTAGAATATATTAAATCTGTCGTTAACATTATAGATATCATATTGTAATAAACTGTAGGCAGTTGAAACACTCAAAAGTTGGTTTTGAATCCCTCGTGCCCCGATCACACTATTTAAGTTAAAATCGCCAAGAATTACTACTTTTCTATCTCGTGTGTATTATAATTTGCACGGACTAATTATTTTATCATTGACTACAGACTATATCCAGTGGTCGAGGTCAAGCACTGCAAACACTTTGACTATTCTAAATCATGTTACGCAGAGATGAAACTTCTGAGAAACTTGTACAGGAGGCTGACACAAAATCATGTTACGCAGAGATGAAACTTCTGAGAAACTTGTACAGGAGGCTGACGCAAAAATTAGAATGTTCAAGGTACTTCTCGGATATTTTGTTAATTTGATTCTTATTTTATGTTAAGATTTTTTTTCAGTTTTTAAGAATAAGATTGATGACATTAAGGAATAAGGAATAATTGCGTATTGAAAGAAGATCAGTGCTTAACCTGTTTACCGCGTTAAAAATCAAATTCCACGAATCCTGTGCGCGGCACAATTTCAGCGTTTTTTAATTTCTAAGTTTAAACACATATTTTGTTTAGAACCACTGATATTTGATTACAACACCAAGTAAACATGACACTTAAGTAATTTTCTGATAATAAATAATAGTCATTACTCTTAAGGAGACTCATTAAATAAAGGAGATAAACTAAACATTACGTAAAATAAACAAAGGAATGCTACGATCAAATCAATGCTTCATGACACTCACCCAATCAAATGCATATAGCACTAGTAATGTTTATTTACGTAAGAGAGACTTAGTAATGTTTATTTACGTAAGAGAGACTCATCGCAGGACTCGATCCGCGCGACAGGTGTTTATTCAACAATATCTCATAAACTAATATATTATTTGACAAGGTTTTCAGAGATGTCGCTAGAATAAAGATTATTTTGAATTTTAGTTCAATTTTTATTCCGGTTTTGTGTCATTTTTTTTAAGTATTTGTGATTTGAAACTTGGATTGTCGTCAGATCACAGGCGTTTGTGCTTCCCGCGGGGAACACGTTAAGATGAAGAAAGAAGCATTGAGAAAGTTTCAATTTTTTTTTAGAATTACTTTATACAATATCAATTGATAAATGTCAAAATTGATGAACTATTTAAGAACAAAAATAATAACTTTTAAATTTTCCATCAAATGTGTCATACTCGTACGATCTATATATTCAGAATAATATTTTGAGATGTTTCTCAAGTAACCAACCTAGTTCTTTAGAGGATACTATTTAAATGTGACCTAATTTATTATTCAAACCAATGTTTTCATATACTGTGCCCGTAATTGTGATGAACCATTGAATTGGTAATATCATCATTGTCAACCAGGGTTAATCCAATGCTGGATGGAAGGTCTTTCTGTTGGTGCCATGTTATGCTGCCATGCTTCCTGATTTCATCTATCCAGCGTACCTTCAGTCTTCTACGAGAATGTCAATGTAGTAACAAGTAAGTGTTGAGTTCAGTTCTTGTGTTTGCAGTACACATATGTAGCGGATGTTAAAAATTTCATCCACATAAGACTTACCAGGAACAAAACTGCATTGCTGCTTTCTTAGGACTGCGAGATTAAGATCCTGAATGTGACTGAGGATCACTCGAGACAAGATTTTTGCAGGCAGCTCAACAACGGGATTTTGTTCCAGTTTCCATATCGAGAAGGTTACTTGTGAAAAGTGACAATGGATCCATTTTGTCAATTCCGTACTTTTTAAAGATGGTAAAGGTGACGATCAGAGGATTTATCCCATTTTTAAGAAATTTAGAATATCATCTTTTTTGAGCTTTCCTACAGCCAGTGTTCTTAGTCTATACCGGTTGCCTTAAACATTTCCAAGCCTCGAAGACGATTTTAAATGCCCATCCATTTGAATGAATGTGTTCTAATCCATCTTCCTTTGGATCAGAAACAATATTTCCAATGCGTTAGCGCATTGCGCTGCATAGTTTGAAATTTTTCCCTTGCTACGCCGACGAGAGATTTAAAAAAAAAGCATGAAACTGTCACAAACAGAATATTTATTTATATTGTTAAGATAAAGACTTAATTGTCCTTTACATAACACAGTAAAACTTAAAATTCAAATGATAACATATCAAAATTCTCCAAAAAAATCCTTATAATTTATGATACATACATAGGTCTGTAAATATGAAACTGGATTTTTTATATAGAAAATACACATTTATTGTATGAAAATGATAAAAAATATTTTATTCAAAGTATTGCCCATCACTAGCTACATATTTTCCCTAACTCTCTGGAAATTTGTGGATGCCACGCCAAAAAAACTGTTGCTCTTTTGAGGCAAAACCAGTCATCGAGCCATTTTCGTAAGAAGTAAAGCGCTGCTCAGCAACTGCGTGTCCCATCGATGCAAATAAGTAGTAATTAGATGGAGCCAAGTCTGGTGAGTAAGTCGCATGCGAAAGTATTTGCCAAATAAACGACCGGTTTTGCTGTGTGCGATGGTGCATTATTACGAAGCAAAATCACTTTGTGTTGCCTCTTTTGATATTCTGGTCGTTTTTAACGCAATGCTTGTTTCAAATCCATAATTTGTTGTCGGTAGCGTTCAGTATTAGCGGTTTCGCCAGGTTTTAGCAGCTCATAATATGTAACACCCTTCTGATCCCACCAAACACAGAGCATTGTCTTCCGTCCATAGCGATTTGGCCTTGCAGTCGATGTCGCTGGTTTGCTTGGAGTTACCCATGATCTTTTACGCTTAGGATTCTCGAAATATATCCATTTTTCATCGCCAGTCACAATTCGATGGAGAAATTATTTTCTTTTGTACCTGGCGAGCAGCATTTTGCAAGTGTTTTTTCGGTTTTCCTGCTGTCACTTTCGGTTTTCATTCAGTTCACGTGGAACCCATTTTCCTACCTTCTGGATCTTTCCCATGGCTTTCAAACATAAGGAGACGGCTTCTCGTGTCACATTTAATTGATCCGCGAGTTGTTGTTGCGTTTGAGCGTCATCCTTATCCAACAATGCATGGAATTCGGTGTCTTCAAACTTTCCAGGTGGTCTTCTACGTTCTTCGTGTCTCACGTCAAAATCGCCACTTTTGAATTTTTTAAACCATTCAAAGCACTGGGATTTACCAAGAGCGTGCTCACCGTAAATTTCGACAAGCATTCAATGCGATTCTGCAGCAATTTTCTTCAAATGGTAACAGAAAATCAATGCTGTCCGCAAATCGTAGTTTTCAGGCACAAACACAGACATGTTCAACGTTATAACATATGAAAACATGTATACTATAGTTGTATTAAACTTGTATTGTTGTGAGTTAAAAGTCTTTGACAAATGTAAACACAAGAAAAAGGCGCCAATAACGCGGTTCGACAGTCACTACATTGACAACTAGAGCCATCTATGAGCAAATTCCGGTTTCATATTTACAGACCTGATACATCTTTCAAGATATTATGCTTAATCATACTAATACAGAACAAAAATAACAACACAAGACTTATAAAATATAACTTAAAAAATAATAAAAAATTTTAAATAGCATCTCTCTCAAGGGGATGTTATAGGATGAATTACAAAAAAAAAATTTAACTAACAAAAAAATACTTTAACTATTAAAAACAATACATTAACATCCCCGCCCCGCCCCAATCAAGATCTTAGATTGAGAAAATGCTGGAGAAGAACCACTTGAACTGGACAATATCTACATTAAAAATATCCACCAAACCATGTATGGAGTTACCAATTGTCGTATTCTCACAGTGCAACTGTAGTTTATAATTTGCTATTGACGCATTTGAATCGTAAAAGGTTCTGAATATTTCTAGCAGGAGTGTGAACAGCAAATAGAGCCAGTATATCGAAGCTATTAACCATATCGTGAATATCCTTATACAGAAACATCAAATAGAATGTAATCTTTGTTTCATATAGTTTAAAAAGGTGTTTGTAATTCAACAAGAGACCGTAGTCAAGTATGTTTGGTGGGATGCTGAAACAAAAATTAATATGACCTTTTCAGTTGTGCTGGAATGGATAAGATAGTTAGGTAACCAAATTGTCTACTAATACCCCAATATACTTCTTATGGTACTAGTGATGAGTAACAGCAATGAACTAGCAGTGAAGGTATTCTCCTGAAAGCTTCGCTGACTGTTAAGATGAATCTCGACAACTTATAGATACGACTAGATAAATTATTCTACAGGAAATAAAACGTGCAAAGGTTTTGTAGTACGAAAATAGTTTCAAAGACAGAAAACATTTTAAATGTGTTTATTCATAGTTGATAGTGTATATATACAAGGGCGGTTCAATAAGTACCCGTGTTAGGAATGAAGATGTAAATTTTTTCAAAAACAAATTATTTTTCAACATAGTTCCCTTTTAGGGATAATCACTTTTTCCAACATCCCTGCCATTTTTTTAACCCCTCCAAAAAATAGGAATTGTCGAACTCTGCAAAATACGCTTCTGTCTCGACGATGACGTCCTCATTTGACAAATGTAATGCAAATTTTTAATGCAAATTTTTTTTCCTGCGAGCCATTTCTTCATATTTGGGAATAAGAAGAAATTGCAGGGAGCCAGGTTGGGCAAATACGGGGGGTGCGGCAGTAATTCATAACGCAATTCATGCAGTTTGGCGGCAACAACTCCGGATAAATGTGCTGGTGCATTGTCGTGGTGAAACAGCACTTTCTTCTTCGCCAAATGGGGCTGTTTTTCCTTCAATTCCTTGTCAAAGTGATCCAATAACTCACTGTAGTATTGTCCTGTGATTGTTTTTCCTTTTTTTAAGAAGTCCATGAGTATTACGCTCTTCGCATCCCAAAAAATTGTCACCATAACTTTTCCAGCCGATGGAATCGTCTTCGCCTTCTTTGGAGCTGATCTACCGGAAGTAACCTATTGTTTTGATTGTTGTTTGGTTTTCGGTGCATGATGATGAATCCTGGTCTCATTGACGGTGACAACTCGACGAAAAAACTCCTTCGGATCGCGCTTAAATTGCTCCAAACACAGCTTCGAAGTTGAAAGCCGCATGCGCTTGTTGTCCACCATAAGCAATTGCGGCACCCATCGTGCCGACAACTTTTTCATCGCCAACTTATCATGTAAAATATTAATTGCCATTCCTGTCGACCCACCTATGGCCTCTGCTACTTCGTGCACTTTCGTTCGACGATCAGCGAGAATCATGTCGTGGACTTTTTCTATGATTTCCTCCGTAACCACATCTGCTGGGCATCCTGGAATCCTCATCAAAAACGGATGTTCGACCATGTTTAAATTCGTTGAACCAATATCTAACTGTTATCATTGATGGAAAAAGGTCCCCATAAACAGCATCCAATTTCGCTTTTATCTCCTCACACATTTTTCCATCCTAAAGCAAAAAGCGAATCACTGAACGATACTGCGCTTTCTCCATTGTAGCGAAAACCACGTTGCACTGCTTACTGCAATGACTGTCAAATAAAAACTAACCTATGAATCAGTGTTAAATTTGTTTTTGGCGTCGTTTAACAGATGGCAACAAACTATGGTAACAGCAACTTGTCTTAGCAACACCACCTGTCGTCAAACAAGGGTACTTATTGAACCGCCCTCGTATATTACTTTTTGCTGATTGATCAATAATGAAAATGATTTTCTTAATTGTTTTACACTCACCACATTCTGTTTTTTTGAAAAATAATTAACCATGATCATATATACTATAAGTTTATAATAAATATTAAGAATTTCTGATTACCCTAATTAGCTAAAGAATCTCCATATTTTGATGTTCAATGTGCATTTCTTATCATAAGCATAATTTATTCACCATTCTGTTTCAAATTAACATGTACAATTCTATTTTAAATCAAGATGTACAAAAATTATATATATTCATTGTTTTACCTGTTTTTCAATATAATATACTTCAAATTTTATTGATACACAAGTTCTTTATGGAAAAAAGTTGACATTTTTTAGTTGAAGACGCCATTTTGTATGGAATGATACTCTCTTCGCAATTCAATAAAGAAACTTGATCAAAGTGTATAATTCTTTAATTTTTTAAATGAAAATTGCACTTTTATTTTAATTCTGCAAAAGAACATCTGAAATACATCCCTATTAAACATTACTTAAATTATTTGATTAAAGGTTTCAGCTTTAAATTAGTGGCACTTTATATCAGAATATTTAACAATAAATGACTTTGTTATTTCACTAATTACATTAATTCCCGCTACACGTGTTTCTACCTCCAATCCTCAGATTCTCTCTAGGCGGAAGAGAGCCTCGGAATAGGAGATAGACATATGTGAAGCGGAGATTAATGTAATTAGTGGAATAATAAAAGAATTAATTTTTAAATATTCTTATTTGAATAAGTTTTTTAACAATTGTTAAAATAGCGTATGCATCACATGACATGAATTGTTAAAATAGCCAGCATATGCATCACATGACATGAATTATGATTTAAAATAGCCAGCGTATGCATCACATGACATGAATTATGATTTAAATATCAAATGACGTTTTCTCAAAACTGAGGTGTTATCTTTTCCTTATAGAACTTGTATATCTTTATATCGTCAGATTTCTGGCATACACGTATGTATATTAGTTTCTGGCATTTTACTATTTCCGAGATATTTCAATTTAAAAGTTTAAATGCCTTTCGATATATTTGTATCTGGGCATTACATATTCTTTGATTTTGTGTAAATAGTATTTCCACTTAAAATAATACATGCACATTGGTATTATGATAGTTATCAAAAATCTATTTTTCATAAATTTTCACTTATAAATTTGTGTCAGAAATCAGACAATATCTGATTTACAATTATAGTAATATTTAAAATATGTATCTGAATAATTTTGCTAAAACCTTTCCAACATTTAAATACTTTGGTTCAGAATTATTGCTACGCTCGATTCACTCGGAAGGTAACCGACATCTTACAGCCTTTCCTCAAGGTGTGACGTTAAGAAAATAATACCAATTATTTATCTTCACCAAACACGGCAATAATTCTGAAAATGATTTAGCATGAATAATGAATAGACTATTAGAGTAACCATAAAAATGTTTGAACAGAAAATATATTTTAGTAAGAAAGTATTTTTATTTTATTTATATTTAACTAAAAGTAATGAATAAATTTGCTCAAAGGTAAAATACTGAATTCAAATGTAGCTTAGTAAATTTATCATAGTTATTTTCATTTGATATCAGATATTATGGGGACTATGAATTATGTTCAGGATGTAATTTTTATTTTTAAAAGGAATAAATTTTTAAATATTCTTACCCGTCAGGAATTTTTTTTGTTCTTGTCTGAGGGAAGTAGTGTATCATGGGTTTTGTAATGACATCAAGAGGATTAGGATGTGTGTCGATATAGGTAAGTCTGGCGCTCTTCCTCTCTGCCAACTCTAACAGGGAAATGGTGTGATGGTATGTATGTGTTTTATTTCATTAACAGATATATTTTCTCATTGGAAATATGACCTACCATGAACTTGTATAGAACAAGTAAAGGGTCTTTCAAATTGAACGAGTTTTTAAATTCTTGGATGAAATACAGATGGCGTCGCGAACTTGCCTGGGTCTTGTGACATTTGAGAAGTCTAATGTATGACATTTATAAAAATGGAGTTGTATACAATACGACAACGCGTTCAAATTGTTGAATTAGTTTATGTATTGTAATCTCCGGAAACGGTGATGTTAATTGGCCACAAAGATCATGTGATCTGACACTGTTGGACTATTTTCTCTGGGTTAATGTGAAAAGCCAGGTCTATAAGATTGACCCCCGATCAATTCCTGAGCTGAAGGACGAAATTATTCGTGTTATTGGTAAGTTACAACCGCAATTATGCCAAAATGTCATCGAAGATTTTGACAAAAGAGTGAACATCTGTAGAGCTGCAAGAGATGAACAATTGGTGGATATTGTTTTTTGTGTTTAAATGTCATACATTATACTTCAATGACCAATAAAACGTTTTTTTGAAATCAAAGTAAATTGTGTGTTTTATTCAAGAATTAAAAAAATTTGAATTGAAAAACCGCTCAATTCGAAAGACCCTTTATATCATAGGATAATTTATGAGTATTTGTAATTTTTGGATGAAGACAAGATATTATTATTACAAGTATTAGACAAGAAGAAGTTTGAAAATAATTTTATTTTACACTTTCTCTGTATTATTAAGTACAATCTAGCGGGATGGGTAATCCCAAGATAAGAGAGGGGATAAGACTTATCCCGAGGCTCTCTTCAGGTCGATTGATCCCGGTTTGTTATGTTTATTAAAACACACACTTCGTATGTGGCTGGTCCAAAGGAAGGTGATACCGTCGGACCTCAGCGATGTTCTTATAACAATTCAAGATTATTGTGCCTGAAGTGAGCGTCGGTATACGAGTTAGAAACATGTGCAGCGGGGATTAATGTAATTAGCGGAATAACAAAGTCATTTATCGATAAATATTTTAATATGGAGTTCCACAAAGTTAAAGCCGAAATCTTTGATAAAACCAGAAATTTGTTTAACAGGCCTTAAGTGAAAACCAGATTGGACCCCTTAAAAAAATTCCATACCAAAACAAATGGAACCCATAATCCCTGAGATGGAAGACGGGTGTCTTACCAACTTGGTAATGGATGTCGAGATGATAAGATTGAGAAGGATATTGAGTGATGATGCAGCAAGGTCAACCGTTAACTTATTACTATGTTTTTTTATTTATTTTTTAAAATTGAAAGTGCAGTGGTGTGCTAGTGTCCATTTTGATGTGTGGTAATGATGAGTGGATATTAAAAAGTACAAAATGTGTGTCTTGCTAAGAATATTTGCTATTATAATGTATGATAGAGTAAGGAATGGTAGGATAAGTAATAGCTGGTTGTCTGAGATGCATAAGTATGAAAGGAATTTTGAGATGGTTTAACCATATTGAGAGTGAGTTGAGATAGTATAACCATATTGAGAGTGAGTTGAGATAGTTTAACCATATTGAGAGTGAGTTGAGATAGTATAACCATATTGAGAGTGAGTTGAGATGGTTTAACCATATTGAGAGTGAGTTGAGATAGTATAACCATATTGAGAGTGAGTTGAGATGGTTTAACCATATTGAGAGTGAGTTGAGATGGTTTAACCATATTGAGAGTGAGTTGAGATGGTTTAACCATATTGAGAGTGAGTTGAGATAGTATAACCATATTGAGAGTGAGTTGAGATGGTTTAACCATATTCAGAGTGAGTTGAGATGGTTTAACCATATTGAGAGTGAGTTGAGATGGTTTAACCATATTGAGAGAGTTGAGATAGTTTAACCATACTAAGAGTGAGTTGAGAAAGAAATACAAAACTGATATATGGATGTATAAATATGAAAAGAGGACTTAAAGCTACTAACCACATATTTTTTAGTTTGTTTGAAATACAGAAAAGCATGTATTGATTCTGTATGTGCAATATTATAAAGCCAGTTTGATAAGTATTTCACGACTAAATTCTGTTTCATACAAAGCTGCATGCTGTTTCCTTAATTATCTCATCACAGAAAAAATGTGGGTTGCTTCATTTTGCGTGTAAACATCCATATTTGAATTGATCTGTAGAAGATATGGATTAACCAGTTTATACTCATAAAAACCCAAAATATGTCAAGTATAATCTCTGGTACGATGAGGAGTGAACATGATGGATGTCTTTCGAGATTTTTTGGAGACGGATGCTTCGTATCCCATGGACCGCAAGGTATATTAACATCTTATCATCATCCAAGAATAAGAGAATACCGAAAGACTTTCGACAATTCGTAGGAAAATAACCCACACATACTTTGGGAATGCTGCCAGAAAGAATAACGAGGTCTGGACAATCTGGTGATCATGGGAACAGTGGAGGGAAAATAAGTAAGAGGAAGGTGTTCTATAAGTTGAACGGACCAAATAAAGGAGTTAACAGGATCCTCTTTGAACTCTGCATTCAACATGGCCCAGGACTAGGAAGGATGGAGACAGGTGTTGCACCAATTTCCAGATATTCCGGAGTACGATGACCCTCAGCATAGAACACACGATGAAGAAGAAGAAATGTTGAATGGAGAGTGTGGAAGAGGAGGAGTGAGAATAGAATCGAAGTAGATAGTTGCGGATGTTTCAAAAGAGTTAAAGGTTAAGAAACAGAAGAATATGTATGTGAATGTATAGTCTCTACCTATCCCAAAATAGATATTGTGTGATAGTATGTTTGTTTATTAATGGTAAATAAGGTTTCTTCTCATAGGTTTATATTTAGCAAGAAATAGCTTTGTTATTCCACTAATTACATTAATCCTCGCTACGTGTGTTTTTACCTCCTATCCCGAGACTTTTCAGGCGGAATTGTTCCCAGTTTGTTTTTTCCCAGTAAATTTTAATGTTATTAAAGTGATCTCAACAAACCGGGATCATTCTGCCTAAAGAAAGCCTCAGAATAGGAGGTAGGAACACATGTAGTGGGGATCAATGTAATTAGTGGAATAACCAATGAACTTATTGTTAAATATTCAAATATGGAGTTCCACAAAATTAAAACCTTTGATAAGTCATTTTATTGTTCGATTAGTTGGTATTGTGATTTGTGAAAGGTTATGTTTGTTATTAGAAACACGTATATTATTTGAAATTTATTTATTCATTAAATGTCTTAAAAAGTGATTAGTCTTTTGTTGTTTAAGGCCATCGGTTCAGTGTGTATTCATTCTTCCATTCTCCTGCGGCATCCTTCCTGTCCGGTTTCTTCACTTTTCACAGTCGATTAATTTTTGTGCTTCGCTCTGTAAAGTATAGATTCATTAATAATTTGTCTTTTTGATATTTTCTCAACATTTATTTGAAATCTAGAAACGTGTACACTTAGGAGAATAATGTGTGACAGAATACGGAATGAAGTGATTATGGATGAATTTGAACTTAAGTTTTTGATGTGTTAAGTAAGATGAACACAGTTTGATGAACACATTTTGATGTGTTAAGTAAGATGAACACAGTTTGATGAACACATTTTGATGTGTTAAGTAAGATGAACACAGTTTGATGAACACATTTTGACAGTATCAAAATCTGTTGAGATGATAATCCACAACAGAATTTTAGTGCCAACTTGGATAAATGGAAGTGAAACGCGAATGTGGAAAAATACTGAAAAGAACCTAATAAATGGTGAAGAAATGTGTGCATTTAGAAGAATATATGGGGATAAAAATGTATGACAGAGTAAGGAATGTATGTGAACTTAAGGCTGATGTATTAAGATGAAGAGCACATTGAAATGGTTTAAGCAAGTGGAACGAATGAATGAAGAAAGACTAAAATACAATTCAAATGTAAGGGGCAGGCGTGGTAAAGGAAGACCAAGGAAAGTATGATTGTATTGAGTGTACAAGATTTTGAAAGAAGGAAGGAAGGAAAATCTAGCTAGCAAATATCACACACCATACACACATCACACACCTCACACACCACACACTTGCTCTGGAAGTCATTTTTGTTGCTGCAATTTTTGAGAACTTTTTATAGCCCAAATACATAAGTTGTGTTTGGTAACATTGCTGTTAAGGCTGAAATAGACTTTGTCTAACATAAGTAAGCAATTAATAATATTTGGATCTTAGTCGGTACATTTTAACAGTTTTCCGCAAAATTCTAGAAGAATTGGCAGGTCCCCTGGATTTAAACTAAGGCTAGTTGGATTTTGTAAGAGAATAAATTCAAATCACAATTATTCTTAAAACAAATATATGAAAAGATAATTTAAAATAAAGTATTTTTGTATCAAGATTCATGTCCCAACTTGTATTTGTAATGTGGAGCAAAACTATGTAAATTCCGCTGGACTTCATCATTCACACATAGAAGTATTTAATAAGCCCAGAAGCAGTCTTACTCGCATGTGTCATTGTATTCAACTCAGCAGCCCAGCACCGACTTATACAAATTATGGTGCTCTGCAGGGCAGCAAAAACATTAATAGACCATTATGGTATTTAACCTGTTGACTAAGACAATCTCTATTGTCTAGTTGGTTCGACAGATGTTTACCAGCCTGGGGATTGCATGTTTACCAACCTGGGGATTGCATGTCCAATTTCCGTTTATACCCAGATTTTTTAAAATGACTTCTAATCCAGTTTTCACTTTAGGTTTGTTTAACATCTTTCTGATTAACCGGAAGAAATTACCAGATCGTAATATACCTGCTAGGTTGTACTGTACTGTATATAACTAAAGTACAGTGGAACCTCTCATAACGAGCACCTCTCATAACGAGTAATTCGCATAACGAGCTAAACAGATTGTGAAAAAAATGCTCCCTTAACGAGCGACATTTCGCATGAGTGACGCAGAAAGGGGAAGTCCCATCTTCACGTCACTCACTTGTGAGCCGGGACTTCCGCGCCAGTGCGTCAGTCTCTGGTTAGCACTCGTTCCGCTAGCACGTTAGTGTCACATGTGATCACACATTTTTCCAAACTTGTGTTCAGACATTATTTGTATTTTTTTGTGCAAAGTTTAATAACCCTTGCAATAATGTCTCTGAAGAAAAAGCCACAAGAAGACAGCCATAAGAGAATAAAAGTAACTGTAGAAATGAAACGTAAAATCATTGAAAAGTGAGAATGAGGTGTGAGCGTGGCTGATCTAGCGCGCACATACAATCGGTCTACATCAACGATTTGCTCTATCCTCAAGAACAAGGACAAAATTAAGACGACAGATGCTTCAAAGGGAGTGTCATGAATGTCTACGAAACGGTTACCTATTCTTGATGATGTTGAAAAGTTGCTTCTCATATGGATAAACGAAAAGTAATTGCAAGGTGATACTATTAACGAAAACATCATTTGTGAGAAGGCGAAAGTTATTTTAGCCGACCTCGTTAAGAAGACGCCAGAATCATCGTCCGCTGAAAAACAAGTACAATTTAAAGGAAGTCATGGATGGTTCGAGAAATTTAAGAGAAGAACCGGCATCCACAGTGTTGTGAGGCACGGTGAAGCAGCAAGCTCTGACACAAAGGCAGCAGAGAACTTCATCAACGACTATAAGAAGCTCGTAGATTCTGAGGGTTACCGGATTTTACTTCTAGTAAAAAATAATTAATTGTTTGCCATAAATAAAAAACTAGTTATTTCGATTTTTTTATTGTTTTTTGCAAATCGAAATCGCATTCCGGGTTGTTACGCTCCTTAACAATTTATAAGTATGTAATTTTATTTGAATAAACGTTAAAAATAAAAAAATGAGTATTTTTTTCGGCATGGAACGCATTATCGTATTTTACATTGATTTATATGGGAAAAATTGTTTCGCTTAACGAGTGTTTCACATAATGAGTAAGATTCTGGAACTAATTATTCTCGTTATGAGAGGTTCCACTGTATAAAACAATCTTTGCAAATTGATGAAAAACTATTGCTATTGTTTATTTAAATTATATTTGTCAGATGCATTTGTCTTCCGAAGCTGCATATGGTATAGTATTTTCTAAGTGTTTTTCCCCTCCTAATCAGCATATGCCGTGTCCCCGTATGGCGGTCATGGCGTATCATCAAGTAGAAATTGCACAATATTCCCGGCAGGATATTATTCCCATGAATTACATGTTTTTATCACATGTCTTGTATTTTTATTGAATCATATTTTTTACATCAGAGTTACATAATAATGAAATGACATTGTTTTAATTTGGTCAAGTTATTATCAATGTTTGTTGATTTTGTCTTTAGTATTGTTTAAGGTATTTTTAGTTTTGTTCATATTCTCATTTAGTATATAATGGTGCTCAGTTTGCTATTGTGTCATCAGTCATATTGTCCTATTATTTAGTATAGAATGGTGCTGAGTTTGTTATTGTGTCATCAGTCATATTGTCCTATTATTATTTTCCTCAATATATATAACTATAGGGTTTTTTATATGCCGAGAGTTTCAATATACATATACCGGAAGATGCGCATGCTATTGTGGTCACTAAGCATCATTAGATCTGACAAAATCCTCAACGAAAGAGGCGCAAAATTAGATAAATTCCGAGAAGCAGGACTACGCTGGTATGGACATGTGAGATGTAATGTCTACACTAAATACAGCCACGGATTGGGAACTGTCTAAATAGGTGCTGAAAGAGACCCAGAAGAGCCTGCATAAGAACATAGAGGAGGACATGACGAGACTTGGATTATCCTCGAGTGACTGACGGAGGAAGAAGGTCCGAGCGGCTGACCCCAAATGGATGGGATAAGACGAAGGAAAAGAAGACCTTTACTCCTGGGGATTTTTAATTTACAATAAATAAAATATTTGCAATACAACAAATATAAAATCAGTAAAGTACATGAATTCATTAATCTACCAATAAAAAACCACATTAGATACATTATCTTCATGAAGAGGAGAAACAATATTTAAAAAATTGCCTTGAATAGGTTTTATTTTTATTTAAAAGAACACTTATTTAATAAATAATACCAAGAATTAAAATATCAATTACCAGTGTTCATATCATGAGCAGTTGTCTCATATGAATATCAGCAGGTCATTGAAAATGTTATATATTATATGCAATGTATGGAAAAATATAAAACACTCGTTCTTCAGTCAATTCAGCCACCAGGAGGAAGAGGATCCTCCGCTCTGACAGTGTCAAACTAAATATGGCCGCATCCGAGTCAGCTACCGCGTTGTCCTCTCGGCATATTCTTACTACCGTACTATACGACTATAAGGCGAAGTTTTTATTTAAAAAGGCGACACAAATAGGGGGGTCGCCTTATATTCGAATTTAATTTTTCATAATATTATAATGGTAAGGGAAATGTTTTTTTGTCCAAAAATCAGATAAAAAATAGAGGTCACCTTATAATCAGGGTCGCCCTATAATCGAGCCAATAAGGTACTGGATTATAAAAACCGTAGCTACTCTGTAGGTAGATCTAAATGTACTCGTAGCTACTCTGAAGGTAGACATCAATATCAAATATATCCATTGCATCAATATTTTTTTGTTTTCTTGCTTTTTGTAAACTATTAATTTTTCATTATTATAAAAAAGCCAATTTGTTAGATTTTCTTTATGTTAAATCTTGGGTTCGGTTCCTAATTGAGTAGAGCCTTAATTTTAATAAAGCGCTATTGAGATGAATCGACACACTATCTAATCAAATTTAAATTAAATTTTAGTAAAAATAATAAATAGTAAGCATGTGCGTGCGACTGACCTGTATAAGTTTATAAATCAGCATGAGGGAGTCCACAGAAGCCTTGCAGCCCTGGTCGGGTTGCGGTCCCGCGCCTCCTGCACCCCCTGTCAGGCCCCGCTTGCCCCATGTGGGGGTGAATGTCAGTTGTGCGGAACACATCACCAGAAGTCCGAGCAGGAATAGTACGCACACCAGCCGAGCCATTGTCTGAAGCTGTCCTCGCTCTTCTCTTTTCTTACGTTATGCTTTTGTATAATGTGCTGCTTTGGGGAACCCACTTGACTGATGTTTATTCTGAGAGACGAGGCCTTTTTATAGGAGTTTGCGAGTGTGTCAGAGATGTGTGTTACTCTTGGCAACGCAATTTTGGGCTTCCAGTCAGGAAATTGGGAAGCCTTTCAACTGAAAGGGGACAGATATATATATCTTATATCTATATAAATAAAAATGTAAATGTTCGTATGTTAAATATCTCTAATCTCCGAAAGTTCTTCACCGATTGCTTTGAAATTTTGACAAAAGGTTGCATTCGTATACAAGCATGTTTATATATTTTTTTTATGTACGGTTGTATATGAAAAAGTATATAAAAAGACGAAATAATGGGAGCGCCCCCTGCAACGACACACGCAAATTAAACAATTCTTATTGACAGTTATGTCACATTGCATTTTCGACGTTTCGGAATTAATGTTAAATATTAAATAATTAAATATTAAATAATAAATATTAAATAATTAAATATTTAATATTAAATAATTAAATATTTAATAATAAATATTTAGGTAATAAATATAAAATTTTCAAATACGTTTATGGAAAAATAGCGCCATCTGTTTGGACGTAAAAGTATACTAAATTTTTATCCGCCATTTTGTACTGTGGCGTAATAATATCTGCGTTCTTTCAATTCGGGTTTTTTAAACTGTTTTTCATTATTTTTCAGTGCAATTATCAGTGAATTTGAACTGTATCGATTGATTTTCATTTGAATTCATGGTATGTATCTGTGTATGTTTTATACGTTTGAATTATTAAAAGTTTCACGTGTTTCATGCAACTAACTTTTGACAAATGCCACATTTGATTTTAACGAACTGCCACATTTTTGCGAATTTGTAACAAAATGTATTAATTTGTCATTATTGTTAGTTTTTTGTAATGTATTTACCTAAATAACTTGCTATTTATTAGAATCGAGCCTTATATTAAAGTCGATAAAATAATTAAAATTACTGAACGTCGTTACAAGGTTGTATTGGCGCAAATTTGTCAACTGTCATAGGACTCGTCCTAGAGTTTCCGATGTATAATAACATTATTCAGAAACATCAAACCGAATATGTGATTAATTTGATCCCTTTCTTCCAGAGACGCCAAGAAATGTACTGAGGGAATCCACCAAGCCAAAGAGAAAAACAACTGCGTTTGAAGGGAAATATTTCGTTAATATTTTTTTTGTTTTTTCTTTGTTTTTAGTTCGTGTATTTTCTTTTTTTAATGTTTCGCAATTTTATATGTTTTTGTTATAACTTTCTTTCTTCTTTTTCAGTGCAATCGATCTGCTTTAGTTCATCAAAATGTCGAGGAAGCAGCAGAGCGACGTATAGTCAGACTTGAGGATGCACGGTTGATCGGCGATCGCGTTCTGCAGCTTCAGAACTACTTCGTTCTTAACAAAATGAACGCGGCAGGCTGATAGTGGCTGAAATAGGTCAGTAGGAATATCAAAAGTATCTTTTTTATATAGAATTTAATGTTATCTCTATGTTTATATTTCAAAATCTATCAAATCGTATGTAGAAACAGAGATTTTTAAAATTAGTTCCAATTATCTATTTGTCTTCCCTTAACATTTAATTAGTTACAATTATCTCTCGGTCTTACCTTAACATTTAATTAGTTACAATTATCTCTCTGTCTTCCCTTAACATTTAATTAGTTACAATTATCTCTTTGTCTTCCCTTAACATTTAATTAGTTACAATTATCTCTCTGTCTTTCCTTAACATTTAATTAATTCCAATAATCTCTCTCTTTTCTTAACATTTAATAAGTTCCAATTATCTGTGTATTTCCTTAACAATACACCTATTTCACAAATATTTCCTTAACAATACTCCTATTTGACAAATATTTGACAAATGCGTGTCCAGCTGCAAAACGATCGATCAGCTGAGATATTCTCACATCAATTGCTGGAAATTGGGAACGGAAAGGTGCCGGTTGATATGACCTCAGGACGAATTTCATTGCCTATAACTTCTGCAATTTAGTGACGTCAAAAGAAGAATTGGTTAAAAAAGTATTTCCCAATATTCAAATCAATTATAAGAATCACGATTGGCTGAGTGAACGAGCTATTCTTGCCGCCAAGAAAAAAGACGTCTACGAACTCAATAATATTATTCAGTTCTTTTTTTAATGTTTCGCAATTTTATGTTCTTGTTATAACTTTCTTTCTTCTTTTTCAGTGCAATCGATCTGCTTTAGTTCATCAAAATGCCGAGGAAGCAGCAGAGCGACGTGCAGCCAGACTTGAGGATGCACGGTTTCGAGCACGGCGATCGCGTTCTGCAGATTCAGATCTGCTTCGTTCTCAAGATAATGAACGCGACAGACTGAGAGTGGCTGAAAGACATCAAAAATATTCTATACCTACAAGCATTGTGAAATTAAACATATTAGAAACGTGTGCTTTCTCTTTTCTTTCTTTTCCATTTAACCAGACTGAGCCACAGCAAGGCGTGGCCGGGTACAGCTAGTATATAATAAAGGTCAAAAAATACACTCAGATTCGGACAAAGATATCTGAGTATCCCTCACACCCCCAAATTTTTATCTTCCCCCTCTTGTGGAGATGACAATGGTGGGAATTTCTTGTTGTTCTATACTTTCTAGAGATTCGGAATTTTCTGATTGGCTAATAATAATAGCTCCACCCCTTAAGGGCTATAATAAAAATATATTCCCATTCCACTTAATCAAGCCGTACGATTAAAATGTAATTAATATAAAATAATATAGGTATCGCATCGCATTAGCGAGACCTATACACTGTGTATGGTATATGTTTATTTATCGTCGTATTACAGCAAAATTATATATTATATAATATTATATCATCGGCGGGTCGATATCGATATCGAACGGTTGTATAATGAAGGCGAACGGTGTTTGTTTGAAATTACACAACTGCGTACTTCGGCGTTATTATCAGACAGGGAGATACAATGGAGACTGCTCCAAGGGAAAATAAAAGGGTTCCGATTATACGGCAAATCACCAAAGCGATGGACAGACCTGGTAAGGAAAACAAACAACAGGTCACTCCGAGAATATAGTAGAAATGCTATTGAGCTTAAAAAATAGTGGCGTAACATTATTTCTGCAGTGCGGTCAATTCGCTCGCGAGATCAAGTCCGTGGATCTCGTCTGCTCTGTGAAGAGGATAACGCTCGCGAGATCGAGTCCGTGGATCTCGTCTGCTCTGTGAAGAGGATAACGCTCGCGAGATCGAGTCCGTGGATCTCGTCTGCTCTGTGAAGAGGATAACGCTCGCGAGATCGAGTCCGTGGATCTCGTCTGCTCTGTGAAGAGGATAACGCTCGCGAGATCGAGTCCGTGGATCTCGTCTGCTCTGTGAAGAGGATAACGCTCGCGAGATCGAGTCCGTGGATCTCGTCTGCTCTGTGAAGAGGATAACGCTCGCGAGATCGAGTCCGTGGATCTCGTCTGCTCTGTGAAGAGGATAACGCTCGCGAGATCGAGTCCGTGGATCTCGTCTGCTCTGTGAAGAGGATAACGCTCGCGAGATCGAGTCCGTGGATCTCGTCTGCTCTGTGAAGAGGATAACGCTCGCGAGATCGAGTCCGTGGATCTCGTCTGCTCTGTGAAGAGGATAACGCTCGCGAGATCGAGTCCGTGGATCTCGTCTGCTCTGTGAAGAGAATAATGAAATGAGTGGCAAAAGACATGGTAATGGTAATGGGACATAATATTTATTTTGAGATATTTTGGGGAAAGTGTCTGCATACATTATTGGCTCGATATTTTTTATATTATATTAAAGTATGCTCATTTGCAGAGCCGCGTTTGCTAACAGGCAAACCTAGGCATTTCTCCTAGGGAAATGTCCCTTGTCCTAGGGACCTAGGCATTTGCCTAGGAGCGTCGAAAGTTTCATTATACGAGTACATTGGTTATAAAAGTAAATAATATGTACACTAACGATTTTGATGAATGCTTTATAGAAAAATGTATTCACTTCAGTTCATAATAACAATTTAATCATAACCACGACTGGTTAATACAGCTTAGCAAACTAAAAATAATATCGTACTTGATTCAAATATTTATAATATTTTAATTATTCATACCATTAATAAACTGTTCCGCGGAACAAAGTTTTTAATTACTAAGCAAAAAAGCATTAGCCATGTTATCAAAAGTCTCACAATATTTCAATGACATCAAAGCTACAATACATTTGCGGAGAAGAAAGCAATACGTAAACTGTAGGGGTTTGTTGTGTGGCGCAAAATATGGTACATCTTCCGAAACGGAAAGGGTAAGTGTTTTTTTTTAAATGTATTGGGAAGGGTGTAAATTGCAAACAGCCTAGGGGCGCTGTGTATACAAATCGGCACTGCTCATTAGACATTTTAAATAAACAGAAAAAAAGTGTCATTGATTACATCCTTATGGTAATTAATTGAATTGGAGCACAAGGCACAGGCGGAAAGAGTCTTTAGATTTTTATTAACAAGCCAAAGAAGAACGACAGACGAAGACTCGACATGATGACGGCTCCAAGAGCTCTCAAATCATTTATGTGAAGAGAGAGATTGGAGATTGGAGATTGAATATTGCGAATTTCAAAGTCATGGTGATTGAAACACGAGTATGTCAAAGAAAAAATAAATGCGTTATATGGGTGAACAATGAAAGGTTGAAGCCAGTTGAGGAATTCTACTATTTGATTAGTATTTTTTCAGATAATGGAAGAGTTAAGAGGGATATAGAACGGCGTGTAGCGATAGGAAATAAATAAAATGGAGCACTAAAATATATATGTATATTTGAACCGGACGGTATAAAAGTCTGCTAAAATATTATTTTTTATGGTGATAGAGATGGTTTGGGCACGTGGATCGAATGAATGAAGAAAGACTAACAAAAATATATAGTGCTTATGTAAGTGGAATGCGGGAGAGAGGAAGACTAAGGAAAGTATGGTCGTATAAAGTGAGTGATATTTGAAAGAAGAAATTTTAGAAAGGCAAGATAAGTTTTATGAGAAGGTGTATGGATGTAGAAAAGGCGAAGAATGTGAGTCGAGATAGGAAAGTCAAGAACGAGAAAAGACGACCTCCGTGGCCTGGTGGTAAGACACTTGTTTGCCGATCCGAAGGTTGCGGGTTCCAGATTTTTTTAAATAGGATTCCAGTCTGGTTAATACTTAGGACCTATAAAAAAAAAAAGCTTTCTGGTTGGTTGGAAGAGATTGCCACATGGCAATAAACTCGCCAGGTTAAAAAAAATATCTGGCGCTCTGTTCTTTCTGCATACCCCGTCAAGTAGATGGTTCGATGGTATGTATGTATGTAGATAACTCAGCGCTGATACGAGTATTTGGTACATAACCATACAATTTATTTTTTGCACTGTTTTAACTTGAATAGTTGAGTGTATAATATTTTTTTTTATCCACTCCGCACGGATTTCTCCTGTTACACAAAGAGGGTCTGCTTCTAGCGTTAGCTTATTCGTTAGGAATAATATCAGCCAGGATTCTTCTCATACTGCTAGGCGGTACCGAGAATATATCAACAGTGTCATTCAGTTGGTTCAATATCTCTATACCACGCGTGACTGAGTGTTTAGCCATGATATTCCTCCTGTAAGTTGGTATGTAGAACAGAGGGTGATTCCTTGCACGACTATATTTATTAGGTACATATAAACTTAGTACTTCTAGAATCGCGGGACAGTTAAAGCAACCTTGGAGAACCTTTATTAGGAATATCGCAATGGAATCTTGTCTTCTTGTTTCGAGGCTTCTATAGTTACTCATCGTGAGAAGTTCTGCATGGTGAGCATATTTTGGGTAATCGCCCTTTGTTCTGTACCATAGATATCTGAGGATTTTTTTTGTATTTGTTCTAAATTGTTTTTATATTTGAGCTGATGAGGAGCCCAAACCGTAGATGCATATTCTAATTTGGCTCTAATTAGATAATTATATAAGTTTCGGAGGATATCGGTGCTGTTAAATTCTCTTGATATTCTCATTATAAAGCCGAGTAGTTTGTAACAGTCCGATATCAAACGTGAGACATGGTTAACGAACGTGAGTCCGACATCAAAGGTTACGCCCAAATCTTTGAATTCAGAAACTCTGTTTAGTGCCACTCCCTGTATAGTATACTGATGGTGGATTGGTGAAAACGATCGACTATAAGATACACAGACACATTTATTAATGTTGAACAGAAGATGATTTTGCTCAGTCCAGGAGACTAGGGAGTCTAGGTCCTGTTGTAACTGTGCACAGTCGTGAGGTGAAGTGATCTTTTTGAAAATTTTCTAGTCGTCAGCGAACAATAAACATGTCGAGTGAGTTATGGAACTTTGAATGTCGTCTATTAATATGAGGAATATTAGGGGACCTAAATTGGATCCTTGTGGTATACCAGATCTTGCGATAAATTCCACAGAAAACTTGTTACGGATTGTTACGTATTGAGATCTTTCTTTTAGGTATGATGCAAATAATCCAATTAGATTATCGCTGAAGCCAAGTTTATGCATTTTCTTAAGTAATATATCGTGATCAACTTTGTCGAAAACTTTCTGAAAGTCTGTATATATTACGTCCGTTTGTGAAAGTTCGTCTAAGTTTGACGCAATCTGTTGTGTGAGAGAGAGAAGGTTAGTAACAGTCGATCGTTTTGGCAAAAAACCATGCTGGTTTCCAATAAGTCTTGTTGATACTTGGTGGGTCAATTGGTTGCACAGCACAGTTTCGACATTTTTTGGAAGCAAAGAGAGAACAGCTACAGGTCTGTAATTATCAGAGTCGAACGGGTCTCCCGATTTGAAGATAGGACAGACCCTGGTTGTCTTCCAGTTTACGGGAAATGTATTGGTATTTATGCTCAAGTTAAATATGTAGCAGATGGGAGCACACACGTATTTCGCACAGACTTTGAAAATGTCGGCTGATAACCCATCTGGTCCGATTGCTTTGTCAGTTTGCAAGGAGTTTATGCTTTTCAACACTTCTTCCTTAGAAATGGAATGAAGCGATATGCTTCTGCTGTCTGACGAACTGTAAATATTCAAAACCTCTTTCCGTGTTAAATTCAGTCGTTGCAAGAATTTAATTCACAAGATCTACAACAACGCCATGAATAGGAGCATTGGAGGGCGATTTCTTGACGATCCTATATGACAACTATGAGTGTAGATCGCATTGGATGGGAACTCGATTCGTTCGTAATGTGTAAGTGTGGGCGGATATTGGGGACCTCAGAAAGCGGTATGTGAGGTCACTCAATCGTTAATGGTGTCGGGTAATGCGTGGATATTTTTGATCAGACGACCCGTTTCCGAATATGTATTATCATTAATGCTGATGAGGTTACGGCAGCTGGCGCTCAGTCCAAAGGCGTAAGAAGAAAGTGATTCCAAGAAGCTGCAGAAAGGCATTTCCGCCGGTTTTTGTGATTGTCCGGGCAGCGATTCGACCTCGTCTCACTCAAGCCAGGATCGGTCTGAAGTCGATATCGGCTCTTGTGTCACATTTAATAAATAAGTGTACCTTAGAAGTACTCTTTTCGGTGAATTCCGTGAGTTAGTGGTAAAACATTAGTCTACCATTCGGAAGTTTTGGGTTCGATTACCGACAGTGACGAAACAAAAAAAGGGCGAGGTTATTGTGAAATATTCACAATCAAGGGGTTGAACAGCTTTCTTTTTTATATTTGTCTTTAAGATTTTAATTAAATTGTGAAAAAAATCTATGTTATAAACATACGCACGGGCGCTACTGCAGCTGTCAAACGTGATTTACTAATTCCTCTTGTCGTAATATTAGGTTTGAATTCTAAGTTAAAACACCTTTGAAGGGATTCTGCTTTCCAAACGAAGTCATGATATTATACACTTTTGGTCACCTCACAATATCGATAATCACTTCATAAATCTTGTCATGTGCTACACTTGAACATTTTTATCGTCATCACTGTTAAGCTTGTCATGTGCTAAACTTGAACATTTTTATCATCAACACTGTTAAGCTTGTCATGTGCTAAACTTGGACATTTTTATCATCACTGTTAAGCTTGTCATGTGTTAAACTTGAACGTTTTTATCATCATCACTGTTAAAGTACAATAAGTTTACTGTAATGTCATCATATAACTTTATATTTCTTCTTGTAGATATGGTTTTCGTCTTATTAAGACTTTGGCTTGTATTCGCCAATTTAAAAACTTATTCATGTATTGTAATATTGTTACAGGTGGAATAAAGTTTTCTGATCTCCAACACTTATTCATGTATTGTAATATTGTTACAGGTGGAATAAAGTTTTCTGATCTCCAACACTTATTCATGTATTGTAATATTGTTACAGGTGGAATAAAGTTTTCTGATCTCCAACACTTATTCATGTAATGTAATATTGTTACAGGTGTAATAAAGTTTTCTGACCTCCAACACTTATTCATGTATTGTAATATTGTTACAGGTGGAATAAAGTGTTCTGATCTCACACACTTATTCATGTATTGTAATATTGTTACAGGTGGAATAAAGTTTTCTGATCTCCAACACTTATTCATGTAATGTAATATTGTTACAGGTGGAATAAAGTTTTCTGACCTCCAACACTTATTCATGTATTGTAATATTGTTACAGGTGGAATAAAGTGTTCTGATCTCACACACTTATTCATGTATTGTAATACTGTTACAGGTGGAATAAAGTGTTCTGATCTCACACACTTATTCATGTATTGTAATACTGTTACAGGTGGAATAAAGTGTTCTGATCTCACACACTTATTCATGTATTGTAATATTGTTACAGGTGGAATAAAGTTTTCTGATCTCCAACACTTATTCATGTAATGTAATATTGTTACAGGTGGAATAAAGTTTTCTGACCTCCAACACTTATTCATGTATTGTAATATTGTTACAGGTGGAATAAAGTGTTCTGATCTCACACACTTATTCATGTATTGTAATACTGTTACAGGTGGAATAAAGTGTTCTGATCTCACACACTTATTCATGTATTGTAATATTGTTACAGGTGGAATAAAGTGTTCTGATCTCACACACTTATTCATGTATTGTAATATTGTTACAGGTGGAATAAAGTTTTCTGACTCCATCACTTATTCATGTATTGTAATATTGTTACAGGTGGAATAAAGTGTTCTGATCTCACACACTTATTCATGTATTGTAATATTGTTACAGGTGGAATAAAGTGTTCTGATCTCACACACTTATTCATGTATTGTAATATTAATACAGGTGGAATAAAGTGTTCTGATCTCACACACTTATTCATGTATTGTAATACTGTTACAGGTGGAATAAAGTGTTCTGATCTCACACACTTATTCATGTATTGTAATATTGTTACAGGTGGAATAAAGTGTTCTGATCTCACACACTTATTCATGTATTGTAATATTGTTACAGGTGGAATAAAGTTTTCTGACCTCCAACACTTATTCATGTATTGTAATACTGTTACAGGTGGAATAAAGTGTTCTGATCTCACACACTTATTCATGTATTGTAATATTGTTACAGGTGGAATAAAGTGTTCTGATCTCACACACTTATTCATGTATTGTAATATTGTTACAGGTGGAATAAAGTGTTCTGATCTCACACACTTATTCATGTATTGTAATATTGTTACAGGTGGAATAAAGTTTTCTGACCTCCAACACTTATTCATGTATTGTAATATTGTTACAGATGGAATAAAGTGTTCTGATCTCACACACTTATTCATGTATTGTAATATTGTTACAGGTGGAATAAAGTGTTCTGATCTCACACACTTATTCATGTATTGTAATATTGTTACAGGTGGAATAAAGTGTTCTGATCTCACACACTTATTCATGTATTGTAATATTGTTACAGGTGGAATAAAGTGTTCTGATCTCACACACTTATTCATGTATTGTAATATTGTTACAGGTGGAATAAAGTGTTCTGATCTCACACACTTTTTCATGTATTGTAATACTGTTACAGGTGGAATAAAGTGTTCTGATCTCACACACTTATTCATGTATTGTAATATTGTTACAGGTGGAATAAAGTGTTCTGATCTCACACACTTATTCATGTATTGTAATATTGTTACAGGTGGAATAAAGTTTTCTGACCTCCAACACTTATTCATGTATTGTAATACTGTTACAGGTGGAATAAAGTGTTCTGATCTCACACACTTATTCATGTATTGTAATACTGTTACAGGTGGAATTAAGTGTTCTGATCTCACACACTTATTCATGTATTGTAATATTGTTACAGGTGGAATAAAGTTTTCTGATCTCCAACACTTATTCATGTAATGTAATATTGTTACAGGTGGAATAAAGTTTTCTGACCTCCAACACTTATTCATGTATTGTAATATTGTTACAGGTGGAATAAAGTGTTCTGATCTCACACACTTATTCATGTATTGTAATATTGTTACAGGTGGAATAAAGTTTTCTGACCTCCAACACTTATTCATGTATTGTAATATTGTTACAGGTGGAATAAAGTGTTCTGATCTCACACACTTATTCATGTATTGTAATATTGTTACAGGTGGAATAAAGTGTTCTGATCTCACACACTTATTCATGTATTGTAATATTGTTACAGGTGGAATAAAGTGTTCTGATCTCACACACTTATTCATGTATTGTAATACTGTTACAGGTGGAATAAAGTGTTCTGATCTCACACACTTATTCATGTATTGTAATATTGTTACAGGTGGAATAAAGTGTTCTGATCTCACACACTTATTCATGTATTGTAATACTGTTACAGGTGGAATAAAGTGTTCTGATCTCACACACTTATTCATGTATTGTAATATTGTTACAGGTGGAATAAAGTGTTCTGATCTCACACACTTATTCATGTATTGTAATATTGTTACATGTGAAATAAAGTTTTCTGACCTCCAACACTTATTCATGTATTGTAATATTGTTACAGGTGGAATAAAGTGTTCTGATCTCACACACTTATTCATGTATTGTAATATTGTTACAGGTGGAATAAAGTGTTCTGATCTCACACACTTATTCATGTATTGTAATATTGTTACAGGTGGAAGAAAGTGTTCTGATCTCTAACACTAAGAAACAGGATCTGCAACGCCAAAAGCTCTATCATAATACCACGCCATATTGAATCAATTTAAAGAGAAATAGGTGATTAAAAACTAATGAAGATATTAAACTGAATTCACATATACTATACATTCTTTTACGATTCTCTCCAAAAATTCATTTTAAAATAACATATACTCGTACAACAAATGTGATGTGACTGGCTCGGCTCTGCTCTTACAGCTTTACATTCAAATTGACTTAACGCCGGGGAAGTCCGCTGGAAGTTGGCCCATCAGATGGCAATAAAATGTTATACTGGCGGTATCTCCGATCTGCAAAAGTATATTCAAGGTGAATAAACAAGATTTGAGTGGTGATAAAAAACTCATTAAAGAGTGGTAGAGAATGTCGCAAATCGACCTGTTATTACGGAAATAAGATAACCATTGCCATTCTGTTTCACCTCCAATCTGGAAGACTCTGAAGAAAATAGAGAAAAGGACGATCGTCGATAAATAGCGGTCCCGTCGGACGGCGGAGTGTGACGTAAAAAAAAACAGGGATCTTACGGGCACCCGTCGGTGGGGCTGCCTGGGTTGTCTCTACATTGGAAGGAGTCACCATCATCATCATTGTCAACCAGGGTCGATCCACTGCTGGATGAAGGTCTCCCAAAGTTGACTCCATAGAGTTCGGTTTTTTGCTCGTTGATGCCATGTGATGCTGCCATGCTTCCTGATTTCATCTATCCAGCGTACCTTCGGTCTTCTTCTGGGCCTCTTTATGCCTCTTGGGTACCATTGGATTATTTCGGATGCCCATCGGGAGTCTCACATTCTGGCTACGTATCCTTGCAGACTAAGCAGACAGAATAGATCCCCAAACATACACACATATCATGACGCCATGTCCATTGCAGACTAAGCAGACATAATATATCCCCAAACATACACACATACCATGATGCCATGCCCCTTGCAGACTAAGCAGACAGAATAGATCCCCAAACATACACACATATCATGACGCCATGTCCATTGCAGACTAAGCAGACAGAATATATCCCCAAACATACACACATATCATGATGCCATGTCCCTTGCAGACTAAGCAGACAGAATAGATCCCCAAACATACACACATATCATGACGCCATGTCCATTGCAGACTAAGCAGATAGAATATATCCCCAAACATACACACATATTACGATGCCATGTCCCTTGCAGACTAAGCAGACAGAATAGATCCCCAAACCTACACACATATCATGACGCCATGTCCATTGCAGACTAAGCAGACAGAATATATCCCCAAACATACACACATATCATGACGCCATGTCCCTTGCAGACTAAGCAGACAGAATAGATCCCCAAACATACACACATATCATGACGCCATGTCCATTGCAGACTAAGCAGACAGAATATATCCCCAAACATACGCACATATCATGATGCCATGTCCCTTGCAGACTAAGCAGACAGAATAGATCCCCAAACATACACACATATCATGACGCCATGTCCATTGCAGACTAAGCAGACAGAATATATCCCCAAACATACACACATATCATGATGCCATGTCCCTTGCTGACTAAGCAGACAGAATAGATCCCCAAACCTTTCTACCTAAACACATATATTTCGCCTTCTCCGCATTCATACATCTTGTCATACACAATCTTCTATTTTTCATACACGTACTTCACTTTAAGAAATTGGAATTGAAAGAGAAGCTGTCAACAGTAAAATATCGAGATCGTTCATTGAAAGGAAAACGAGCTCCGTGGCCTCGTTAATAAAAGGGCTTGACTTTCAGCCTTAAGTTCGTTTCCTGATGTTGTCTCCCGGCCACGCTAGTTATGATTTTTAGAAGGGTATCATACAAATAAATTAACCTATTTAATTTATCAAAGGTTTTGGCTCTAACTTCGTGGAACCCCATATTAAAATATTTAACAATAAATTACTTTGTACTTTGACATATTATATTAATCCGCGCTACACGTGTTTCTGCCTTCTACACCCAGCTTCTATCCAGACCGAACGGTCCTGGTTTGTGCTCGAGTCAGACTGTTGTCATGTTACTATGATCACCCACATCAGAAGTGTGTGTGTGTCTATTCTACACCCAGCTTCTACACCCAGCTTCTATTCAGACCGAACGGTCCTGGTTTCTGCTCGAGTCAGACTGTTGTCATGTTACTATGATCACCCACATCAGAAGTGTGTGTGTGTCTATTCTACACCCAGCTTCTATTCAGACCGAACGGTCCTGGTTTGTGCTCGAGTCAGACTGTTGTCATGTTACTATGATCACCCACATCAGAAGTGTGTGTGTGTCTATTCTACACCCAGCTTCTACACCCAGCTTCTATTCAGACCGAACGGTCCTGGTTTGTGCTCGAGTCAGACTGTTGTCATGTTACTATGATCACCCACATCAGAAGTGTGTGTGTGTCTATTCTACACCCAGCTTCTACACCCAGCTTCTACATCCAGCTTCTATTCAGACCGAACGGTCCTGGTTTGTGCTCGAGTCAGACTGTTGTCATGTTACTATGATCACCCACATCAGAAGTGTGTGTGTCTATTCTACACCCAGCTTCTACACCCAGCTTCTATTCAGACCGAACGGTCCTGGTTTGTGCTCGAGTTAGACTGTTGTCATGTTACTATGATCACCCACATCAGAAGTGTGTGTGTGTCTATTCTACACCCAGCTTCTACACCCAGCTTCTATTCAGACCGAACGGTCCTGGTTTGTGCTCGAGTCAGACTGTTGTCATGTTACTATGATCACCCACATCAGAAGTGTGTGTGTGTCTATTCTACACCCAGCTTCTATTCAGACCGAACGGTCCTGGTTTGTGCTCGAGTCAGACTGTTGTCATGTTACTATGATCACCCACATCAGAAGTGTGTGTGTGTCTATTCTACACCCAGCTTCTATTCAGACCGAACGGTCCTGGTTTGTGCTCGAGTCAGACTGTTGTCATGTTACTATGATCACCCACATCAGAAGTGTGTGTGTGTCTATTCTACACCCAGCTTCTATTCAGACCGAACGGTCCTGGTTTGTGCTCGAGTCAGACTGTTGTCATGTTACTATGATCACCCACATCAGAAGTGTGTGTGTGTCTATTCTACACCCAGCTTCTACACCCAGCTTCTATTCAGACCGAACGGTCCTGGTTTGTGCTCGAGTTAGACTGTTGTCATGTTACTATGATCACCCACATCAGAAGTGTGTGTGTCTATTCTACACCCAGCTTCTACACCCAGCTTCTATTCAGACCGAACGGTCCTGGTTTGTGCTCGAGTCAGACTGTTGTCATGTTACTATGATCACCCACATCAGAAGTGTGTGTGTGTGTCTATTCTACACCCAGCTTCTACACCCAGCTTCTATTCAGACCGAACGGTCCTGGTTTGTGCTCGAGTCAGACTGTTGTCATGTTACTATGATCACCCACATCAGAAGTGTGTGTGTGTCTATTCTACACCCAGCTTCTACACCCAGCTTCTATTCAGACCGAACGGTCCTGGTTTGTGCTCGAGTCAAACTGTTGTCATGTTACTATGATCACCCACATCAGAAGTGTGTGTGTCTATTCTACACCCAGCTTCTATTCAGACCGAACGGTCCTGGTTTGTGCTCGAGTTAGACTGTTGTCATGTTACTATGATCACCCACATCAGAAGTGTGTGTGTCTATTCTACACCCAGCTTCTATTCAGACCGAACGGTCCTGGTTTGTGCTCGAGTTAGACTGTTGTCATGTTACTATGATCACCCACATCAGAAGTGTGTGTGTGTCTATTGATGCAAATATTACAATTGTAATAACTGAGGAGAGCCCTGGGATGGAAGATAGAAACATGTGTAGTGGAATAACAAAGAACGTATTTAAATTTATCTTGTGTTGATTGTATGACGTATCGACCATATTTGACGTTTGAAATGTCTTTTGATAAAACGTCCATTAGATATTATATTTAATGGTTGGCGAGCCATAAAAAAAACATTGCCACCGGGGGCATTACCGTCTGCTGTCACCGTGGTGTCACGCTGCGCGCAATGGAAGCCATCAAGTGTCGAGAGGTGACTCACGCGGATTATCAGAACTCAGCCCTGACAAGTCCTGACGGCCGATATTCTTCAAAAATCTATTATACAAACAGTGACACCATTACATGAAGTAGTCATTGGAAGGATCCAGTTCGAATTGATAGATTTTCTAACATACGAGTACAAGTGGAGATTTAAATGAACGTTTAACTTTTGTAAATATATAGTATAGCACCACGCCGCCTCTCTGTTGGGCTAGGTAGAGAGGAGATATCGCCAGACTTCTTATCGTGACATACCTGCGTCACCTTTTCTACAACCATACATCTCCTCATACAGCTTTTACGATTTTTCCAACTTTTTACATTTCTTTCTTTCAATATACCATACGTGAAGTATGGTCTGTGGAGTGTATACTCACTACTAGGTCATATACTTCATAACCACAGAGGCTCTCCCGCAGCGTGGTGTAGGCGTAGGGGTCGCTTAGCTCGTTCCGCAACAACTGCAACGGCGGATGTTAATTAAGTGTGTGAAGTATGGATTGTGGAGTCCATACTTCATACACTTAATCAGCCTCTCCCGCAGCGTGGTGTAGGCGGACGGATGGCTTTGCACGTTCCGCAGCAGTTTCAGCCGGCGCTCACAACGGTGGATGTTGATGAGAAATCTTCAACTTGATCAAATATATACTCACCCATAAATCTATCATTAATCACCCATTAATCGATCATTACTCACCATAAATCTATCATTACTCACTCATAAATATATCATTACGCACCCATAAATCTATCATTACTCGCTCATAAATCTATCATTACTCACCCATAAATCTATCATTCCTTACCCATAAATCTATCATTCATTACTCATCCATAAATCGTTTTATTTTTCCTTTTCTACTCCCCCCCATGATAGAAAATGTGAACGTTTTTATTCAATCAAATCCTTGAAACTTCAATAATTAGTATGGGGTAATTTTCAACGTATCCGAATTAGTGATCTGGACTTATTGCAGATTGTGACCGGGAGACAATAAGGTATTAGGTCACATTAATCGAGCGTCCGGGTCTAGAACCACTGGTGTCGTGAGTGATTGGAATACTACCCCACGCATGAAGAGGCAACATGACTTGCACACGTAGGTTATAGATGGAAATGAACTCTTTTGCCAGAATGGTACTCTGTAACAGACCATTTCAATGTGGAAATCTTTTACAACCAGCCAGAGAGATGTGTAGGAGACCTTCAACGAAAACTAAGTAGGAATCAACGGGTATTGAACCCGCAACCCCCAGAAGATAATCAAGCATCTTATAACTAGGCTACGAAAATCGCAATGCTTCGAAACAATTGGCCTAGGGCCAAGCTGGAGTAGCTAAATCGATTTAAAATCGTGTTAACCCTTTGACAGTCAGTGACGCACGATATACGTCATGAAAACAATTATTCCACACATCCGTGACGTACAGTTTACGTCATTAATTTTTAGGGGCTGTTTTAAAATAATATTGTTTTGTAACACATTAAATAATAGTAAAAATACGTCTAGAGTAAACAGCAAAGCAAAACGTAATTGTTAATTGGAAAAGGGAAACATAATTATATCATAGTTTATTCTAATTCACTGTTCAGAGTTACCGACATTTTCAATAGAGCAGTGTCAACACAATAGTACGTTTGACATTTTTCTAAAAACACTCGTTTGTTCACGTTTTTTTGTTACTTTTCTTTCATTTCGAAACATTTTTTGTGGCTGATATAATTGTAATGTGCTCGGTTTGGAAAAACGTTATTGTTAGTATTGTGATAAACCTAACTTTTTCAACAATCCGAACATTACTTACTCGTACAATACCAATACAAACAGGTTTTTCATGTTCGGATTGTTGTTTCGTAAGAAGATAATATTTCAAATAGTATTAACTAAACTGTGCCATTCGGGAAGTACGAGTATCTTCTCAGATAGTGGAAGAGTTAACAGGGATATCGAACGACGTGAAGCGATAGGAAATCGTCAATGGAACACTAAAACATATAAATTCGAACCGGACAGTATCAAAATCTTCCAAGATGATAGCCACAACAGTATTTTAGTACCGACTTTGATGCGTGGGAGGAAAACTTGGTCGTCGAAATTGACTGAGAGAAGCCGAACGAACTCTGAAAAATTGCGTGCACTGAGAAGAACACACGGGGTGACTATATATGACAGAATACGTAATGAAGTAATTAGGGACGAATGTGAACTTATTGTTGATGGTGTGTTCAATCAGATGAAGAAGATCCCTCTGAAATGGCTCGGGCAAGTTAAGTAAGACGAGGAAGAGTCCGTAGAGATGGTTTGGGCATCTAGAACAAACGAATGAAGAAATACTAACAAAACAAATATACAGTGCAAATGTGAGTGGAAGGCGTTGAAGAGAAAGACCGAGGAATGTATGCTTGGATCAGGTGAATGATTTATTTATTTATTTATTTAACACTTTTATTGTAATACAATCTGGCGGGCTTATTGCCAGGCGGCAATCTCTTCCAACCAACCAGACAAAAGTAAATGAAGCAAGTTACGTGGTCGCATAAATCATTCAAATGACTATCCATCCCCACGAAATCCATAAACATATACGTGAGAACATGCCCACAAACCCCACAAAGACGGACAATCACCCGAACACTATTTTTCATATAAAGTGAGATATCATCAATCAAAAGGAAAGGAAAGGATGGTGGAGAGGAAAGGAAAAGAAAAATCAGGAATGAAACACGTTATTTTACTGACTAGAAATTAAGAGTTTTTTCAGTCGCTTCTTAAAGCATGCCAAGGACGGAGCGAGTCTTATATTGGTTTGTAACTGATTCCAGAGTCTCACTGCATGGACAGTAAAGGACGACGTGAAAAAAGAAGAGCGGTGAACTGGAAAGGCCAATAAACAATCTCTGTTTGAGCGTAGCGCTAATCCATGATTGGAAAGACGCTGAAAATTTTCGGCGAGATAAGAGGGTGCGGCGGGACAGTTAAGGATATTATACAATAGAGACAGTATGTGAATGATATTTAGAAAGAGAGAAACGTAGTAAGTCAAAGAAATCGTAGAAGTTTTATGAGAAGGTATATGGATGTGCTAGAAGCGAAGGATGTGCGTCGAGAAAAGAAAGGCTGGCGCTCTGTCCTTTCTGCCTACCCTGACAGGGAGACGGCGTGATGGTATGTATGTATTTAATATTTTAAATCGTATTAACAAAAAAATGGTTAATACGTCTGGACGTAGGCGGTATGATTACCCATATAAGACTGGCCAGTTAAAATGGTTAATACGTCTGGACGTAGGCGGTATGATTATCCATATAAGACTGGCCAGTTAAAATGGTTAATACGTCTGGACGTAGGCGGTATGATTACCCATATAAGACTAGCCAGTTAAAATGGTTAATACGTCTGGATGTAGGCGGTATGATTACCCATATAAGACTGGCCAGTTAAAATGGTTAATACGTCTGGACGTAGGCGGTATGATTACCCATATAAGACTGGCCAGTTAAAATGGTTAATACGTCTGGATGTAGGCGGTATGATTACCCATATAAGACTGGCCAGTTAAAATGGTTAATACGTCTGGACGTAGGCGGTATGATTATCCATATAAGACTGGCTAGTTAAAATGGTTAATACGTCTGGACGTAGGCGGTATGATTACCCATATAAGACTGGCCAGTTAAAATGGTTAATACGTCTGGATGTAGGCGGTATGATTACCCATATAAGACTGGCCAGTTAAAATGGTTAATACGTCTGGACGTAGGCGGTATGATTATCCATATAAGACTGGCTAGTTAAAATGGTTAATACGTCTGGACGTAGGCGGTATGATTACCCATATAAGACTGGCCAGTTAAAATGGTTAATACGTCTGGACGTAGGCGGTATGATTATCCATATAAGACTGGCTAGTTAAAATGGTTAATACGTCTGGACGTAGGCGGTATGATTACCCATATAAGACTGGCCAGTTAAAATGGTTAATACGTCTGGACGTAGGCAGTATGATTATCCATAAAAGACTGGCCAGTTAAAATGTTAAATTTATTTTGATGCAATTACGAACCGAAGTTATGACGAGTGTTGAAGGTACCTGGCTCTTAACTGTGCTCTTATCTGGCCATCAGAGTGTGGGCTTCTTTCTGTTCTGCTGCAACTGGAACTAGAACTGGAAAGATCTCGACAGAGAAATGTAACCTGAATGGTAACGGTTCTCTGCACGCACAATGACGCAACATTCATTCTATCAGACGCGAGTGAAGCAGAAGCAACCAGGCACAGGTTACCTTAATACGAGTAGATGGGACGCAGGCAAATTGCTTGGGAAAATAGCTAGTTTTAATCAGGCCTAAAGGTACAATATGAAAATATATTTCAAGACACTCGTGGGGAGGGGGAGGGGTACCAAATCGCACCAACTTGACGAATGAAATATCAAAATCGAAACCAGGCAAATATCTACAAAAATTGTTGAAAAACGAGGCAAATTTTGAATGCGCTAAAATCAATTTAGTATACGCGATTCGCTCACTTTATTTAGAAGAATCTTTCAGAACTGTTCCGAAAGAAAAACTTATTTATTTATCAAACACTTTGCACGGATTTCTCCTGTTACACAAAGAGGGTCTGCTTCTAGAGTTAGCTTATTCGTTGGGAAGAATATCAGCCAGAATTCTTCTCATACTGCTAGGCGGTGCTGAGAATATATCAACCGTGTCATTCAGTTGGTTCAATATCTCTATACCACGCGTGACTGAGTGTTTAGCCATGATATTCGTCCTGTAAGTTCGTATGTAGAACAGAGGGCGATTCCTTACACGGCTATATGTATTGGGTACATATAAACTTGGTGCTTCTAGAATCGCGGGACAGTTAAAGCAACCTTGGAAAACCTTTATTAGGAATATCGCAATGGATTCTTGCCTTCTTGTTTCGAGGCTTCTATAGTTACACACCGTGAGAAGTTCGACATGGTGAGCATATTTTGGATAATCGCCCTTTGTTCTGTACCATAGATATCTGATAATTTTTTTGTACTTGTTCTATATTGCTTTTATGATATATTTGAGCTGATGAGGAGCCCAAACTGTAGATGCATATTCTAATTTGGTTTTTATTAGATAATTGTATAAGTTTCGGAGGATATTTGTACTGTTAAATTCTCTTGATATTCTCATTATATAACCGAGTAGTTTGTGACAGTCCGATTTCAAACGTGAGACATGGTTAACGAACGTGAGTCCGGCATCAAAGGTTACGCCCAAATCTTTAAATTCAGAAACTCTGTTTAATGCCACTCCGTGTGTAGTATACTGATTTTATAGTCCCTGTATAGTATACTGACCAAATTTATTAAAATATACTTTCGGGCTTATTGCCAGGTGGCAAGCTCTTTCAACCCACTACTTCTCAAAAGTAAATAAAGGATGTTACATGGTTACAAAAATATTCAAAATATTTTTTTACAAATTTGATAAACAATATTCAATACATTGTAACAATTACAAAATTCATAATCAAAATACATAGAAAAATAAAAATGAGATATCATCAATTGAAAGAAACATAAGGGACGGGAGAGAGGAATGAGAAGTTATGAATATTACTGATTTGAAATTAAGAGTTTAGACAACTTAATGCATATTTTCAAAACGACAATTTTTATTTGTATATATGCACCCATAAATCTACCATTACTCACCCATGAATCTATCATTACTCACCCATAAATCTATCATTACTCACCCATAAGTCTATCATTACTCACCCATAAATCTATCATTATATTAAAACATATTTCAAAACAACAATCCTCGAACAATTTTCCTTAATATTTTCACTCAAGAGTGAGGCGTTGATTTTGTGGCATTCCTCAATATATATGTAACATTAATACTGAGAAATTAAAATTGTTAAGATTTTTTTGAAACATTTTATTTAAAAAAACATTTTGACAACCCACAATTTGCTATACATTAGGTATGTTACGAACACACCATTCGAGAATCATTCACAATTATCAGATATTCACATTGCAACACACAATATTGTTATCAATACAATACACAGTAATAATCAGATATTCACATTCCAACACACAATATATCAATACAATATACAGTAATAATCAGATATTCACATTCCAACACACAATATTGTTATCAATACAATATACAGTAATAATCGAAAAACAATATAAATAAATATCCAGAGATGAATTGCGACGCAAAATTTCCCAAGATCAATATTTCGAGAAGAATAACTCTCGCTCCCTCTTTCTTTTTATGCCCCTTTCTTTATCTTGGACACGAGATACCGAAATGGTCGCCAACCACATGAATACAATAACTCGATATAATGTATCGGCAACAAGTGCACACTCGTCACTAATCTGCACCCGAGGCTTCGAGAGGAACAGATTCACTCCGATAATTCGGAGATACGGTTTGATTTTATTTGCATTTTGTGATAGTCCACTGGTCACGTACAGTTTTCACTTCATCGATGTACTAGGTAAGTCCAGAAAGTAAGTGTACTGAATTTTTGTAGGTTACAAATTTTTTTTATAACCAAAAAAATTACGTGGTTACCGTAGTACATATGTAAGCTATTTTTCGACATAGTCGCCAATCCTCTCAATGCAGGTGGTGAAGCGGGGTATCAACTTTTTGATGCCTTCCTCGAAGTAGTTTCCCGCCAACCCCTCCGTCCACTTCCCACCTTCTCCTTTACCTCCTCGTCGGTTGAAAACCTTTTTCCACCCATGTGCAGTTTCAGGGAGGTAAAGATATAGTAATCTGAAGGTGCTAGGTCAGGGGAATGCGCGGGATGGTTCAGGACATCCCATTTAAACGAGGCGAGCAGTTCCTTCGTGGCGTTGGCCGTGTGTGGTCTGGCATTGTCGTGCAGCAGGCAGACTCCCTTTGTCAGCATGCCTTTCCTCTTGTTTTGAATCACCCTCCGCAATTTTTTTAGGGTCTCACAGTATCTTGCAGAGTTGATGGCCTCCCCTTGAGGCATATATTCAATTAAAATTATGCCTTGACAGTCCCACAACATTTTCGTCAATTTCGTCAGTCACAATTGAAGGTCTTCCGCTTCTCTGATCATCATGCACAGACGTACGACCGTTTTTAAACTCGCGACACCACTTGTACACACTCGTACGATTCATAGCTTTATCACCATATGCAGTTTTCACCTCATTATAAACCTCAACCGGAGGTTTTCCCTTCCAAACGAGATAGCGGATGACGCCGCGTATTTCGCACTTGGCGGGATATTGGATTTACATTTTTCACGAAACGTGTTGTCGCGTCGACACTTCTCAACGTACTGACCTCGAAACGGTCTCGTTGCGGAGGGGAAGGGTCAGGCTACACGGAAGTGTAGCCAACATGTCGAAAAATAAAATTCATCCGGTCGTGAGAGCCTCAGTACACTTACTTTCTGGATACACCTCGTATGTCACTTATTAATATTGTCACTGTGTAGCAGTACCTATGCTAGTTTATGGGGACGGAGGCTGTACGGGTATGTGTGTAACGTTGCCCATTAGGCTGGATTCCTATTTGACCGCGGCATTACGTGGACTTCCGTATGACTTGAATTTATTACAAGACTTGAGTAAAGAAGTTGTTCCTTTTACTAATATTGCACGTACAAAAATAAAGCAGAAGAAGATAACGAATCTACTGTTTGAAGAACTTACTGGAGTGGTTTTATTGTGGTACAATCAGTTTGTTCATGTTGGACAGCGCTTTGTTATTCGGGCAGGTGGGCAGCGCGAGAGATTGAACGATGTACCGCGTGATACTCGGCAGAAAAACATAATTGCTCAGCACAACTGGAAGTAAACAGCAGCAGATCGAGCCAAATAGCGTAGAGCTGTTACTTGTTATCAAGGATACAATGGAAAAGAAGACGCATACAAGCTGCAAGTATGGAAGCTTCTTACCCTATATATTACATTCTACAACAGGGTATGCCTACCACAAATTAGCTTACATAGTCATCTCTGGTGGCACCGACGTCAAGTACCCTGATCTTCCACTTTGTACTGTGCTCTGTATTATCAGGCGTAATGGGCATTCATTCAGGCTGCTGTCTCAAAGGTCAAGATAGTCGTAAGAAGAGGAGATACTATTTAAAATAGACGAAATACACATGTTCAACTCTCCTCTTTCAGGGTACCTCGAGATCCAAAAAAAGAGGAGTTCAACCAAGACGTTAGGTCTTCTTTAAGCGAGACTCTTCTCAATACTGAGCGTCATGGTCCTCTGCTGTCTCAAACTCGGCGCACAACCTGTCTCCATCCCTTCCGGGTCTGAACCATATTGAATAAAGCGCTTAAAGAGAATCCTCTTAACTCCTTCATATGATCCACTCATGTGATAGCACACCTTCCTCATACTCGCATTATCTCAACCGTCCCCGCAATCACCTGCTTCTCCAGACTTTTCATAATATTTTCTAGCAATGCGCTCAAAGCACATAAAGAATATTTTTCCTGCATTTTGTAGAAATTCTTCCGGTTATCTCCAATTCTTGGATGTTACGGAGCATCCGCCTCCAACACTACATTTCGAAGGTATATGTTATATTATGTTTTTTCCTTCTCTCTTTACTAGGAATAAACTTGTTACCATTGACGCATTCATTCGTTATAAGTAGGTTTGAACCTACCTTTATAATGTGTTGATTGAATTTGGCGAATATTGTCATGAAAATGACTGTCAAAATAAACCAATTTACTGTAATTTCATTACGGGGCGCTAATGGGGCACCGCAGCGCAATCTCCACTCTTCCTCAGTGCAGTTCATCGGTTGAGACCGGTGACAGGGTACCGTGTCTATGCCAGTGTCGAGGACTACATCGGTGTCACGCGTCTCACAGAATAGAAAGTGCGGCAGGTTATTGTTTTTCGTTTCAAGTCTTTAAAACCTTTTTAACTATCCAAAATCATATTTTTTCATTTCAATATGTTATCATTCTGATTGGCATATATGTTAAATATTCAATGGGAATGTCTGCGGATTGCTGTATGCTGATGACACGGTAGTGTTGACGGAGAGTTCGATGCGTAAAGTATGAGAGATGCGAAGAGTAGCATCTGAGAACAGATGTTGCGGAATCCTAAGTAATGGTTGTAGAAAAGTGGGAAAGGAAAAGTAAACATGATATATTATATGGGTGAACATGATATATGGGTGAACATGATATGTATAGGTGAACATGATATATGGGTGAACATGATATATGGGTGAACATGATATATGGGTGAACATGATATATGGGTGAACATGATATACGGGTGAACATGATATATGAGTGAACATGATATATGGGTGAACATGATATGTATAGGTGAACATGATATATGGGTGAACATGATATATGGGTGAACAATTGAAGATCGGAGCAAATTGAGGAACTCTTTTCTTTAGTAAGTGTTTTCTCACATAATGGAAGAGTTAAGAGGGATATCGAATGGCGTTAGCGATAGGAAATAGAGTCAACGGGGTACTAAGCCTTAATGCATGTTCTAAACATAACTGATCCACTTCACAGACAAGCAAGACCATTAATTTTACTGTTATAATTTTTAGACAATAATCTATTTTTTTCTTGTGGCATACAATTTACGTAATGGGGTTAAATCTGTATCAAATGTAAAATAAAATGAAATAAAAAGTACAGCAGCGATGCGACTCCGACTCCGACTCCAACTTGCCAGACAAACAAAAAGGACTCCGACTTGCCACTCATCTTGTATTATGATTTTTTTACAAGTTGCGATGTTCTTCAAGAATGAAAATGTTAAATCATGATTGTTCAATAACATTGAATTAAAAATAAATATTTTATTTATTTATTTATACATCATACATCTGGTGGCTTTGTTACTATACAGCAATTTCTCCCAACCAACCGGCCATATCACAAGGCTCATTCCCTGTTCTGAGACTTACACCTATGAAATTCAAATACAAACACGCATAATTATCTGACCACAACCGAACTGCAGCCGCTCGCGTGGTGTGACAACTCGCAGCAAAAATAGTTTTTTGGTTATTTTCTGTTTTGTTGAAATTTTGGCAGTTATTCTATTTTCTCTCTACACTGCAATTAATCTGCAGTTGTGTGCATTTATGTTTTTATTAAGTTTATAATTGTGTTAACTGATTATTTTTTTATTATAATTTACGACGATCTCCGTGGCCTAGTTGGTGAGATGTTTTTCTTCCAAGCCGGAGGTTACGGGTTCGATTCCCGTTGGAACCCAGATTTTTTAAAAAAATAATTCCATTCTGATTTTCACTTAACGCTTCTTTAACACCTTTCCGGTCGGTTGGATGATATTGCAACATGGCAATAAGCCCACCAGGCTGTGCTGTATATAACGAAAGTGTAATACAATACTCGTACACAACGTGTACAAAGGTTTGGTCTGAAAAACATCTGATGTCCTCGTGGCCGAGCCCGTCTTCTATTGTCGGGCTGTATCACGACCAATAATGGGAGATGCGATAAGATGAGCTCAGACCCTATAATCTTGCTAGTTTTTCTATTGTCGGGCTGTATCACGACCAATAATGGGAGATGCGATAAGATGAGCTCAGACCCTATAATCTTGCTAGTTTTTCTATTGTCGGGCTGTATCACGACCAATAATGGGAGATGCGATAAGATGAGCTCAGACCCTATAATCTTGCTAGTTTTTCTATTGTCGGGCTGTATCACGACCAATAATGGGAGATGCGATAAGATGAGCTCAGACCCTATAATCTTGCTAGTTTTTCTATTGTCGGGCTGTATCACGACCAATAATGGGAGATGCGATAAGATGAGCTCAGACCCTATAATCTTGCTAGTTTTTCTATTGTCGGGCTGTATCACGACCAATAATGGGAGATGCGATAAGATGAGCTCAGACCCTATAATCTTGCTAGTTTTTCTATTGTCGGGCTGTATCACGACCAATAATGGGAGATGCGATAAGATGAGCTCAGACCCTATAATCTTGCTAGTTTTTCTATTGTCGGGCTGTATCACGACCAATAATGGGAGATGCGATAAGATGAGCTCAGACCCTATAATCTTGCTAGTTTTTCTATTGTCGGGCTGTATCACGACCAATAATGGGAGATGCGATAAGATGAGCTCAGACCCTATAATCTTGCTAGTTTTTCTATTGTCGGGCTGTATCACGACCAATAATGGGAGATGCGATAAGATGAGCTCAGACCCTATAATCTTGCTAGTTTTTCTATTGTCGGGCTGTATCACGACCAATAATGGGAGATGCGATAAGATGAGCTCAGACCCTATAATCTTGCTAGTTTTTCTATTGTCGGGCTGTATCACGACCAATAATGGGAGATGCGATAAGATGAGCTCAGACCCTATAATCTTGCTAGTTTTTCTATTGTCGGGCTGTATCACGACCAATAATGGGAGATGCGATTAGATGAGATCAGACCCTATAATCTTGCTAGTTTTTGTTTTAAATATATTTTTTGTAGCTTTTTAAATAAACGTGTACGTGTAATTTCAGAATATAAATGTATGTAAATACTACCAATAAACCATTTAATTATCTTGCATATATTCTATTTGTTTCATCCAAAAAAGATTTTACACAAAAAATAATTTACATTCAGGTAAAAAAAAGACCAATAAGAGACCAATCTGTAAACAATAATATACGAGTAATACTACAAGTAGAGGAGAAGAATGCATTCAATAATATAATACTATAAGCAGATGAGAAGAATGCGTTCAATAATATAGTACTATAAGTAGAGGAGAAGAATGCGTTCAATAATATAGTACTACAAGTAGAGGAGAAGAATGCGTTCAATAATATAGTACTATAAGTAGAGGAGAACAATGTGTTCAATAATATAGTACTACAAGTAGAGGAGAAGAATGCGTTCAATAATATAGTACTATAAGTAGAGGAGAACAATGTGTTCAATAATATAGTACTATAAGTAGAGGAGAAGAATGCGTTCAATAATATAGTACTATAAGTAGAGGAGAAGAATGCGTTCAATGATATAATACTACAAGCAGATGAGAAGAATGCGTTCAATAATATAGTACTATAAGTAGAGGAGAAGAATGCGTTCAATGATATAATACTACAAGCAGATGAGAATAATGCATTCAATAATATAGTACTATAAGTAGAGGAGAATAATGCGTTCAATAATATAATACTACAAGCAGATGAGAATAATGCATTCAATAATATAGTACTATAAGTAGAGGAGAAGAATGCGTTCAATGATATAATACTACAAGCAGATGAGAAGAATGCGTTCAATAATATAGTACTACAAGTAGAGGAGAACAATGTGTTCAATAATATAGTACTGCAAGTAGAGGAGAAGAATGCGTTCAATAATATAGTACTATAAGTAGAGGAGAACAATGTGTTCAATAATATAGTACTATAAGTAGAGGAGAATAATGCGTTCAATAATATAATACTACAAGCAGATGAGAAGAATGCGTTCAATAATATAGTACTATAAGTAGAGGAGAAGAATGCGTTCAATGATATAATACAAGTAGAGGAGAAGAATGCGTTCAATAATATAGTACTATAAGTAGAGGAGAAGAATGCGTTCAATAATATAGTACTATAAGTAGAGGAGAAGAATGCGTTCAATAATATAGTACTATAAGTAGAGGAGAAGAATGCGTTCAATGATATAATACTACAAGCAGATGAGAAGAATGCGTTCAATAATATAGTACTATAAGTAGAGGAGAAGAATGCGTTCAATAATATAACACTACAAGTAGAGGAGAAGAATGCGTTCAATAATATAATACTACAAGTAGAGGAGAAGAATGCGTTCAATAATATAATACTACAAGTAGAGGAGAAGAATGCGTTCAATAATATAATACTACAAGTAGAGGAGAAGAATGCGTTCAATAATATAATACTACAAGTAGAGGAGAAGAATGCGTTCAATAATATAATATTACAAGTAGAGGAGAAGAATGCGTTCAATAATATAATACTACAAGTAGAGGAGAAGAATGCGTTCAATAATATAATACTACAAGTAGAGGAGAAGAATGCGTTCAATAATATAATACTACAAGTAGAGGAGAAGAATGCGTTCAATAATATAATACTACAAGTAGAGGAGAAGAATGCGTTCAATAATATAATATTACAAGTAGAGGAGAAGAATGCGTTCAAGGACAAGGAAGATAAAAAAGGAAAATTAGGATAATAGGGTGTTCTGAGTGACGTCATAATTTTCCGATTCTCTCTTAAGGGGGTATTCTCATGGACCGAAAAATCGACGATTTTTAAGATTTTTTTTCAGTGAAGAAAATTTTTTTAAAATTATTGTTCTTTTAGACATATTTATTTATCTTTTAAGAACATTTTCATAAATTTTCATCATAAAAAAAAACAATTTTTTGCTGTTATCAAGTCTGAAGTAAGGCCGCCCCGCCCCGCCCCGCCCGTACATGGAGGGAGTTAATTATGTCCGTAATTGTGGCTGTTGTACAAGTCTGAAAATTAAAAAAAAATCTGTTTTACTCAGAAAGCACGTGGCTCTAGCCGGTACGAGAATAATTAAAAAATAATAATTAGAAAAAAATGTCGGTTTGTTGAAATTAAAAATTAATTTTTTTGTCTTTAGAGGAGTGAAAAAAATCGAAAAAATGAATCGATTGAAATAATTCTAGTACCGGCTATAGAAAGAGGTATAATAAAGAGAATAAGTACTTATTCATTAAAATCGGTTAATTAGTTTTGGAGTTATTACTGGGAATAGTTAAAAAAAAGTGATTTTTCAGGAAACGCGTTTTAAGTTTGAAGTGCGATATTTACACGAATTAAAGTAAATGTTTTCAACTAACTGTTAATCAGCAATTCTAGGACCATATAAACTTGTTTATAAATCCCGACAAACTAAATATCAATTCATCATTCCAAGAAATCCTATTGGACGAGAATTCTTGGAAAATAAGGCTGCTGCTATAACAATAGACGGCCCGAAAGCTGCGAAGTTCAGGTCATTTTCCGACCGGCGCGCTCGACCATAAACCCTCATAACTTTTCTAATTTTCAAGATTTTTGAAAATTTCTCACTGGAAATGATTCAGAAAGGATTATAAAAAATAAAATGATAAATAAATCGATTTAAAAAAAAATCAAATGAGAATACCCCCCTTAAACGTTAATAAGGATGTTGCACATCTGATAACACTCATGAGTTCGTTCGGAAATCACGCCGAGTGAACCGCAAACAAAGAAATGTAAAATGAGATGCTGCGACATAAGAAGGTCTCAACCCCTGATCCAAGTACGGAGTATACCTATGCCGTCTCCTGGAAGAAAGAAGAATTCACCTATTTTACACATCATCCATTGGCTGCATTTAACTGATTTTAATTTACGGGCTGTTTTCGTGAAGTCGATTATCCGCGTAAATGGATATAAATCTGAAAATGTATAATAAAATGGATATAATCCGAAAATTGCATGGTATATTGTACAATATATAAAATGGATATAATCCGAAAAATATGTACGAGTATATTGTATGTAGATCACGCGCTAATATTCCTTTATTTATTTCATCCACGGCCCTTGTCGACTTCAAAATAATATAATGTATTTTTATGCAATTAAACAATAAAATTGACAGTTGACAATAATACAAATTATACGGTATAAAACAGGGCTGTTCAACCGTTTTGTATACTTTTCTTGACGGGCGACGTCGTAATCTACCAGTGTACAGATAAAAATATGTACAAAACATTGGCCTAACTACTCGTATAAGAACACGTAACTCCATATGTGTAACTTTACACCTGAGAGAAAATACGTCACAGTTTGTCCTATGTAAACTTAAACATTGTTTTTTAAATATATCTGATTGATAACGACATTGTTTTTTTATCAATCAGATATATTTAAAAAAACAAATTTTTAGTTTACAAAGGACGAACTGTGACGTTTTTTCTCTCTCCTGTAAAGTTACTCATACGGAGTTACGTGTTCTTATAGTTAGGTCAACGAAAATTATAATCAGGTATAATAATTAAATAGATCTGATTATAATATATAGATTCATGGTTGTTCAATACTTATATATGGTAGATTCCCGCGTGAAGGAACTACACAGGTCAATTGCTGGTATACAAATGTCGAATGGGAATGTGTGCGGATTGTTGTGAGCAGATGACATGGTAACATAGTGTTGGCGGAGAGTGAATATATTGCAGAGTTTGTAAAGTAAATTGTATAAGACACGCGAAGAGAAAGGTGAATATTGCGATATCCAAAGTAACGGTGATAGAATTTTTTTCAATGAAAAGTAAATGAGACATATGGGTGAATTATGAAAAATCGAAGCAAGTTGAGAAACTCTGTTATTTGGGTAGTATTTTCACAGATGATGAAATATTTAAGAGGGATATCGAATGACGTGTAGCGATAGGAAACAAAGGTAATGGGGCACTAAAACATATAACATATAAACTCGTATACTCGAATCGGACAGTATCAAAATATGGTAAGACGCTAGTCAGCAATAGTATTTTGGTGGCAACTTTGATGAAAACCAACGAAGCGTGGACGTGGAAAAAACAATGAGATGGTTGGAATAAATGGTGTAGAAACGCGTGTATTGAGAAGAATACACGGAATGACAATGTATGAAAGAATACGAAATGAAGTGATAGGGTATGAATGTGAAGTTAAGGCTGATGTGTTGAGTAAGATGGAGAAGAACACGTTGATATGGTTTGTGCGTGTGGAACGAATGAATGAAGATAGACTAACAAAATAAATATACTCGTACAGTGCAAATGTGTCAGTACAAATATATAATACACGCTTTATCTTCGTGCGAGGCATTACTTTACTTTTTATAATCGAATGTGGGTACATAACATATTATTATATTTGTTGGATCAAGTGAGTGATATAATGAAAGAAGGAAACGAAGACAGTCAGAGAATACGTAAAAGTTGTATGAGAAAGTTGTGTCGAGATAGGAAAGTATGGTGCTCTGTCTTCTCTGCCTAGCCCGAGAAGAAAATTACGCGATGGTATGTATTTGTATAATAATTTAATATTAATTATGAACAAAAAGTAATACATTATATAATATTTAAATTTACAAATGATCACATTATGATGAAAAAATACCAGGCACACAATAAATGCTTGTGTTAATAAAAGTATTTTGTTATTGTTCATTTTTTATTCGTTAAATATCTAAAATATCTCAGTCGGCATTTCACGTTTAAAACGCAACTTAATTCACTTTTTCAGTTCGTCGTATTTTTTATTAGAATCGACTATAATAATATTTTTTGTACATACACATATCTATATATAGTACGTGTATGCAATGGAAGAATTTTTTTTTATAAAAGCATGCCGCGATCGATTGGCAGATCGCTATCGACTGGTCGGACATCCCTGGCACGTGGGATCGTGTCTAGCGGACAAAAGTATTGTTGAAAATTTTAAATCGCGTAATTTTTTAAATAATAAAAAGTACTCGCACATCGGTCTGGTCTCCATTGCCGGAATATTATTTTATATAATGTTCCATCGCTTATTTTTACGTCATGGAAAAAATTGTTATTTTAAAGAAAATAAATGATGATTTTTGTAATGTCTCTGAAGTTGTGGGTGGTTTTGTAATGCCCCTGAAGTTGTGGGTGGTTTTGTAATGTCCCTGAAGTTGTGGGTGGTTGTGTAATGTCCCTGAAGTCGTGGGTGGTTTTGAGAAATTATTGTAAATAATCTTAAATGTCACTGAAGCTGGTTGGCTAGAAGAAATTGCTCTATATCAAAAAGTCCGCCTGCTCTACGTGTTTAACTATGTACAGAAAATAATAATAAAAAGTAAAAATATTTTTTGAGGAATCATTGAAAATAATTCAATATATGATTTAGAAAATATAATAAAGTCACAATATGTAAATAGAAACTATAAGAAATAAATACAATTAATAATTCTGAGAACTGAGAGAGGTCAGAGATAAAATAAAACTGCTAAAAAATCTTATAAAGCATATTCCCATTAAAATTTACATACTTTAAATTTGAAAAAAAAAACAAGAATTTATATAGTAGTATTTTGTAGCACTTGGTAGCTACTGAGTGTTCCGAGAAACGACAATATTTTGGCAGTTATGAATACTTAACGTCAATAGCTACCATAATAAATACACCCAGATGCTAAGCAAGTGCGCTAACCGTTAGGCCACAGCGCTGGAATCATTATTTTGAGGAGAGCTCTTTTATCATCTAATGAAAAAAATATAATCAGTAAGTCATAGAGGATAAAGTACTCGTATGTATTTCCGACCGCCGTGGCCTAGTAGGTAAGACAAGACGCCTGTTTCCGGGGACTGTAGGTTCTATTCCCGCTGCTACCTATTATTTTTAAAAGGATTCCAATCTGGCATTCACTTAAGGCCTTTTTGATATATGTACTCGTATATCTGATTGATTGACGGAGTTTGCCATATGGTAATAAACCCGTCAGGTTGCACTGTACGCAGTTCAGTCTGATCCCATCACCACGCACGTTGTTATGGGAGACAAAATAAGTTCCCATCGAGCGCGATCTACATTAAAAGTGAAATTAATAGTAGTGACAACGGACTTATAGACGGACGTTGTACTGTACATATTACAACAAAAGTGTAACCCTCAATATATTCGAATTGTTCATTCGGATATATTGAAGAGCGTGGCCGGGAGACTACATTGTCTCAGCCTTATTTATAGATTCTTCGGGTTTAGAATCAATCGAGTAAGCGCGGAACTTCTAGTTCTTCATCGCACGTGAAGAAACAAGAGTCTGCCAGACGTTAACTGTTACCAGACGATATCTTTTACCAAATTGGGTGTTTTTTTTTAAATATTTTTTAGGATTCCATTGGGATTCGAACCTAACGTCTAATCTAGATTACGGAGGTCGTTGAAGTGCAACACAATAAAACAGTGTCGATAAAGATACGAATAATATGACCAGAAATTATGTACGTAGAACTTGCAGGGTTGATTTACGTTTGGATTGTTTAAGGTTTCTCTACACCTACGGGTAAGGAAAGGGTGTATCGCGTGGGAAATGCCAAAATATCCTTTGACATAAGTTTATCTGAACATATGCAGATTCGGGAAAGTGCCTAATCTAATGACCACAGCCACTACCTTCGTATCTTTACACTAACTTTTTTTTTTGTTACATTTTTAATCTGTCATTAGCGAGTTCGAGTCCCAAGCTGAAGCGCCCTTGAGGAGAGTTTACTCTCTAAACGGCGTTGTATAAATTGTAATTTTATTTTTACTGACGTGACTGGCCCACACTAGATAAGCGCGAGTACACGCTTCACTATCCGGAGCCTTGACCGATGTCGGCTCAAGGCAGGAGGTCCACCGTCTTGGATGTGCAGCTTGTATGGTGTCTGGTACTCGCCGCTTGCGTCACCGCGGCCTCGAGGTCCGCCGACCGACCGCTGCCCCTCCATCTTCGCCGATTCGTCGCCGATTTTTATCCATATCGACTGTTAAATAGCTTCTCTAAGCCGCGCTGAGCGGTGATCTGCCCATCGGTGAAGAAGGAACCGGTCGTGCCGTGCCGTGAAGCTGTCACCTGTCATTTGAGCAAATCCTTGTGATAATATTCTCCGATCCATTCTATACACACTCCCTCCCAGTGCTACGAGTAGTGCTTGCCTGTTCGTCTGTCGATCTTCGCGCTGTCTTTTCGGAAGCTGTTATCATCCGCAAGGTACAACTACAATCACCCACTATAGTGTCTCAGTGTACAAAAACGTTTCGTCGATGTTTAAAAAAAAAATCTATGTGAATTTTCTATACAAATAACAACTTAATTGTTGAAGAAGCCTAAATATTTAATTGTCACAAGTTGTCTAATTGAATTAGTAAAATAAATATCGTGAAACCATTTACAAGTATATATTAGAATCATTTATATATCCAGTGTCATATGATAACCATGTTTTTTTATAGAAACTTGTCTCCTTTCACGATTAAATCGATTTCACATAGGCATCATTAAGTATTGTAAAAACAGCCATGTATTGTAATCCCAAAACAGTGTCGTAAATAAAAACACTTATTGTTTGTTTTAAGTGTTTTGTTTTAAGTGTTTTCAAAAACACGTTTAATTGATGTTTTTTTAAATATATTCTATGTGAATTTTATATAAAAATAGACAACTTATTGTTTGATAAAGTCAACATATTAATTGATAGCAGGTTGTCTAATTGTCACTAAAACGTATGTAACCAAACCGGACAGTATTCAAATCTGCGAAAATGATAGTTCACAAAAGTGTTTTGCTGCCAACTTTGTTGTATGGGAGTGAATCATGGACGTGGGAAAGACTGATATCAGCCGAATAAATGCCGTAGAAATGCGTGCATTTAAAAGAAAGTGTGGTGTGACAATATATGAAAGAATTAGGAATAAAGTGATTAGGGATAAATGTGAACTTAAGGTATAACTTATTGTATTGAGTAAGATGATGAAGAGCTCGCTGAAATGGTTCGGGCACGTGGATCGAATAAATTAAGGAATACTAAGAGCACAAATATGAAGTGCAAATACGAGTAGAAGGCGTGTGAGAAAGAGACCAATGAAAGTATTGTTGGCCTAAGTGAATGGTATTTTGAAAGAAGGAAATGTAGAAAGTCATAGAAATTGTGTCGAAATAGGAAAGTCTGGCACTTTATTCTCTCCGCCTACCCAGACAGGAAAATGGCGTGATGGTATTATGTATGTCTAATTGAATTAGTAAAATAAATATCGTGGAATAATTAATATACAGTATTCAGCGACTTATTGAAGAACCGTGTTATTTCATAAAAACTTTCACCTTCCATCACAATTAAATCAATCTCGTGAAGGTGTTATTAATCATTATAAAAGCAGCCATGTGATGCCAACACAGTATCGTGAACAATAAAAGCAGCCATGTGATGACAAGACAGTGTCGTGAACAATAAAAGCAGCTATGTGATGCCAACACAGTATCGTGAACAATAAAAGCAGCTATGTGATGACAACACAGTATCGTGAACAATAAAAGCAGCCATGTGATGACAACACAGTGTCGTGAACAATAAAAGCAGCTATGTGATGCCAACACAGTATCGTGAACAATAAAAGCAGCTATGTGATGACAACACAGTGTCGTGAACAATAAAAGCAGCCATGTGATGACAAAACAGTGTCGTGAACAATAAAAGCAGCTATGTGATGCCAACACAGTATCGTGAACAATAAAAGCAGCTATGTGATGACAACACAGTGTCGTGAACAATAAAAGCAGCCATGTGATGACAACACAGTGTCGTGAACAATAAAAGCAGCTATGTGATGCCAACACAGTATCGTGAACAATAAAAGCAGCTATGTGATGACAACACAGTGTCGTGAACAATAAAAGCAGCCATGTGATGACAACACAGTGTCGTGAACAATAAAAGCAGCTATGTGATGCCAACACAGTATCGTGAACAATAAAAGCAGCTATGTGATGACAACACAGTGTCGTGAACAATAAAATCAGCTATGTGATGCCAACACAGTATCGTGAACAATAAAAGCAGCCACGTGATGTCAATACAGTGTCGTGAACAATAAAATAAACAAACAAACAAATTTTCCCATCAAATATAAATTGAATTCGTCCTGTTAATTAACATCGACAGATTTACGTAATTCTAAAAGTGTTAATTTCATGATTTATTTTTCTTGCTGGGAGTTAATTAAAAATGAAGAGCTATCGTAGCCGTAGCCGTAGCCAGGTTACGCGACCTCAAGTGACATTAAAGATGAAGCCTTCGTTTCAGATTGAATACTCGTATTCACAGTGCCACCGTCTATGGTGGCTTTTATAAATCTATACATTTGATAATGTCTTCAATGATTTTGTTTTTACTTCATAGTTTTTTTTTAAAGAGATAAGTGAAATATGTTGTGTGAAAGCCATCTTGTTTTGGCGTTATTGAAGTGGGACGCTAGCCTTGCACCCTGGCGCTTCGGGTTCAATGCTGGACGGTAATATATACAAATATTACTGTCTGATTGTTCAAATTCTGTCAGTAATTTCTTAATTTCGAGTCAGTAAAATCTAAACAGTAATTACCTATGGAAACTCGACTCAGCCTTACACCGGTTCATCTCCGTACCGCTTGGCTATTCCAATCTAGTTTTGTTACATTTGAAATTTTCTTAAGCCACTTTATAAGAAAACTTTAAAAAAATTGCGCTCATTTCCTTTTTTCCGTGATGTCGAACCATAAGTCCGTCGTCACTACTATTGTTTTCGCACTCTGGTGTGTCGCCACCGGAGAAGGAGTCCCTTTGGGCAGTTCATTCTTCGTCACTATGTGACGCCGCTTTCATAAAAAAATAAAGAAGATTTCGATCTTCTAGTGAAGATCGCGCTGGATGGGGACTAATTTTGTCCCTCATAACAGCGTGGCTGGTGGTGGGATCGAACTGAACTGTTCAAATGATGTCCGTCGTCGCTATTATTATATCACATTCAGGTGTGTCGCCACCTGAAAAGGAGCCTCATGGGGAAGTTCCTTCGTCGTAACTAAGTGACTCATAATAAACAAATAATATTTGGATTTTCTGGCGTAGATCGCGCTGGTTGGGGATTTACTTTGTTCTCTATAGCAGCGTGGCTGGTAGTGGAATCGAACTGACTGTTTTAATTCAGACCTTTTAACATATTTTGGAACGGTCGGAAGGAATAGATCAACCACTATACGGCCACTTGATTACACTTGTATATACAATCAAAGCACTTTGGGGGTAAAATATCAATATTAATGATTTTACGAAGTTATCACAGGTTTATGAACAAAACATGAAACGTTAATTTTTATATTTATTGCAAAATAAAAAAATGCTTATTTTCACGAAATACACCTTGGTTCAGTATTGATAAGATTCATTTGTATCAAATTACATCAATTCTTTCTTGCAACATATTTCCCGTCATATCGCAGCAAAGTAACATATTCCCCGTCATATCGCAGCAAGGTAACATATTCCCCGTCATATCGCAGCAAAGTAACATATTCCCCGTCATATCGCAGCAAGGTAACATATTCCCCGTCATATCGCAGCAAGGTAACATATTCCCCGTCATATCGCAGCAAGGTAACATATTCCCCGTCATATCGCAGCAAGGTAACATATTCCCCGTCATATCGTAGCAAAGTAACATATTCCCCGTCATATCGCAGCAAGGTAACATATTCCCCGTCATATCGCAGCAAGGTAACATATTCCCCGTCATATCGCAGCAAGGTAACATATTCCCCGTCATATCGCAGCAAGGTAACATATTCCCCGTCATATCGCAGCAAGGTAACATATTCCCCGTCATATCGTAGCAAAGTAACATATCCCCCGTCATATCGCAGCAAGGTAACATATTCCCCGTCATATCGCAGCAAGGTAACATATCCCCCGTCATATCGCAGCAAGGTAACATATTCCCCGTCATATCGTAGCAAAGTAACATATTTCCCGTTATATCGCAGCTTCTTCTTCTTCATATTATTTTAGGCCTGTTGGCCTGTTATGGTCCTGCATCATTGTTTGCCTCTTGTGACGTCGACTGCCAGCTGTCTTTCCATGTTTTGGGAGGTCGTCCTGGAGGTCTGCTTGCTTGGGGCACACTGTCCTCATATCGCAGCAAAGTAACATATCCCCCGTCATATCGCAGCAAAGCAAACTTCGTGTTACTCAAGTTAATAAATTCTTGAAAAATGTTTCTTCAGACTATTAAAAATATTTTTTTTTAGTTATTTCCTCTCAATTACTACTGAATCTATGAGTAGATAAAAAGGATGGAGCGCCACAGTGTTTAGTATTTGTACTATTCACATAATACAATATTTATATTACATAATAATATTATTGTAAAACCTTATAATATACGTATACGAGTATGTACATACATACATACCAGTATGCCATTTCCCCATCAGGGTAGGCAAATAACTCAGAGCGTCAGTTTTTCTTATCGCGACATACAACATTCGTCATTTCTACATCCACACACCTTCTCATACAACTCTTGCCATTTTTCTGACTTTTACGTTTCCTTCTTTCAGAAAAGCATTCATTTGATCCAACCATACTTTCCTCGTTTTCCTCTCTCACGCCTTTAACTTATATTGGCGTTATTTATTTGTTTTGTTAGTATTTCTTCATTTATTCATTTCACATGCCCAAACCATCTCAGAGTGCACTTCTTCATCGTACTCAACACACCAGTTTCAAGTTTACATTCTACCATACATTGTCATCCCGTGTAATCCGCTCGGTGTTCAGCTCCAATCAGCTTCATAATATAAATCTAAATATTAATAAATATCCCAACTATTTACATGCACATTATTATTATTATTATTCGTATAATATAATTATTTATTCGTGCTCTACATTGCCGAATTAGTTGGTAAGCGCCTTGCCTGTCTTCAAACCCCGTGGTCGTGGGTTTAATTCCCGTTGGTACCCGATTTAAAAAAAATATTCCTGTCTGATTTTCACTCAAGGCCTCTTTAACATCTTTCCGGTTGGCCACAAGAGATTACCACATGGCCATAAACTCACCAGATTGTACTATATATAATCAAAATTATTATACGATACAAACACGTGTATCAAATGTGGTGACGTTCCCAACATTAACGGGTTCTCCCAACGGTTAACCAACCTCTAGGAATATTAAAGGTTATTAAATTGTTACCTAACCTAACCAGGTTAGGTTAGGTAACAATTTTTGAATCCTTTATAATAAATATTATATTATTTAAGCAATGTACAATTCTTGTTACCGGTGAACTATATTTATTATTTTGAATGTTTTTTTTCTATCATGTCATATTTGTACTCCTTTTGTCTCTTCTACATCTATTCATATTGTCGTTAAGTAAAAAAAGGCTAAATCTTCTTCTCGGAGAGCCGTCTCCTATCGCAGTTGAACCAAAATCATGGCAATCCTTATTCTGTTCACTGCAACCTCAGTAGAACTGCACCCAATTCACTCCCGCAAGTTCTTAAGCCAAGAGTTGCGGCATGGTCCTCTGCCTTGTTTGCCATTGTTTTCTTCCTGTATGTTATTATCATTATGGTATTGTAATGTGTTTTGTGTCACTGATTGTGATCAAGGTAGTGCAGTGCAGTGCAGCTTGCGACTCTTCCAAGTTATGTGTTCTTGTTCCTTATACATACAAGCAAGTATTTCCACATTTGTAAAACTGGCCAAGGGGATCGGATCTGGTGGATACGTCTGTAGATCCACTTCTCTAAAGCTTCGATCTTACGTGATGTTTCCTGGTTGTGTCCACGTTTCTATTTCATGGAAGAAAGTTGAGAAAATGTAGCAGGTAGCTATATATGATACAAGTATATTCTCAATTCCATGCTCAGGTCTCGGCTTGTAAAGAGAGGCTTCATTTTAATGAAATGGTATCTCTCTCCTCGCCTTTATTATCTAATAGATATCCCTGAAGAAAAATAAGTTGAATAATTCGCTGGATCAGTTCTATAAGATCATTCGGAGTGTTATACGTGTAGTTAAGTTATAGTTAGAATATAATTTGTTTTATCAAACACCGTTTATTCCACTTTTTGTAATGGTATAACCCTATTGGTTTCAAGACTTTCACCTCATCTTCAGGGGAGCACAAACAAGACTTATTGTTTGTATAATAAGTCTTGTTTGTGCTCCCCTGAAGATGAGGTGAAAGCCTTGAAACCGATAGGGTTATACCGTTACAAAAAGTGGAATAAACAGTGTTTAATAAAACAAATTACAATGTCTTTAAACCTCCACAACGTTAATGCCATAACTATAAACAATATATAGTTAGAATGTTATACGTGCATTTAAGCTTACGATGTCGACGTTTTAAAAACGTTCCCGGCTTTGTTAAACAAGCTCTAAAAATAAAAATTGCAACTTATTTAAAACGTCGACGTCATAAGCAAAACAACTTCGTACAATACCAAGGAATACCTTATACGACTGACACAAAAAAAAAACGCGAAAGCATCAAAACACAATTGTTGATTTTTGCACCGAGTCAAAGGTAACGGCAATAAAATATTATTTCCTTTGTTATGAAAAATTCCGTCTAAAAATACACTGTCAGCCTAAAATACACAATTTATATATTGTCAGTGAAAAAAGCTGACCTTGGTTTTGTCCATAATTTGCATGCAGAGGTAACGCTCTTCATCAGCAATAATCCGCTTCCCGCTTGGGCGAGTCCGCTCTTTCCGTGGATATTATACTATATTATACATTTGCCGAAATTTCGTTATTTTTTTACTAATTTCGCTGCATCAAATGTTTTCCTCGAAAGAGGCCTTGTTATGGGAAATCATAACTATAGGCAAAACAATCAAAACAGAATTGCGAAGTAGGCATTTTATATTTCCTCGAAGTGTTCATTGGATTGTGATAAAAGGCGAAGTGGTCACATTTATCCGTTGTAACTTCCAGGCTACCAGTCTGATCGCACGGTAGATAAAATATCTTGTTTTATTTATTTTTTCTCAATACTGACCAAACTAGTTTTGAGTGTGGTTTCATTATCATTAGATTAAACAGTTTGTTTTTTGAAGAAGTGAATCAACGATTTTTTTCAATTTTTTCATTGTATTAATGTGAACGGAAGGCGTGTGATAGGAAGACCAAGGAAAGTATGGTTGGATTAAGAGTAAGGAAACCTATAAAGTCAAAGTTTGTTCACGCTCCGGCGCTGCTGCATCTGCCAGAAGTTATTTCTTTGTTTCCGTTAGTAATTGTGATCGGGCACAATATTTCATGGTATATCTTGATTGGATCGACTAGAACGTCATAAAATAGTGCATTTTAACGTTTTTACTTTGTTATATCAACACTTCTACTATTGTTGTGCAATATTAAACGAATTCGTGATCTTTGTTTTGATTTCTTATTGTTGTAAAATATCATCTGCAGTGGAACCTAAACCGGACGTTTTAATTAATTATTCATATAAAACTAGAATTTGTAATGTAATTTTTATTAAAATTTTGTTTGCTGCATAGTGTTAGATATATGAGTGGTGTGTGCAGTTTTAGTAAGCATTTGAAGACAAGCTTTTTTGTGAAGTCTTATCTTTGCCAAGTCCATTGTGTAGTCATTAATCATTGTGTAGTCATTAATCATTTTAACGAAAAGGATTCGTAGACGATCCTGACATGACGACGAGATAATGTATCCTATAATTTGTCAGTTTTAATTTGCGTGGAAGATTTAATTTACTTCACGACATATTTTTGCTTGTCAAATTGTGTGCGGTATATTGTGGGATGAATGTTTTCGGTCTGTCTGGAGTGATGAAATGTGATGAGTTTGATTTCGCGTGATGTATACATATGTAATTGAGTGTCACTGTTTGTCAGGTTGATGAGAATGTGCGACGGGGTTTCATAAAATAAAAAATCGGAAAGAAGTATCGATTTATTTTTTCATGCTATATGTCCTCAGTGAGATACAGTCAAAAGTCTAGTTTACTGGGGACACGACAAATGAAAGGCAACAAACCCAGATTCGTCAAAATTGTTTTTCGATATATTCTATTATTTCAGTTACGTTCCCTTGGGTTATTGAAAGGAAATAAATTAATGTTGTCGCATTTCTTCTTTTCTACAAAAAAACTTTGCCACTTTTAAATTCATGAATTGAAGTTAAAAATATAGATTTTATTCCGTAATTTTGATTAATGCTAATTAATATGCACGTATTCTCATTGTCTTGTTATTGCATTTTTGGTTTCAACAGTAATGGCGCAAATCGTCTAATATTATATACGAATATACCATATACTAAAGCGGTTTGCATTTATACCTTTTGATATTTTTCCACTTAATTGATTTAAATGAAGTTAATCAATAGCGATACTCGTGTTACACTTAATTAGACGCCTGTTGTTTTTTAAGAGTCCATCCATGCGTGGGATACAGCCCTGGACCTTGGTCCGATGTGTACTTGTCTATGTGGGCTTATTTTGATTGCAATTTTATATAAATAAAGTAAATATTTATATTTTGTAATATCTTCGGTCTTAACGGGGTTCGCTTCGTTGGATCTGGAGGTCCAAGGTCGCGCCGCAATTATCCTTTTCGGTAAGGGTCAGCCTGCGAGTATAGATGACGTCCGCCTTCACCCGTTCTCAGGAATGACCTTTACGCGATTGTTAAAGTCTGGCTATAGGCTTAATTGTCAACATGTCAACATCGTCGGTCATCATCCTTCGTGGGAAGACATATATTCAATTTTTTCTCGCATCTGGGCGCACCTCGGCTCCCCGTGGGTGCACCCAAACTATTGGACTACCCTGTTTCTCTCTGGCCATGGGAGCTTTAATGACAAACTCTTTAGTTTCAATCTTTTACCTTCACCGCATTCACCGCCGCAATCCGCAGAGTACATTATGTGGTACTGCGATGGCAATCGGTCAATAATTTCCGAAATAACGCCTCTCAACCTTTCACCGGTTCATCTTCGGATCGATTAGCTACTCCGATCTGGTGGCGTCAAAGGGTAGTTTTGCTGCATTCGATGTTTTTTATAAAAGTACTGGCAGCTTGCTGGGCTGTTTGAATTCCAGACCTTAAGCCACATTATAAGTATATTTACTGCATTTCGAGTCAATGTCGCACCTTAAGTCCGTCGTCACTACTATTAGCCACCGTAGAAAGAGTAGCCCCTTTGGGCAGTCTTTTTCGTCACTACGCAATAAAAAGAAAAGAAAATCGACCTCCCAATGTAGATCACGCTTGGTGGGATCGAACTGAACGTTGTAATATCTTTTGTTTTGCATTGATGCACATTATACTTCAAAAATTTAATACATATTGTTTTTTTTTGGGTCGAAACCGACCTATATTGTAAGAAAATAGTATTAAATACATACATTTTGCAACAATTAAATCTTATCACAAGTCGCCAATGTTCGATGAACGGATAAAGCACTTGAAGAAAGAACCATATTTAAATTGAATGTGGTATTAATTGAACTGTTTCGTATTTCCAGCTCCACGAGGAATTGTAACAGCGGTAAATAGTGGATTGAAGATGAAGATGAAGATGAAGACGGCACTACACCTGAGCGTTCTGCTGCTGAGCATTGCCCTGCTCGAGGCTCAAGGTAAGGAGGTTCTCCTCTTCAATAACTTTCCACTTCTTCTTGCACATATTTCTTTATTTTTGTCCAATATAATATTCACTTAAATTAAAGTTTTTAAAAAAGGGTCAACAGTGTAACTATATAATTAAATATCTCTAGAGAACATATATAATTTGTTCGATGACCCTTGCAGTCCAGTTCAGGCATGGCCAAACTTTACCTAGACGGTTTCATATTCTGTCTGACAGAATTTTTCTAATTTCTGGCATTGTATCGTATTATATGACACTATCCTTGTATATATGTACGTTGTTCCTTCTTCGTCACTATATGACGTCGCGCTTATAAAAAAAATTAAGAAGATTAGGATCTTCTAGTGTATAGTAGATCGCGCCGGATGGGAACTTATTTTATCCCCCATAACAACATGGGTGGAGGTGGGATCGAACTGAACTGAACTGTACACATGTACAATACAATCTGGCGAGTTTATTTGTACACTATTTCCCTGTCTGGGTAGGCAGAGAAGACAGATCACAGACTTTCCTATCTCGACACATATCCTTAGCCTCTTCTACATCCATAGACCTATTCAATAAACGAATTAAAATTAAAGGATAATCAACGAGAAAAGTTAAACAGTAATTTGTATCATTCAACAATTTCCCCATGTCGGACTGCGTACTTGTTGTTGACATCCTTAATATCGCCTCCAAATACTTATCAGTTAATTTGAGGGTAGTCAGACATCCCTTATATGTTATACGGGTTGTTCCGTCTTTTCCTAAAAAATGTTGATATCCCGTAATGTATTAGTAGGGATAATCAATTGTCTCGTATATTTAGTTGAATAAAATATAACTTTATTCTCTTTAATTCTATTTTAATGTAATATTTCTCGTTGGATACTAAACACAAAAGTACACTTTACATAGACTTCAGACAACAGTGTGCGCAAGAGTGTGTCAATGTCTATGCTGAGCATAGACAATATTCCATAGATACTTGTATAGTATAATCCATGGTACTTTACCATCACGCTTTCACTCTTATTGGAGGATAGACAGTTGTGTTTTCATTTACAGAATTTCGTAGACGCCCTATAAAATAAAACAATATAATAAAATGGTGAAACGAAAGTGCACTTTAAGCGTCAAATATTCCAAAGAATGGAATTTTATAACAAACGTGAAATTATTATTTTTTCCCCACATTATACATTTTTTGTCCCATATTATACATTTTTTGTCCCATATTATACAATACATTTTTTGTACCGTATTTTTCAGCAATTACATTTAAATTATTATCACTTTTGACTTCAAATTTAATTAATTTAAGCGATTGGCTACGAATATTCTTATTTTTCCGATTTTAAATCGCTCATTTTTATATGTATACTAAATACACAGCACCGGAACGCGCGGATTTTTTTAACACAGGAATGAAAAGGTTTACAACTTTCTTGTTGATAGTCGAAGAAATAGTTATACTGTATACAACGACAGTGGAATACAATAATGAACTTCAATATGTTTAACTGATTCAATGTTTTAAAGCATTATCACTTTACATTCAAATTATTGTAACGAATGTTTGGCCTCGCTCGTCACGTTTGTCCGACAAGGATCCTCGACCTGCACAGGCGTGGCCAACTGTTGCCCTGGCCCTGGCTAGCTATTCTGGGTAATACGGTAGTGACACAGCAAAACAGTACACCGGCCTATTTCGATAAGACGACATTCCCCATACTACCAATTCTTTCAATGCCATGTATTAGGATTCGTTGATATTTTTCACTACTTTTTATAGATACGTTAATAGAATGTGATCGATGGTGGAAGAACACACTAGTACAGTGTTTTCCAAACTGGGAGGCGCGGACTGACTTTATAACCTATTTTTTAAATCATTTACCGTCATCTATCTCGTTGTTTCGTTTGCATTTACCGCCATCTAGTTGGAATTGTGTTTGAACACAAAATAATGTCGACAGAATGATAAGTTTCCATCGCTGTCTGATTTGGGCTGTTGAAGTATGTTCCGAAACTGTTCCGGACTTCCTTCGGCAAAAAATGTATCGGATGCAAATGTTTTAGAGTCTCTCAAACTTATCCAATATCGCCTCGTTGTCGTCGAAATAAGAAACGTCACCATAATCAAGTAATAGAAGCATAAGACACCGGGAAAGTAGTATCCGACTCGAAATAGGCAGACCATTACGCTTCCTATTAATATAACGAAGAGAAGCAATTACATTTTTTATTTAGTTTCTCAAAACAGGCTTAGCTCAATTACTTCGAAAAATACAAGAAATGTTATTATTAAAAGTAAAGAAAAATTATATAGAATAAAAAAAATTATATAAAATAAAAAATAATGTACAGATATGTGCATACATATATGGTATACACACATAATTTGATGATCCGACATAATTTTTCACTTTGATGCGAATACGCACATCCTAATTTTCATCAATAAAGATTTTAATAAAACTGATTTTTTTTGGAATTGAATCCGAAACTCTGGGGAAAGAGACTTTTCTACAAACTATGCCACGGAGGCCATCAATCGATATAAAACCGATCACAACATTTTTCTCCGAAGTATTGCACGGGCAGTGGTGGGCCTTGACTTACTTCTTTGGTCATTTGTTTACACTCGCGGATGACATCAAAAACATAAATGTGAGATATCATTTATATATTATTTATTATAACGAACTCGAATACTAATTCATTATTGTTTATATTTTATTAATATTATCTGGGAACTGAAGGTGAAGATTATGAAGTGGTTTAGACATTTCGAACGAATGAGAAATGTAAGGCTGACAAAACAGATTTATGACTGACTGACATGACCCACGATGCCCTCCGTGGCTTTGTTTGTAAGATGTCTGTCTGTCTTTCTACCTTTACGGGTTCGATTCCCGTTGTAACTTAATTTATTTTAAAATGGGCTTCAGTCTGGTTTTCATTGAAGGCCTGTTTTTTTATCTTTCTGGTTGATTAGAATAGATTACTACATGGCAATAAATCCACTAAGTTGTACTATATGAGAAAAAGATTCAGAAAAATGTGGTTGTATCAAGCGAATCGAATTTATAGAATAGAATGGAAGAAAGAGGAACCAAATAAATGCTGCGTAAATAACATAAATGCGTGCACTCAAAAGAATACACGGGGCGACAACGAATGACATAATACGGAATGAAATGATTAGGAATGAATGTGAACTTAAGGCTGATGTGTTGAGTAAGATGAAAAAGAGGACTCCGAGCTGGTTTGGGCATATAGAACGAATGAATGCAGAAATATTAAAAAACATATAGATAGTGCGAATGTGAGTGAAAAGCATGGTAGAAGAAGACCAAGGAAAATATGGTTGGATCAAGTTAATTATATTTTAAAAGAAGGAAACGAAACAGTCAGATAAATCGTAGGAGTTGTATTAGATGTTGTACGGATGTAGAAGAAGTGAACGATGTGTGTCGAGATAGGAGAGCCAGACGCTCTGTCCTTCCTGCCAACCACGTGAGAGAAACGGCGCGATGGCATGTACTCGTATAGGTATATATGCATATCATATAATTTATTTAAATCATCCCGGCAGGAGCAACTTTCTCAATTTTTTTACTTTTGAAATAAGTAATAAACATGGAAGTCCGCATAATTCCCGTGCTGATTACCCGATTAATCAAAGTGGGAATTAAGGCTAATGAACCCGGCCACATACATAACCGTACAGCCTCTTTCCTCATTAATTAGATTTTCGAGAGCAATACTTTCAAATATTATATAAACATTCTGAACGGTATTATGATTTAGAGAGTAGAACGGATCAAAGCTTTGGGTATTCATTCTAACAGTAGCCTCACATTTAGTCCTCATGTGGAGGAACTATTTATAGGGTATTGGGGTTTGTGAAACGAGTCTCTAAGTCATTCATGTAGAAAGAGGTTCTCAGGTACCTACTATATACAATGCGCTGATAAGTAGCAAATTAAAATATGGAGTATCGGCGTTTAGTAGAGCCCGTGGGGGGTTCGTTATTCTCAAATGGTAGAGAAAGTTTAAAAGAGATATCTCTACTTCTTTCTTCGGAGCGCGGTTTCTACCTGTGGCTCTATCTTATGAAGTTTCTTCTAGGTATGTTGGGATACTACCTTTTAAGCATGAGGAGGGATGTGATGGTCTCTTCTGCTACCTTTAAGCTGCTGACGGGAGTTACACCTGATAAAACTAAGTTGGAAAATATAATATTTTATCTTCTAGACAACTATTTGAGGTACAGAAATAGTTACCTATATATATTGACAATAAGTAGAACTTACCTGATAAGTGATCTTCTTATGTAGCGCGGGCTGTCTCTTTTGAACGAGGCCTCGAATATTGACAGTATTGTTTTGACTAAACTATTGTAATCTTTCTTGTTTACCTATTTTTATTTTCTTGTTTTGTTCGACTTGTACTGTTTTTTCCTATTGTATAACATTGTTTATATACTGTTTACATGCACAATCTTAAATTATATTTGTTTATGTTTTTTTTAATCTTTGTGTCAAAAAGATCATTTGACCGTTGGAATAAATCAATAAACGAGTGGTCATATTTCTTAAAGGACCATTTAGGTGAACGTATTCAATATTAACTTATCAATATTGAAGAGATTTAGAATAGAAATACCTTTGATTGTATGGGATCTTAATAGCCAACATATACTTGAACTAATTTAAATGTTTTTCATTTAAATTTTTTAAAAGTTGCGGTATTGATATCATCAATTGTTTTTAATCCCTTATTTTACCCCTCTCTTAGGGGGACACTGTCCATCCAGCCCCCTCGCTACGCCATTATCTACGACCAAAATTTAAAAAAAATCAAGGTTTTCTCCATCGTTGTGTACCAGGGTCACGCTATGAAAAACAGGATCTTTAGAACCTTGACTTAACGTTTTTTTTTCTTTACTTGTTTACATTTCTCCTCATGGTCTGATAGTCAACGTTTCCATCGAATTCGGCCGAAACGACCTCTTACTCACCACAGACGATTGCTTGCGGATGTTGTAACAACATAATGTTATGCACCTGAAATGTGAAGCGGGCAATAAATGATTAAGGCTTCGTTAAGGCCGGGCCGCGGGAATTCCCCGCCGCGACCGCAATCAGAACTGGCCACTTGCTGTCCTCCGTCCATTACTTAACATGTGTTACTTCGTGAGGTCAGTGCTTATTTTACGCAGAGTTAAGTTTTAAGTAATTTTATAAAAACTTAAACAAAAGTCGTTTGAAAATACTTTTCTCTTTGCCCCCCAAGATGACCTTCGTGGCCTAATTGATACGGCACCTGTCTTTCACTATAGAGATTACAAGTTCGATTATCTTTAGTAACCAATTTCTTCATTATTAAAGAAGGTTTCAGCTCGGTGTTATATTAATGTTTCCTTTACATCAGTCTAGTTGGTCAAGTTAGGTTAACACCAGTCTAGTTTTCAGTTCCTTAACACCATTCTAGTTGGTTAGAAAATATTGTTGCATAACAATTAACCTGACAGGTTTCATTGCATATCACGACAAGTATAGTACGATGAAATGTTTTATTGTAAGATTCATAAATATTTCTCAAATACGGTTTTCATACATTAACATATGTTAAATATACTGTCATGGATCCCAATAGTAATTATAAAACGAAAACTGATTCATTAGAAGAAATTGTTTTAAAGCAATAAAATCCAGAAGTACGTACACTGAGCTGTTTAATATTTCGAAAGGGGATAAGCGAAGATACGTTATGTCACCCTGGTTGTTTAATATTTCGATAGATTCATGTGTGAAGGAACTACAGAGGTCAATGTGTGGCATATACATTTCGTATGGAAATGTATGCTGATGACACGGTAGGGTTAGCGGAGAATGGAGACGAATTATAGAGTTGGAAATAGTATTAGAGATGCAAAAAAAAAATGATCTGAGAATGAATGTTCCGAATTCCAAAGTCACGATGATAGAAGAGTGTGAACGGTAAAAATAAATGAGATACATGGGGGACCAATGAGAGGCTGGAGCAAGTTGAGGAACCCCGTTATTTGACTAGAGGCTAGAGGGATGTCAAACGGCGTGTCGCGAATGGCTAAAAGTCAACGGGACTCTAAAACATAACTTGAATTAGACAGTATCAAATTTAGCTAAGATGATAGTTTCCGACTCGATTTTATAAATGCGTACCCTGAGAGAATACATGGGGGGACAATGTATGACATACCACAGAATGAAGTGATTAGGAATGAACGTGAACTTAAGGCAAGGTGTTGAGAAAGACAAAGAACACTCGGATATGGTTAATGAATGAATATGGTAGAACGAATAAATGGAAAAATGTTCCCAAAATAAATATTGTATATAGTGCAAATATGATCGGTAGGCGGGATGAAGGAAGACCAAGGGAAGTATAATTGGTGAATGATATTTAGAAAGAAGGCAACGTAAGAAGTCAGAGAGATCGCAGGAGTTGTGTGAGGAAGCGGGAATGTGTAAAGGGCTAGTGATGCGTTTTGAGATAGGAAAGTCTTACGCTCTGTCCTGTCTGCCTACTCCGACATGAAAATAGCAGATTAGTTTTATGTACCTTAAAATGTACAAAAATAAACTCTTTGTTAGATCTCTGCGTTCTAGGAATGACATCAATATTGATATGGAAAAAACATTTTAACTAAAACCAAACTCCAATGAATTAGTCATTTTGAACTGGTTTGACTGGTTCATACGAAGATTTTATATTTTGGAAAAAAAATTAAAATGCTGTTTCTGCTTTTGTCATGAGCAGTGCAACATTTGTTTACCCCCCCCCCCTCAACAATATGCATCAATGCATACTTATCACATCACGCCGTGTCCCTTGCAGTGTAGGAGACACAACAGATCTCCAAATTTTTATATCCTCGAGCACAACTTTTGCCACTTCCACATTCATAATGTTCTGTCCATCACGCACAATCTTCTTTCTTATTTTTTACTTAGTCTTCTGTTGGAAGGCGCATGCATGGCTTAAGAAAATATAGTAAACCACACGGCTTGAAACTTAATAAAAAAGAAACATTTCAGGTTGTGCGGTGTACAATGAAAATGTAAAACGATATTTATGTTACATATCTGATCTGTTGTGTTGTGGGGCAATACGAATGTTATATATCATTGTTATTGAATACGTATGAAATGTTCCAACTTATCTTTACACTGAGTGAGTAACAGTAACAGTAACAGCGGGTAAGTGACAACAAATATTCATAAACGTCAAATAATAGTTATTTAGTTACTCATAGTCATAAACACTTAGTTACAATGATGTCTCTACATCCGGTCATTTCACCCTAATTTACTCTCGCTCTAATCTATGATATTCAATAATTAATGGCATATTCCAAGTATATATTATTGGTTTTAGAATGAGTTTAATATGTTATATTATTATGTTATAAAAAAATATTTCAATAACATAAATTGCGTTCAATCTACAGGAAGCAGAAATAATCTTGCTACAAAAATAAATTGAAATAACTTTTATTTCCATTTTAAATACAGTAATTTATAGATTTTCCAGTCATTTTTTGAAAATAATTTGACTTAAATTTCCCCCGCATCATTAACACAATGCATTCCTCGAACTAAAATATTATTGATCACTGTTGCTAATGTGGCTCGCAGAATTACTTCAACTACGACCCTGATTTTTTTTGCCTTCAAAACACACGTGTTGCATGACTCGGTTTTATATACCTCATGTTTGCAATAATCCCATAAATAGAAATCTGGAGCAGTGAGATCTGGTGGCGTTGGAGGCTAACGAACTATACTTTTCTGTGAGATTATCTTTTAGTCAAATTTCCTACGCAAAGCATCCATTACGGGTCTTGTAATATAACAAGTGGCCCCCGCTCCATCTTATTGAAACCGTACATTTGTAATGCAATCCTTCGTCGGCGCAATACCCGGTCGAATATTCGTTCCAACATCTCGAAATTGCGCTCACCATTTACTGTTATGGATGCGCCATTTTATTAAAAAAAAATAGGACCACTAATGCACTTGGCCGATACTGCGTACCATACAGTGGCATGAGAGCTTGTTCATTGCCTCCCCAAATACGACAGTTTTGTTTTTAATATTGCCGTAAAGGTCGAAATGGACCTCGTCCGACATATGGTAAATAAACAAATAATAAAGCTTACCGGTTCCTCCGCAAACTGTATCAATTTTCGGTAAAATTCAAGGAGAATTGTTAGACCCCTGGATTTAGACCGAGTACCATTCTAATGCTGTAAGGAAATCACATTCAAATCCTTGTGCATTATACGGGGCACACCTTCGATTGTCGCCAAAGTTCAAATCAAATTGCCTGATTGAAATTGTCGGATCTTTTGGTGATGTTATTCGTTGTCCGAGCTTTCCAGTTTGGTTCGTAACGCTTCTTTTGCTGCCCCACAATCCGCTTTATGGTCCACCTGATCGAAATATCTCGTTTTCAATTCTTAATGCGCGATGTACTGAAATCGGGGACTTCAGTTCAAAATTCACCAGAACCCCCCTAATTCATCCTGCATTTGAATATGTCTCTATTATTAAAAAATAAACGTATTGCAATTATTTTGAAAACAAAAATTTTAAGTTATTTGAATTATTTTTATAGCACGATTTATGACCCACCTGTAGTATTTAGAGGCCTTTAGTTTACTTTGTTCAGGTTTCGTTATTTTGTATGTTACTGTTAAAATGAAAACAATACGTTATGTGGATTGGATCCTTTTTACATATAAAAGTCCTATCGTAAGTTACAATGAGAAAATGAATAGCGATCTTCAGATGGACCCTGGAGTCGCGGATTAATCTATGTTTAGAAGTGAACAAATCAAATAAAGTGCTGGAAATTATATGTTGAATGGCTTTTAACTGTTTAAGTTTTCTAAGAAAATCATTTCAAAGAGTATTCTTGAAACTTGTTTAGATTAGCAATTAGCGACCTGAATGTGTAGACCTATTAACCCTTACTCTACTGCTGCGTGCCATTTTAAGCCCGATCTTATGCCGGATTGTACAGCTTGCAAAATTAAAATTCATAAAAAAAGATTATGAAATGTTAGTTGAAACCCAAAATTGAGGTTAATTGTTCTATATCACATATTATTTATCCACAAACTGCATTACCATTTTAGCGTTGAATGTGGCTTAATGAATTTAATAGGGGAAAAAAGTGTTAAAATAAAACATGTTTTGTGGCCAATTCTAAATATACAATATTTATTCAAAATATTAACAAATTATTAACCAGTGCACTCTTCTAGATGGTGTTTGCTCTGGATACAATAAATTGTTAAAAAACAAATTGCCAATAACAACGCAGCTTTATGAACGCTGTAAATAATAATAATAAATTGACAATTTATATAGCGCTGTTGAGGGATCGGACTCTCCTCAAAGGCACTCTCATTTGGAATTCGAACCCATTAATGTTGTTTATGTTTGATGTTTTTATTTAAACGCACTAAAATACATAAAGGTGAACTAAAATTTTCTAAAAACTTTTATTCGCCGGCCTTTGTTTGCATACACTCGCATGTGCTCTGAGAAATGTCAAAGTCGGTGCATTGAGTTTAAGGCTCTGCATCAAAGTGAATCAATACCAGAATGCTGATGCAATCCGAATGCAGTTGCAGCTGTAATGTTGCCTCATACGCAGGATTTACAGCTTTAAGGATTCTTTTCATCGTTCAAGAACTTCATTACAAAACATGTTTGCCTGCATCTTTCTGAGAATACGAGTATACGTGTACGTGTTATGTACGTGAAAAGATAGATTGATACCGATACTTGATTATTATTTAATTCCTTTGTCAAAATCTCTCATTATCATTACAATTTATGTGACTTATGTTAGTAACGATTATTTAACACGTATTTAAAATAAATATATACATAACTTAAGTATGTATATTGTGTCGTTTGAACCAGAGACGATGTAACTTGTTGATATGTTATTGATGTCAAACGTAAGTTGAATGATAATATTTTACAAAAGGAGTCGGAGAAATGACATCGTTTATCTTCTTTAATTTTATATCACAAAATATACAATGAATATATAAACACGTTTGTTTATGTAATTAATTAAACCGTTGATTTTCGTTTTGTTTAGTATCCATTTAAATTATATTACGTCATTGTTGTTATAAGTCTTTTTTTTACATAAAAACAACATATACTGCACGTTTACTGAAAAATAAAAGACACCTTTAATCACTCGGTCCAACCATACAGTTCCCAATCTTTTTATACCGCTAATGTTTGTATTGTAGAATAGTAAATCTTTCGTCGCACATCTGTTCAACACTTCCAAATCACTTCGATGCGTCCCTTTTTACCTTACTTAACACATCGGTCCTTTTTTGTTTTGTTTGTTAAAAATACTTATATGTACACGCTGGACGTGTGCGAGTGTTGTTACCTTTTCACGTGCGGAAAAAAACATCTATTTATTTTTTTCTAATAAAATGCATGCTTTGAGACGAATATATGAAGTGACAATGTATGACAGATAAAACCAAATAAAAATACATTTTGAAATGGTAAAAAAATCAAATAACACGTATGTAAGCAAATATACAAGTCAAAGAGATTTTAAAAATATAAAAAAATCACAATATTCACAGTCGATTATATGATATGCGACCGTCTCAAGTCATCTGTCCGCACCTCACCACATAAATTTGACATTAATGCGAAAATGGTAGTGCAGTACAATTCAATACTTTTTAATTCTGAAATCAACCTGCTTTTATAGTTCAATAGACTATGGCAAATAAAATATAGTATATCGGTAATCTCAACTTATTTATTTCCCGAAAAGTGCATTCTATATACGAGTATATAAGGGAATGTTGTTGATAATAAGAGGTACTTAAGGGAATGTTGTTGATAATAAGAGGTACTTAAGGGAATGTTGTTGATAATAAGAGGTTCTTAAGGGAATGTTGTTGATAATAAGAGGTACTTAAGGGAATGTTGTTGATAATAAGAGGTACTTAAGGGAATGTTGTTGATAATAAGAGGTATTTAATATAACACACAATGGAAAATAGTCCTATGTCCTATGGCGAGTGAGTATCTTTCATTTTATCACACGGTGAATCATCTTTTGATTCATTCCTCTCCAAATACTCCATACACCAAAACAATTGACATTAACCTGAATAACTACAAATATAATAATTGTATTTATTGTGTAATATTTATATTACTAGTTGTTTATCAAAATAAGAGTTGCGGGAGATAACATCTGTCCGCTCTGGTTCCCAATTTGTCCATGGTCCATCATCGGCTGTCCCATCACTTGCGACATCACTAATCGATGGGGAATTAGCTCCCACCATATGCTTCAGTTTGTTTTAAGGGAAAACTATAAATACAATGCAATTCTGCTTTTGCATTCCAATTTAGAGACCACAAAGCCAATCCGTGTACTTGTTTTGCATAGACAATATTTTGTTAGAGTTTAGATCAGATCGTAACGTGTGGCATATTAATTTGTGAAGGATAAACCCAAAGAGAGAAATAGCCTTTAGCTTCTCTCAACGCTTTAATAAGATCGTCCATCCAATCAATTTAAATTACATATTCGAGTGTTGTGATTTTCGCGTGTAATTCGAGATTCATTTTAGTGTTAGAAATATCTATATTAAAAAAAAACAGCCAATATTCTTTTAAAAAGTTAACCAAGTTTTGTAGGAGTGCTGACATTTTTATTATTAAATTCAAATTTTACATCTAAACAAATAGTTAACTGAGAATATAAATATATTTATTTTGACACCTATTTAAGCGTTTATTAATATTTGAATTCGGTGGCCTAGTCAGTAGAACATTAGTCTTCAAGCCCGGGGGTAACGGGTTCGATTTTGTTGGTATCCGATTTTTTCGCTTTTAAAGTTATCAGGCTGGTTTTCACTACCGGTTTTTTTTAACGTATTTCTTGTTGGTTGAAAGATATTGCCACATGGCAATAAACCAGGTTGTACTGTGCGCAATGAAAGTGTAATAAAATAAATAAATACAAATCAAGAAAAAAAACCAATCATTTACCTTATTCGAAAATAAAAAAAAGGAAAATTTTGATCTTATAAACCTAAAGAATATTTGAACATTTTATTTTATTAACCCAAATAATATTTAACCTAATAAACCAATGAAATAGTTGAACATTTAATCGTATGATCCAAAGTAATATTTGAACATTTGATCTTGTAAACCAAAGAATATTTCATCTTATGAACGTAAATAATATTTAAAATTGAATATTATAAACCTAAAGAATATTTGAGCATTCAATGTTATAAACCAAAATAATATTTGAACATTTGATCTTGTAAACCAAAGAATATTTCATCTTATAAACGTAAATAATATTAATATTGAATCTTATAAACCAAAATAATATTTGAACATCTAATCTTCTAAACCTAAAGAATATTTGAACATTTAATCTTATAAAAAATACAGCCGGGACAATATTAAAGGAAAACCGAAAAAATAATTAGATTTGACGCAGACATCAATCTTCAACACCAATCATTCTGAAAGAAGAACCAAGATGACTCTGGATAAGATCTGTGTTGTCCTGAACTGGATGCAATACCTTGTAATGTTGGCCCAGAGGAAGGGAATCTGCACGGAGCTGTGCCCCATGAGGTGCTACGGAGATGGGAACCACAACTTCTACGATTTTAACAAGTACGACTACGGTTTCTTCACTCAGTCCGACGGTATCAATGTGGAGGCTCTTGCGAGAGCCATGGGTGTCACGAGAAATACCTTTTCCGATCTGATCTTTAGCAACGCATCTGCTAGACACCCTCCTACTGCGTATAAACCTCCTAATTGGTCCAAGTCACCCAGCACACCCAAGCTCCCAAGTGCCTACAAGCCGTACAACAATTCTTCGTATGCCCCGAAGCTGCCCTCGCCGAAGTTGCCCTCGCCGAACCTACCCTCCTGGGCTAGCAACAGAATGCCGCTCTGGAGGCCTTTCAAGGGTAACACGACCATGGTTAAGCAAGCTATGACAAGCCGCTCGAATGAAGGTCGAGTTATTTTTTATGCCTCATAAATTACAATTTAGTTATTTTATTCAGTTCTAGCTGTATCGTTTTCGATGTATTATTTTTTTAGCGCGACGTCACGTAATGACAAAAAAGTAAGTGCGAAATGGATTCCTCCTCCGGTAGCGACATACCTGAGTGTGAACAGAATCGTAGCAACGTCGGACTTAAGGTCCGACTTCACGGGAAATCACAAAAATATATATTTACACGGTATTTATTCTAACGACAGAAGTAAACTTTAAACACTCGGTACTGTAGCTCGTCTCCTCTAAAACAATAGAGCCATGGCTTTCTTGATCCTAGCCTCGTTTGCATTAAGCGATTGGCCGATTAGCTCTTCCAGCCTGCATTAGTGTTGTCAACCTTTTAGACAATTCCGCCACAAAATGATTTGAAACAAATGGTGTGTAAAAAACGATTTGGAGTTATATAAAAACACCAATTTCGTTCTAATAATTAAGTTGTTAAAGATTCAGGTATTATGAAAGGTTTGTGTGTTTTCAAAGCATTGAATATTGTCGTTGTCATTGTCGTCATATCACAAAGCATTGAATGATCTGTCGTCATATCACATAGCATTGAATGATCTGTCGTCATATCACATAGCATTGAATTATCTGTTGTCATATCGCAAAGCATTGAATGATCTGTCGTCATATCGCAAAGCATTGAATGATCTGTCGTTATATCACAATGCGAAACAACGTGAATTGTGTAAACAAATCTATAATGCATATCAACTTAAATTTTCCGATTAATACTTTTTTTATCAAGTTATGTAGTCACTAGCATCGTCAGTTATCCCTTAATTCCGAGGAAGGCTCACTCAGCAATTAGCACTGATGTATAATACGTAACTCTTGTCTGCTTTGTTGGACGATATTGCAATACGGCATTAAATTTGCCATCTGTATTTCTTATCGATAGACGACGCCTCTACGTCAATAGTTTTATGGTGTGTGATTTCGTACTTCAGCAAGCGCACTGTTTTCACAATTATATTATATTAAGACAAATGGATTTCGAACCGCGCGCCACATAAGATATCAAGATATCTTGTATTATGCCGAGTGCCGCATATTTTCAATACAATAAAAAATAAATTAATTTACTTCAGATAACTGTTAAATATTTTTTCCATCTCATATTTAAAAAAATTAAGTCAAGAAGTCGCAGTGGGCCGCTTGTTTGACCACGCCCGCCCTCTAGTATTGCAATCTGCGTCGAACCTTTATGTACTCTCTCTCTCTCTCTCTTTGAATAATGGCCGTGAACTCCTATATATGAAGGAGTATACGCCAGTGTCCAGTGATGTCAGCTTCATAGTATCTAGGTAGTTCTATGGGCGACACGACATATGGGCGACACGACACATCAAGCAACTCGGCCCAGGACTACTGTTATCTAGTGAGATACTATGGAGTTAAACTATTTTACAACTAAACTACATAGTTTACAACTAAATGAATATTTACAAAGATGATAGTTGTACGTGCTACATATTATATATTGTTGCCATTCCTAAAATAAAAAGTAACAAAACGTTCATAATTATACTTTCGGATGAACTGTGAACTGTAATGTTACGTTGGTCAACCTGAATCAGAATTCTCTCTTTAAGTGTTACCAGTTATACTTTGCTATGTTCGTAATATTATTGAAAAACTAACCCTTTGATCGCTGCACTTTTCTAAATACACCTATTTCTTTTTAATGCACATTGCACACTGCACAGCACGAGTAACACAGTCTCACATTCTCAATATGCATAATATTTTTAAATCGTTGGAGTGTCCTCAAACAAAGTTGCTTATTAAAATCAGATCAAATTATACGAATGTTAAAGTTTTTTTTTACAACGTGAAGGTTGTATTTATATTATTATTTAATAGTGGTATTTGTAAATTTGCATTCATCTAATTGACTTGTTATTTAGACATCTAACTGTTATTTAAAAACAACGAAAGATCCGTTGTTAATAAATTTTAGTGAACAAGCGTTTTAAATTTGACCGAAATGTATAATGCCATCACAAAGCCTTACTTAAAAAAAACAATATTTATTCAGTTAACGGAGAAGAGTGAACACTTCTCCAGGTGACATTTTAACTTCTCAGAATCAGACCAAACACCACAAATACATGATATAAAGGAGCCGCTTTGTTTGAGAACAGGTTTATCGTGATTACTGTAAATATAACATAATATAATACCATATACGAGTATTTTGATCTCACCATACACAGAATAACCAGTTGCCTCCAATTGCTCATTACGTGACTACATGTATTCACACTCAATTTTAAAACTCGACAAAATAACACTGTTTTTTTTTTCAAAAATAATAAAACAGAAATATTAAAAATAAGGACAATTTATATAGCAGCATTAAAAGGGAAAACTCTCCACAAGAGCGCGGCGCTCTAACTCGAGACACGAACCCACTATTATTGATAAAATTAAAAAAATACAAAAAAATATATTTAGAAAAAACATATTTGGTAAGAAAACTGCAGAAAGACAAACTACAAAGTAACCTTTGTACTCGTAGATCTTCCGATGTGTGATAGTAACACGTTTGGCTTTAAGTGTAGGTTAGTATATCATATGTTAAAATTCCATATCGTAGTCCTCGTGTCTGAGGGTCGTTACCCTCAATTCTTCTTACTTCCAATTACTTCTCGTATTCCCCTCCATCCCTCACGATGGTATGTACGAGTATGTAGTATTCATATTCCATATCGTAGTCCTCGTGTCTGAGAGCCGTTACCCTCCATTCTTCTTTCTTCCAATTACTATTCGTATTCCCCTCCATCTCTCACGATGGTATGTATGTAGTATTCATATTCCATATCGTAGTCCTCGTGTCTGAGAGCCGTTACCCTCCATTCTTCTTTCTTCCAATTACTATTCGTATTCCCCTCCATCTCTCACGATGGAATGTATGTAGTATTCATATTCCATATCGTAGTACTCGTGTCTGAGGGCCGTTACCCTCCATTCTTCTTTCTTCCAATTACTATTCGTATTCCCCTCCATCTCTCACGATGGAATGTGTGTAGTATTCATATTCCATATCGTAGTACTCGTGTCTGAGGGCCGTTACCCTCCATTCTTCTTTCTTCCAATTACTATTCGTATTCCCCTCCATCTCTCACGATGGAATGTATGTAGTATTCATATACCATATCGTAGTCCTCGTGTCTGAGGGTCGTTACCCTCCATTCTTCTTACTTCCAATTACTACTCGTATTCCCCTCCATCCCTCACGATGGTATGTACGAGTATGTTGTATTCATATTCCATATCGTAGTCCTCGTGTCTGAGGGTCGTTACCCTCCATTCTTCTTACTTCCAATTACTACTCGTATTCTCCTCCATCCCTCACGATGGTATGTACGAGTATGTAGTATTCATATTCCATATCGTAGTCCTCGTGTCTGAGGGCCGTTACCCTCCATTCTTCTTTCTTCCAATTACTATTCGTATTCCCCTCCATCTCTCACGATGGAATGTATGTAGTATTCATATACCATATCGTAGTCCTCGTGTCTGAGGGTCGTTACCCTCCATTCTTCTTACTTCCAATTACTACTCGTATTCTCCTCCATCCCTCACGATGGTATGTACGAGTATGTAGTATTCATATTCCATATCGTAGTCCTCGTGTCTGAGGGTCGTTACCCTCCATTCTTCTTACTTCCAATTACTACACGTATTCCCCTCCATCTCTCACGATGGTATGTATGTAGTATTCATATACCATATCATAGTCCTCGTGTCTGAGGGCCGTTACCCTCCATTCTTCTTACTTCCAATTACTACTCGTATTCCCCTCCATCTCTCACGATGGTATGTATGTAGTATTTATATACCATCATAAAATAGCCAACGAGTTAATAAAATTGTGATTTACTTTAAAATTCAAACCGAGTAAACAAAACAGCGAAACACGTGTTTGATTATAAAAAAGGCCAGTTATTTATTCAATACAGTAAATCCAATTTGCTTATTTAATTAAAAACACGCCTCGTCAAAATTACAGTGCGATTGGATCCTGCGGCATGTTTCCGCATCAATCGATAATTTAATTGAAAATACTCCAATGGTGTGGAACGATTGTACATAAAATAATGATATAAAATTATACATTTTATTCTTTGACTCAAACTTCTCTGGTTCATCAACTAAATATCAGTTCAAGCTTTTAAAAATACTCGTACATGAACTCCTCATCTCAGTTATTGAAAAAAATCACAAAAAGAACCAATGTTTATTTACTAGCCGTTCTTATCTGTTCTGTTTGTTCCATCTTTCAGACCGTATTTATTTGAATATATACGAGAAAATAAGCCAGAAGATAAATCCTCGTATGCCACTTCTAAAATCGTTCTTGTTTCTTGTACGAGTATATACGACATAACATATTTATATTTAGTTCAAAAGAATATTCGATAGACTTAATTCAATAGTTACGAAGAACGGGAACTGGCCAAAGGGACTCTTCCTCCGGTGTCGACAAACCGGAGTGTAAAAAAAATAGTAGCGACATAGACTTAAGGTCTGACATCACGGGAAAAGGAAGATGACTGTTTTGAACTAAGTCAATAGCTGTAAAACACTATTAAGGCTCTCACAAAGTATATCCTTTTCAGCGAGGAAACGTCGCTGGAAGGTCGGACAGTGTCAGCTGGTTATTCTGTGGATACTACTCGTAGTACTAACTAGAAATGTATATAAATAAGATGTGATAGAGGGACATGTCCTTCACGTTTCAGACTACTCCGATGCTCAATCGTTTTATTTCGGTTATGTAGAGGAATCGTGCGTCAGCCCATTGGGTCAAAGCGGCACCTGCATCAACATCCGCCGTTGCGAGCGCCTGCTGCAGTTGCTGCGGAACGTGCAGAGCGATCCGTCCGCCTACACCACGCTGCGGGAGAGCCTCTGCGGCTATGAAGGATATGATCCAGTTGTGAGTATACCCTCCACAGTCCATATTTCACACCCTTAATCAACCGCCGCCGTTGCAGTTGTCGCGGAACAAGCAAAGCGACCCCTACGCCTACACCGCACTGCGGGAGAGCCTCTGTGGCTGTGAAGGATTTGACCCAGTAGTGAGTATACCCTCCACAGTTTATTCTTCCCATCCTTAATCAACATCCGCCGTTGCAGTTGTTGCAGAATGAGCAAAGCGACCCCTCCGCCTACACCACACTGCGGGACAGCCTCTGCGGCTGTGAAGGATTTGACCCATTAGTGAGTATACCCTCCACGTATACACCAACCCCTCCGCCTATACCACACTGCGGGAGAGCCCTTCCACATGAATGTCAAGAGTGCAGTTATTATGCATAATAAAGTAAACGTTTTAATAAATAAATAATTCCTTTAAGGAATCCTTTTTATTGACGGACAGAGACTTTTCGCCCTACTCGATTTTTCAAAGTGTCTCAGTTATTATTATTACACCAAATAAGAGGGTGTTGAGATCGCGGTAACCTTTTGATACATTTTAAAGATACCGCCCTTAATAATAATAAAGACAACGCACTTAATAATAATGAATGGACAATTTATACATTGCTGTATAGAGAGCAAAATCTCCTCAAGGGTGCAAACAAGGACATACTCGTACCATTTCTCGTCAATATATTTTTATACGCCTTATGAGCACGTCATCATTGAGCGGGATTTTCATCCTTTGGCATTTTTTAAATCCCAGTCTTTGAATTCATATTTAAGATTTAAAATGTTTAATTATCTTTTCATCCGATGGTTGAAACAGCCAAGCTTTGAATTAAAATATTTTACTTGCTTTTTATTGCCAAATTGTACGTCAGCTTACTCGTATTAACTCTTCGTAGATATTTATATTCATCCCACAATATACCGCACACAATCATAAGAATAAAAATAAAAACAAAAATATACAGAAACACAAATACAAAACAACAAGAAGAAACCCACACTCACGAGCCCACACAAACCTTTTCCACGCGTCATTCATCCTGAAAGCCCAAATATACCACCGAATCATCAGAATTTGTTTTTGTTCCATTAAAATGAAGTCTTCATATCTAACATTAAGTGTGGTCTGTAAAAAGTTTTTCGCCATATGTTTGAGTACTAAAAAGTTGAGTGCACGCATCCAGTTATAAATGTATTCTTCGATGATACTCAATGCATTACCTAGCGAGATATCACGACTGATGAGGCTGATCTTCTTACAGGTGTGCTGCCCTCGCGAGGAAGACCGGGTGGTGCCCCCGAGCACCGCCCCCAGCACCTACTCGTTGCCCACTCTGGACGACAACTGTGGCATCAACAACGCCACGCTTTCACGGAAGGTGGTAAACGGAGTGCCTTCTGAGTTGGGTAATATATACATTTCATATTGTACTTTTTTATCTTATTTGTCACGTACTTAATGCGTGATAACACGTCGTGGTCTTCTACTATATTTCGAACTCGATGTACCACCTGTCTTCATCCCTCTCGGTGCTGGGCCATGTTGAATGCAGCTCTTAAAGAGGATCGTATCAACTCCTTTATTGAATCCGTCCATCTCATACGCCTTCCTCTTGCGCGCCATCCCTTAACTGTACCCGTGATTGTCAGCTTCTTCGGACTTCCATAACTCTTTCTATCAAAATGCTCAAAGTACGTTAGGATTTTTTTCTGCATGTTATCGAAAGTTTTTCGGTAATCTCCAATCCTTGAATTATACAAATTATAAATTCCATTTTTTAAATTGTTTAAACTTTATCTTCGAAGCTGAAATAAGACTTCTGGGACTTCTATTGTATAATGACAATGGAAGGCAATTAGCGGAATTAGATTTCCGTCAAGTGGAAACAATTCAATGAGTTTGTGATGTCCCATCATGAGGGTATATGGAGACTGAAATAAGAAAGGGCCGAGAAATTTGTGTATTAAAATGTATACCTTTTAAATTTTTTTTGTAGTTTTAATAAATCGTTAAATATAGAGAGAATGAAAAACTGAAGAATACCTATAGACAAAGATAATACGCATTGTCAAGGAATACACTGGTCGAAAGTGATTGGATCAAGTGAAATACATTATGAAAAAAGTGTTTGAAGCGCGAATAATAGAAGGTCTTGCGTGGATTGTAGAGGATGCAGATGTAGAGAAAGCAAAGGGTTTGAACCTGGATAAAAAAATTTGGACTTCTATTCTCTCTGCCTACACGGCTTGTTAATGTATATGTTGGTATCTTGAGATCTAGTTTGTATGGTTTGTATCTTGGGATCTCTTTCATTTCTTTACTTTTCAATTTCATTAAAACTTTCGACATTTTTAACATTAAGTACATTAATTTATAATTGATGAAGTCATACGCAAAATTTATAATGACACAATCGATTTGGTGCCTGGCGAGTGAGTTAATTAATAATATCTACAGTTGTTTTAAAATTCTCATCTTCTAAAGATGTACGAGGATTGTTGAAATGCAGTGGGAATAAAACTATCTGAATAAATCGATATTATCCAGAATGCACAGTCAATCTGTAGCCATCGGGCATCAACTATAATTTGGAGAGATAAGTTCGGCTCCAGATTAGAACCTTGTTGACCTCCTGTTTGATTCCAGGTGCTTGGCCGTGGATAGCCGTGCTAGGCTACCGCTCGAAACGTACGCCCGGCAAGACACTCTGGCAGTGCGGCGCTACGCTCATCACCACAAAGCACGTCATCACTGCGGCGCATTGTATCCATGGGCACGAGGATGACATGTGAGTTACTTTCAGTCATCAAAAGTTTTGGGGTATGATAGTAGTAATACTGTTTTTTTAAGTATTCCTATATAAATTTCACTACACGTAAACAATTTTTGCTTAAATGTTGTTTAAGCGAATCGTTTCATTATTTCCCATTACACAATACTATGTGTCGAATTTGCGATTTACTAAAATTGTCATCACAGCTGATATACCGGTAAAGCTAATAATATAGTGTCATCACAGCTGATATACCCGTAAAGCTAATAATATATCGTCATCACAGCTGATATACCCGTAAAGCTAATAATATATTGTCATCACAGCTGATATACCCATAAAGCTAATAATATATTGTCATCACAGCTGATATACCCGTAAAGCTAATAATATATTGTCATCACAGCTGATATACCCATAAAGCTAATAATATATTGTCATCACAGCTGATATACCCGTAAAGCTAATAATATATTGTCATCACAGCTGATATACCCGTAAAGCTAATAATATATCGTCATCACAGCTGATATACCCGTAAAGCTAATAATATATTGTCATCACAGCTGATATACCCGTAAAGCTAATAATATATTGTCATCACAGCTGATATAGCCGTAAAGCTAATAATATATTGTCATCACAGCTGATATACCCGTAAAGCTAATAATATATTGTCATCACAGCTGATATACCCGTAAAGCTAATAATATATTGTCATCACAGCTGATATACCCGTAAAGCTAATAATATATTGTCATCACAGCTGATATACCCGTAAAGCTAATAATATATTTTTGTAGAGTGAATTAGCAGCTCTATATTTGACTGTCATTACATTTGTAATTGCATAATTCATACAAATTATTCCATTGTAAATTGCATAATTTTTAAGCTAGGTTTATCGGTATTAATGTATTATTTTTCTCGAGTTAATGAATTAACAGCAAAACAGTGTTGTATTGGGTTTTTAAGAAAAACACATTTATTAGTGTTCTATTGAGTGTTTTCTGGCGAAAAATACAAGTTTGAAGGTATTTGGGGACATTTGTCCCTCCACCCACACTGTCTAGGAACGAATTAGGTTCCCTTCTTCTTCTTTCTCAGTGTTATGTCAGGTCCCCCCAACGTTGAGTATCACTTGAGAGTAGATATCTTTGTCCCCGGCAGCCTGAAAAAGATCTCCAACGCCCCTTATGCAAGTCCAATCACGTATATTGCGGAGCCAGGAGATTTGCCTCTTGCCAACACCTCTTCGGCCCTCTATTTGCCTTGGATGATCAGGTGCAGTAATTTGTACTTTGCTCCTCTAAGTATTGTACATGACCCAAGTAGGACACCTTTCGGATTTTAATATTAGCCAGCAACTCTTTATCAACTTTGGCTCTTTGAAGAACCCTCGTGTTGCTGACCATATCCATCCAGGGTATCCGTAGCATTCTCCGGTGTATCCACATTTCGAATGCTTCCAGTCGGTTCATACTACTTACTTTGTGGGTCCATGATACCACTCCATGCAATAACACTGACCAAACGTAGCATTTGACTAACCGCTGTCGAAGTTTCAAGTTTAGATTATCGTCGCAGAATACGCTTCTCATTTTATTAAAAGTCGGCACGTGTCACGTGCCTAAAGAATTGAAGAATACGTCCCAGATAAATTGGCCAAGATTGTATCCTTTACTCGAGGCTCCTCCAGAATAGAACAATTTGTAAACCTCGTAATTCAGGAAATTCTCAGCATTCGTCGCTAATACCACATTTCAAAATTATTAATCATCTTCCGATTCGCTGCATTTATTGTCCAGGCTCTGGTGCATGAGGCCCATGGAGAAAACCTCTCTTTATTAGACGGGATTGAAGACATTCTTCTTAAAAGGTTCCACAATCTGACTATAACTTCTTCTTAGATCTGATATGTTAGAAAAATCATTCCTAAAAGGTAGAACACCAGATGTCTCTTTATCTTTTAGACCAGGGGTCTCCAAACTACGGCCCGCGAGCACCACCAATTCGGCCGGATATGCCCGGTATCCGGCTCGCAATAGTTTATTTTGATTAAATTGTAAAATTTACAGTGTAAGTAAATCATACAAAATAATAATCAGAAGTTTTTATTTAACGACCAATTAAGAAACACAATAACTGACATATGTTACATTATGAAATTGAACATTTTAACTCTAATTAATGATATGAGATTTATCCTAAAAACTTACAATAAGTGACATACATAGGTAATTCACATAATGAAATTAAACATTATAATTATGATTAATGAGAGGAGCGGAGTCCACCCTCGCCCCTGCGCCATAGATATCTCACTTGCCGGCTAGTCCCAATACGAACAATTCAAAACTACAGTATGTTTGTATGATGAGCTAGCTAGGTCTTGGCCCTTGGGACTTAGTGGAGGAGTCAGTGTGGCTCTTAGGATAAAAAGTTTGGAGACCCCTGTTTTAGACGGTCATCCTGGTATATGATGTCCTGCGGGGATCTCGCTCTCGATCTGCTCATCCTATCCACATGATTACGCCAGCACCGCCTTCTCTTCCTGCTCCATCTGACTATATTCTATGTATTAACTTCCATTATGAACTGCCACTTAAAATAGATGAAGTGCTATTGGCGTAACTTTTGTCACTTAAAGACAATGGAGAAATTTATTCAATTCAATACTATCATCAACGGGCTAGAAAAAATGAAAAAGATGTTAAGTTTTCAAATATGATTTTGCGCATCACATAAACCCAGCACATAGTGCCAAGTTAGTAAGCTAGTATCTATAATATTTTATGCATATCTGTACATATCGTACGCAGTACCGCATTTGTATGGACAGCGCCCCAAGGCAGTTGCAACGTACACTCCCACCTTCCCATCCTCCCCTTCACCAGCGATACGCAATTAAAAAATATATTACCCTTTTCATTTTGGATTATGTACGTGTATTTTGCGTCACACAACAAACCACCACAGTTTACGTATTGCTTTCTTCTGCGCAAATGTATTGTAGCTACGATGTCATTGAAGTCGCCAACAATGTCATTGAAGACCATATTAACTGTTACACCTGATTCCATTGATAATATGGCTAATGCGTTTAGTCTGTTTTGATTTATAGGGGGGATCTAAAATAGGTTTTTAATTGTTTCAATAATGAAAACTTCGTTTCGCGGAACCGTTTTTTAACGATCTACATAAATAAAGTAATGTATGTTATATATTTGAACAAACAGTTACTATGTTTTTTTAATTTTTAGTTTGCTAAGCTGTAGCATTGAACACTCGTGGTGATCATTAGATTGCTAAGGTGTAGCATTGAACACTCGTGGTGATCATTAGATTTTGAATCAAACATTCATCTAAATTTTGTATGTATTTTTATATTGTTGATAGTTTTTTGGACACTGATTTTGGTTTGGCGCTCCTGAGAGCCTTGGTTTGCCTATTAGCAAACACGGCTCTACTCGAACGTGCATTATCCGTGATCTAATCGTCGGGATATAGAAAAGTGTCTAGAGGTGATTCACGTAAATTTTACTGCCAATTCTATTTGATCAGTCCATCGCCTTTATATTTACCTGCGCTGTGTACTCGTCATTAACGGACGGACACTAATCGAGAGGTTAAACAAATCCACGTGATGCATCCGTCCAGCATCACTTGTGTGTCACGATAGGATTTCACAACGAGTATGATCATCATCGTCATATCCTCGATCATCATCGACCTCCATGGCCTAGTTGGTAATGCCTTCCTCAAAGCTCTAGTTTTATCAGCTTTTTTTCATCTTTGATCGTGCAATAATCCTAACTCTAAAAATGTCCTTGTGACCCTGTCCGCAATAATCAGGTAGATTTCATCTGTGCGTGAAAGGAAAGGATATTCCCCGTTGTATGATACCCTACAGGCATTTTTCAATTTCCCTCAAACAAGTTACACAATTCTATTGGAAACATCCCACCATACGTTGGTAATAAATAAATATATAGATAAAGTTTTTAACGGAGGGTAGTTTCGGTGTCTCCTGGCCATGATCGAAGAAAATGCATTGAAATTTTGAAGATCCTCTGCAAAATATAGTATTTTTTTCTTCTTCATGTCTTACATTTGGTCTTCACACGCAGTGTCTTCTCCAGCCAGGTCACATCATTCGGTGTTAGGTTGTGTAGCTCCTGCGCGTCTCCAGAGAACGTATACAGCTGGCAGCTTGATCTGGATTTCCTCGCATTCACAGAAAGACGACTCCGCTAACCCCCCACTTGTTCCTATCATATGCGATGCGACCCACTCCACATCTGATTCTATTTAAAGTAAACCACTCTTTCCGATGTAGGGAAAACCCTGGAAACCCTACCGTCAGATCGCACAAAAGATGCCTGTTTTTTACGTCACACTCCGCTATTTATCGGCGATCGACCTCTTGTCTATTTGCTCCAGAATCTTCCAGATCGGAGACCGGGAGGTAAGACGGAATGGCAGTAGTTCTCTTATTTTTGTACTCGTAATAACAGGCAATTGTTCGATTTGCATATATTTCTTTTGAAATCCACTTAATTTACAATAGCCGAGAATAAAATCATATTCTATATATAAAATATCTATGAAGTATATGTTATGTTATGTTATGTTATGGTAAATATTTGATAAAAACTCAAACTTGTCTTTCTTGGTTCAACCAATTTTGTTTTGGGAATTTATCCTCGCAAGATGTCAAAACATTCCTCGACGAGTTTTTCGTTCTGACACCTGATTTTGTTATACGGATGGGATATATACGAGTACATACATACCGTTATGCCGTCTCTCTGTCAGGGTAGGCAGAGATGATGAACCGTCAGGCTTTCCTATCGCGACACACATCTTTTTACATCCATACACCTTATCATACAGTTTCTACGATGTTTCTGACTATGATATTTACTTCTTTCAAAATATTATACACTTGATCTAATAATACATTCTTTCCTTGCTCTTCCTCTACTACGACTTCAATTCACATTTGTACTATATATTTGTTTTGTTAGTATTTTTTCATTCATTGATTGTACAAGCCCAAACCATCTTAGAATGCCAATCTTCATCTTACTCAACACATCACCCTTAAGTTCACACACATCTCTAATAACTTCATGCCGTATTCTGTCATATATCGCCACTTCTTGTATTCTTCTCAGTGCACGCATTTCTACATCATTTATTCGTCTTTTATCAGTATTCTTCCTCGTGCACATTTCCCTCTCATACGAGTATATCAAAGTTCGTACTAAAACACTGCTATGGACTATCATCTTGGCAGATTTCGATACTCTCGGGTTCGAGTAATTATATTTATTTTTTATATATTGTAATATCTGACAGAATGTTCAAATAAAATATTCAATTCAACGTAATAAAATTGTTTCTTCTAAAATATTCAATTCAAATATTCAATTCAACGTAATAAAATTGTTAGCAGGAAAATTTTCTTCTAAAATATTCAATTCAACGTAATAAAATTGTTAGCAGGAAAATTAATAGAATACTCGTATGTTTAGAGAATACATGTATTTCATTTTAAAATAACAGACCAGTTTATAAAGGAAAGCATATTCACCCGGCTGTGTCCGAGTATATGCATAGCTTTATTGTTTGCAATAGTTGTGGAGTGATGTCAACGCTTTTTCTTGAGTAAACTTTATTCCGTGTGTAGTGATTTAGCTAATTCCGCTTCCAAGAACACACAATAGAAAAAAAAAATATCGTGTACATGTCGTACAGGCACGTGTAAAATATATATTTACACAATTTATTGTGTGAAAACTTTTAGCATTTGTGCATGGGAAGATTTCTAAATATGAGAAGATGCCATCATAAAAAATATACGAGATTGCGCCGTTTGTCGAAATCAGCATATTTTTCAGATTTCATTGTTTTTTTCGTCTCATTTCTGTCACTTTCATATCATTTTCTGAACTATTGTAATCATTCTCTTCAAAACCTAAATCATCTTCGATACCATCTAACGCGCTACTCATACAAATTGTAATCATTCTCTTCAAAACCTAAATCATCTTCGATACCATCTAACGCGCAACTCATACAAATTGTAATCACTCTCTTCAAAACCTAAATCATCTTCGATACCATCTAACGCGCTACTCATACAAATTGTAATCATTCTCTTCAAAACCTAAATCATCTTCGATACCATCTAACGCGCAACTCATACAAATTGTAATCACTCTCTTCAAAACCTAAATCATCTTCGATACCATCTAACGCTCTACTCATACAAATTGTAATCACTCTCTTCAAAACCTAAATCATCTTCGATACCATCTAACGCGCTACTCATACAAATTGTAATCATTCTCTTCAAAACCTAAATCATCTTCGATACCATCTAACGCGCTACTCATACAAATTGTAATCACTCTCTTCAAAACCTAAATCATCTTCGATACCATCTAACGCGCTACTCATACAAATTGTAAACATTCTCTTCAAAACCTAAATCATCCTTGATACCATCTAACGCGTTACTCATACAAATTGTAATCACTCTCTTCAAAACCTAAATCATCCTCGATACCACCTAACGCGCTACTCATACAAATTATAAAAAGGATGAATAAAAATGTTATACGTAGGAATTAAAATTAAATACACGCATAGGGATTAAAATAAATGTGTGTACAATATTTATTTTATGGCTGTTTAAATGATTTTCTACAGGGACCTGTTACCACATATCCCCTAACTTCGGACCATGAGACGGACACAATTTTAAGTTACTCTTGTAACTCTTACATCATCTGAGAAAACATTACCTAAATAACAAAATTCTTCAGCTTGATCTAATCTTTCTTCACTCATCCATATATCACATTTACTTTTCCTTTACTCATTCATATATCACATTTACTTTTCCTTTTCTCATCCATATATCACATTTACTTTTCCTTTCACACTTTTCTTTTAATTTCGCAACATTCATCTTCAAATATTTCTATTGAAGTCTCAAAAATAAGAAATAATATTCTTTTATATTAAGTCGTAGTCCGACAAGCTCTCGAAACTTCAAGATGTGATCAAGCTAGATGGGAACAGTGCCGTTTCTCCAATTTTTGTGACTTCTACTATCTACAAATACACGTGAAATATATTTGGTTTACTTATGAGACAAGTGAAATTTTGCAGCTACCTGGTGAGGCTAGGAGAGCTGAACCTGGAGAGAACAGATGATGGTGCCAGCCCTGTAGACATGTCCATCGATAAGCTGACCATCCATGAGGAGTACAGCCCTGTCAAACACGTCAACGACATCGCCATGATTACTATGTCCTCAGATGTCACCCTCAACAGTGAGTAACATACTTCCACTCTGACAATCTTCAAAACTTCTTGCAGCTATTACATCAACTGATGAAACCATTCATCATAGACCTTATAATGTCTCATTTTATTTAACAAGAATGTTTTTGTAATACTTTTTGTAGTAAAAGTGTTGACACTGGATATTTAAAGACATTGCAATTGGTTTACTAAAACACTATTTTTTCAAATATTTTCTAATCTTTCCCCTCACTGAAAATATCAAATTCTGCGCATTGGAATGAACACCCACATTCCAAAAGTCTCACCGCTGCTTGCCGAAGTCATCTCCTGCTACCATCTGCCCACAATCCCAACTCTGATTTTTACTGTTAGATGCGCCTAGTCTGCCAGTGCCAGTCCGGGTATAATTCAGTCTTGTATGTGCTCCGCTGATGACGAGGTAAAAACCTTGAAACCGGTAGGGTCATAAAGCTTTCTTCAGTAGAAAAAAATAGCATTTTAGTAAATCAATAACAATATCTTTTTATTTTACCATAAAAATAATTAAATGGTAGGCACACCATGAGGCTCGAATCCCCTCCTCCAATAATGGTTGTAGTTATTATATGACACTTTCTTTGCATACGGTTATACCATGTGAGTTTATTGTCATCTCTTCTATCCATCCAGGAAGATCTTAATGAGGCCTTAAGTAAAACAAGTTTGAAACTAATTTAAAAAAAGTTTCGATACCAACGAGAATTGAACCCCTAACCTCCAAATAGGAAGACAGGTATTTAACTAGAGCATAGATGTCATCAATTGACAGTTTTCTTCTAGAAACACACATTTTATAATAAAAAAATAAAGCTTTACAATGATTTACTAGTAAAACACTTTTTAAAATAATTGAGAACTAATGAGAATCGAACCCGTAACCCCTGGGCTGGAAGATGGGTTTCATACCAATTAGGGGACAGAGGTTATTTAGTGGAATTGGAAGCACTTTCAATTTCATAAAATTTTCTCTGGTAAGCCCCTCATAGCCTCAATAGTGTCGATCAATGGTCCGCAAACTATAAGTGAGCAAGGAAGAATCAAAACATTGAAATTCCTGGAAACTTCAACATAATGTTAATGCAGGCTTGCACTAACGATATTTATGCAGGTAACCTAGGCCTACTTAGATATTTATGCAGGTAACCTGGGCCTACCCTATCCTACCCGGGTTTACGCTTCTATTTTCGAAAAGAAGATCAAAAAGAAGACATAATAATTTGTTAAGAGTTTATATAATATAATACATATAAAGTTTCTTTAGATTTCTCCCTTAAATTATGAAAATAATTTGTATCGAAACTATAGGAGATATTTTTTCCTTTATTTTTTCCCTAATTGTCATTCATTTTTCAAACTCAAATTCTTATGCATATGAATTACACAATGAGTAAAGAAAGTAGGTAGTCACATATACAAAATGGGTGTTGTAGAGAATGCCAGCTGCAAGTGTGGTCTGGATGATGAAACTGTGGACCGTGTATTTTTAGGTTATCCTTTGCTGCTTGTTTATGTTGTCATAAACAGAATGGGTGACAGGAAGCACCCTCGCCTCAGTCCTGAAAGTAACCAGAATAGCTTCATTTTATAGGTTTTATTTTAAAATTTATATTCTGTTTCCACCTGAATCTAATTTATTACGCTTATGTTTTCAGCCCTGATTTGGCCCATCTGTATCCCGAAGACCCCCGAGCTGAGGGCAAACAACTTTGAGAAAACCATGCCTTTCATCGCTGGCTGGGGGTCCACTTCCTTTAGTAAGTACTTTCTGAACCAGCAAAGTTCCATTCCAAAATCAATTCCACGTCCTACAGAGCCCATCAACATTTCCTTTTCCATATCACATACTTCCTTCAAAATAAGCACAACTCAGTGATTTTTTGTTGAAATCTGATATAATAAAAATAGAAATCTTGATTTCAAATAGTCAGGTATCTAATTCCTTTTTAACAATGAAATATGTAACATGTGGCATGTGCAGTGTTGAGTATGCAGGCCAGTAAATCCTTAATTTTTTTTACTTTATTTACAATATTTATTTAATTAACGACACAACTGTGTCTTTTATATACAAATGAACATATGACAAGTTATAGTTAAGCACTTAAAATTATTGATAAAAAATACAAAACTTTGTCTTAAACTAACATGTACAGGAGATACAAAAAGCAGTAGTAATAATTAATTACAGTCATTGTTTAAAATTATTTAATATTAATATGTATATTTATGTTCAATATATGCATGTAACATATACTCGTATCACAAAATATTACCAAATTTTACCAAGTAGACTTATGTAATTGTCGAAGATTTGTTTTATAGTGGTAAAGAACTTAGATTTGATTTTAGTGGAACAATGCTTACATTTATATTACATTGAAACCAATTTTCAACCTATCCCATTTAAACTAGATAAATAGAACTAATGTAGGTCTTCTCAAATATTTTTACTAGAAAAGTATCTGATTTTTACGAAGAAATCAGGAGCAAGTTACTTCCCCTGTCTATCATTTATAGTGTCACCGATATGTGAAGAAATCTCTTGATATAGTTGCCCAATTGTCCACATATGTCTGCTGTTTGTAAATGTTAATGTTTCAGCTAAGTGTACGAGTATTTCTATCATTATAGAATATATTATTTTTATCATTATAGACACACAGCATTAGTGCTGTTAATGTATATATTAACTTTCACTGTCGTTTATTCATGAAGACAAATTAAGAGTAAAGCAAATAAAACATCATTAATAGAATTAGCAAAAAGATACAAATCACTAATGGGCATTTTGTTCCAAGATTCCACAACTTGGTCAGCAAAACAGTGTTTCCTTGGATTGTTGCGGAGTTTAGTTTTGGATTGTTACGGAGTTAAGTTTCAACTGATGTTCTGTAAAAAGACTGCTCAAGATTTAATTAATTTTACTCAAAGAGCAGTGCCACCAAGTAGTGGAGCAATGCCACGGGGTATCATACGAGTAGGTGTGCGGCCATGTGTCCCAGTGACCTTACGAGTAGTGGTGACATTAGACTTTAGGCATATTGATAGCCCAGTTGTCATTGCACTGTGTGATATCTAATCTAAATGGGGATTTCCGCTTTGAATAATTATTTTAGACACACTGTATCAAAATATATCAGTACAGTAAAAGTCCATTAATTAGAAATTCAGGGGACTGAATATCACAGTAGTAACATGCAGTACTTCCCAACAACTAAAAATATTGTCGCTATTTTTTTTACTGTAAAAATAATGTTTATTTTTTATTTATTTTTTATTTATTTATTATTACACATGACAAGAAATATACACAGTTTGCGAAAAAACAACAGGTAATTTGATTTGGACATACAATTTTAATGGATCTGGGTTTGTTGCCTTTCATTTGTCGTATCCCCAGTAAACTAGGCTTTGGCCTGTATCTCACTGAAGATATTTAGCATGAAAAAATAAATCGATACTTCTTTTCGATTTTTGATTGCACAAAACAAAACCCCGTTGCACGCTCTCATCAACCTGACAAACAGTTACACTCAACTACAACTGGAAACATCTTGCGAAATTCAACTTCTCATACATCATCACTCCAGAAAGACCAAAAATGTTCATCCCACAATATACCGCACACAATCATAAGAATAAAAATTAAAATTAAAACAAAAAATACAAAATGTAAGTATAACATATTTCCACGATATTGAGATATAACCTATTTAATGGTAAAATAAATAAATACTCATTTTTATGGTTGTGAAATTATTACAGGTAAAATAAAAACCTTATCTTAAAAATAATTTATATGAAAAGAACACTCAAAACCATACTTACGAGATATACTTATGATAAAAACTATACTTACAATAATATATTTGAAATATTCCCATGTTTCCTCTTTGGATATTGGAAATTAAACGGCTCGCCATCCAATAAGTGGTCCGGCCGCCAGGGCCGGCTACTATGTGGAACTGTCATTTGTGTGGAAAATTTAGAATTATTCAAATTCATGAATAATTTTTGGCGAAAAAAAGATTATGAGCTGTGCATGTTTTTTAATTAACACAATTTATTACAAAAAATCTATTTCAGTGCCTAGAAAATGGTGAAAAATACAAATTTTTAATTATCGTTCTTCTTATTAACGGACTTTTACTGTATATACAAAAAAATAGTTTTTTATACACTCCTGAAATAGATATTTTTAAAGATACACTGTAAACAAGACAAGCTACTCGTATTTATATCATTAGAGACAATATTGGACAGTCCCTGCTCCACGATTATTCTTTTTCTAATATTGCCTCTAAGCTAGATACGATATTTATGTATGAAATGTAAACTAATAATGTATTTCTGTGTCGCACAGAGGGTCAATCTGCAGCGCACTTGCAGGAAACGCAGCTGCCTGTGGTCGCTAACTCATACTGCGCAGAGCGGTATGCACGTTTCAAGAACCAGGTCATCGACCAACGTGTGCTTTGCGCCGGGTACCTTGCCGGGGGCAAGGATGCCTGTCAGGGTGACAGTGGTGGCCCACTTATGTGGCCTACGGTGAGTATCTTCTATTTATCTCCTCCTTCCCTCACCTGTACCTGGCTGCTAGCAAATTTGCCTCCTTGGTGATTAACTTGTGTCCCCTATTAAAGTTTTCTTAGTTAAGTTTATTAATCTTCTCATTTCTCTCACATAGGCTGATATATGGTAGTCATAAACATAGTCCGCTTCTAAAATGTCTACATTGGCAGTTTATTAAGCTTCAGGCTATCTGTTTAAGGCTCTGGATCTAAGTGAATCAATACCAAAATATTGATGCAATCCAAATTGAGTTGCATTTGCAATTTTGGCTCGTACAAAGAATCTTTAAAGATCTTTTTGGGTCACAATTTGTCAGCAAATTAGCAATTGTGGGTAGTATTGTAGGATAGTTTATTTTATATAAACTTATTGTCTTAAAATATTATTTTTAAGCTAGTCTTTAAAAACACCTCTTGAAAAGTCCGCACTGGCTGAAGTGAAGCGAACGGATTGATTTCAAACTTTGTCTCTTTGTATTGAAGTCCTTGAATGGGATGTCTGTCAAATCTGTATCTGAGATATGTTTCTTCGGAGTGAAATAGAACTTTAAGGTCATCCAAAATAATTGATTATTCCAAATCGATTCAAATACGTTTAAAGATACCTGAGATACAATAGCTGGATTGTATTAATAAATAAAATCTATCTATTTCATCTCAGTTTCAAGTGATTCAGTATCTTAAACATGCCCATATTTACGATTTGGACATGCTGGAAGTCACCCGTAATGTTTTCTTCCAGCTCTGTTGTTGAATATACAAGTTATTTGCAGATCATTATTGTACTTGTTGGTAATACAATCTCTCGAAGATAAGTATTATTTTCTTCATCAATGAGCTTTGAACCAGACCGAAACTCTATTTTTAAATTGAAGGTTGTCAGTATCCGAAAAAAGTGCTCTAAGCATTATATTAGGTCCTTACATATGAAATTGGCGTTTTGCCGTACTGGCAACTTTGATCTCAAATATCTTCTCTTTGGTTAGGAATTCCAAATTAAAATTTATACAGCTATTTACTCAAGTATTTGTGTTTCGAAAATTATAATTCATTTGTTTTTTCCTCAATTTTTTTTTTCTTTGCGTCACTCAGTTTACAAAATGGAAAACTTGAAATATCGCGTTATTTGCGAGTTCCACCGTGGCACCAGTGCTGCAGAAACGGCTCGAAGGATTAATGATGTGTATGGCGACGGTGCCGCAAAAGAAAACACAGTGCGTTTTTGGTTCCAACGTTTTCGTTCTGGAAATTTCGACCTGCAGAAGAATCCCCGTGGACGGCCGGAGACCAAAGTTGATAATGAAGAATTGAAGGCTATTGTGGAAGCGGATCCATCGCAAACCACGTCCGAGTTAGCTGCAGGCTGCGGTGCTAGTGATAAAACTGTTTTAATCCACTTGAATCAAATTGGGAAGGTGAAAAAGCTTGAAAGGTAGGTACCTCACGAATTGAGTGAAGCAAATCAACAAACGCGCGTTGACTGCTGCGTTGCATTACTCAACCGGCACAATAATGAAGGGATTTTGAATCGAATCATTACCTGTGATGAAAAGTGGATCCTGTATGATAATCGGAAGCGCTCATCGCAATGGCTGAACCCTGCCGAACCAGCCAAACCATGCCCCAAGCGAAAATTGACTCCAAAAAAGTTACTTGTGAGCGTTTGGTGGACTAGTGCTGGTGTCGTTCACTACAGCTTTCTTAAATCTGGCCAGACGATTACGGCAGATGTCTATTGTCAGCAACTGCAAGGGATTTTGAATCGAATCATTACCTGTGATGAAAAGTGGATCCTGTATGATAATCGGAAGCGCTCATCGCAATGGCTGAACCCTGCCGAACCAGCCAAACCATGCCCCAAGCGAAAATTGACTCCAAAAAAGTTACTTGTGAGCGTTTGGTGGACTAGTGCTGGTGTCGTTCACTACAGCTTTCTTAAATCTGGCCAGACGATTACGGCAGATGTCTATTGTCAGCAACTGCAAACCATGATGGAAAAGCTAGCTGCTAAACAACCGAGGCTGGTTAATCGCTCTAGGCCACTGCTGCTTCATGATAACGCTAGACCACACACTGCACAACAGACGGCTACCAAATTAGAAGAGCTTCAATTGGAATGTCTAAGACATCCACCGTACTCTCCGGACCTTGCCCCGACAGATTACTATTTTTTTCGAAATTTGGATAACTTCTTGCAAGGGAAAAAATTCAACTCCGATGGGGCAGTCCAAACCGACTTCAAAGATTTTATTGATTCCCGTCTGAATGGTTTTTTTAGTAAAGGGATCGATGAACTACCTATGAGATGGCAAAAGTGCATAGATAGCAATGGTACATACTTTGATTAAATAAATATATTATATTAAAAAAAAATCAACTTTATGTTCCTCCCAAACAAAACGCCAATTTCATATGTAAGGACCTAATAGATATTGTTCCCAGGTACTTTGATGGTGCCACTACATGGAAACTGATTGTAGCATAGTTTATTTTTCATGCTGTTTTTGTCTAACAAGATTCTTTTATAATTTTCTGATATTCAATATGGTTCTGTACCCTAATTTGAGCTACTACTTCCAGTTCCCGCCTAACAAGAACAACATCCACTACTACCTGATTGGCATCGTCTCCTATGGCTTCAAGTGCGCAGAGCCCGACTACCCCGGGGTCTACACGCGCGTCACCGAGTTTGTGGATTGGATCGAGGGCAAGCTCAACATATAACTTCCTTCAGCCTTTAAACCTTAGTTTGTTGTATTGACAAGAAATCTAAAAAATGGTACAGAAACATTTATTTTACTGATATTTATGAATCTTAGAGATAGGAATATATTTTTGCCATACGGTGTGTACAGAATATAAAAAGATAGAAAACAAGTGGAGAGATATTTTAAGGCTCTGTTTCACCCCCCTCAGTAATTGTTGCTAATTTTTGATTTCCTGATTATCGCTTAAATGTGAAAAAATCTACCCTCAGTGAATATTATTAATTTTTGATTGATTATCACTGAAATATGAAAAAAATCTTATTTTAGCAATTTATTATTGTACTTATTTACATAGTGACGAAACAAATGTATGATATAATAGAAAAAAGATGTTTATTTTCAAGTTAAACAATATTTTAATGACTGACGGCTTTCGTAGGAAACAATTTGAATATTTAGTTCAGGAATAGTTTTTAAAAGAAGTAATTTGCACTTTGAAGCGCTATCAGAATCGAAGCATTGTACAACTTCGTCAATGCATTATTTTACAATTTCTACATTGCTGAATGACTTCTCTTTTTCCCAAATATATAAGCTACTTTATAAGTTGCTTCAGTGCTAAATTTGGATTAATTTAAAAGGCTGCACTTAAAGGCCTACAAGGCTGCAGGTTCCTCTGATCTAGACTTATCAAGGCGTATTTCTTTTTTCAATTTTACCAATTCAATGGTTAAGAATTGATATCGCGGTCAAATGACCTTTAACAGATAATATAAATCCACTCATCTTTCTTTTTATTGTATTAAGAACAAGTTAAATTGATTGAACAAAAAAAACCTGTAGTTTACCATAAGTTAAACCTTAAATGTTACTTTCAAGTTGAATTTTGATTTGATAAATAAATAACAAAGCTCTATGCAAAGGTGATAAAATGGAGCCTTAAGAGATTAAATCCAATGAAAATGAAATAGTGTTACTTATCGTAATCGCTCACTGCTGGAAGGAATGCGATCTTGAATGAACTGGTGATAGCTCCGAGGTTTTATATTAAATTATTATTAAATATTTCAATCCTATTGGCAGTAAAATGTTATATTTGTAAAGAAATTTTAATATGTTCCACTTAGAGAAATAATAATTATCCAAGATATGAGATATTTTTTAAATGATGATCAAAATTTAGGACTTGATACTTCAGTATTATTATAAAACCATCATTTTCTGTGATTTTTGTTTATTTTTAATGTGATTCTAAAGATAGCGTTTTAGGCTTTTCAAAAAGCAGAGATTGAGACAAATTTTGATAGTTGGAATACTATCTAAAGGTATTTACAATTAAATTTGCTTTTAAAACTCTGTGTGATGTTTGTACGGTCGGATTTCCATTACACTGCGGTCATTAAATGTTTAGCAAGTAGATAAGCTTTAGATAGGCAACCTAACATTCTGACTTTTGTTTTATTTTTATACGATAGACACTTACAAATAAATCCTTTTTAAATAGTAGAAAGGATTAAAATCCCAATTGCCAGTGTTCATCTCATGTGCAATACGCCAAACGTGTTCTGTTAATAATATGTTTGTCTATGTTAAATTTCCCAGCACTGCATGTATTCAAATTGTATTCGCAGTGAATGTGTTAAAAAATGTCTTTCCTCTCCGTTTAGGATAATGATGTATTGACTTTCCTTACTGCAAAGGCATCATTTCTGTTTATTTATATTCACTACTTATTTTTAAATACTTTTATAACTCATTTATGAATCTTTGGCTTAGGCCCTTAGATAAATGCCTAGGTTTGCCTATTAGCAAATGCGGCTCTGGTCACAGGTGAGTTCACCAGACCATTCGAGATTTTATAAAAGAAGAATTGAACACTTGAAGACTTGACACCTGTCAAAAAACAATATTGCGTATTCAGTTTGTGATGGGATTTTGGTGAAGTGGGAATCCAGCCTTAAAGTTTTATTTATTATTTGAAATAAATGAACAAACTAATATAGTAAAATAAAATGACCGATTAATTATTATTATATTTTGTCCCTATTCACATTATATCTTTTTCATATACTTACTAAAAGAAATAAAACAAATCATAGTAGTCACAAAAAATATTTCAACCGAATGATGTGTATTATATTTTTTTGCTTTATAGATTTAAGAAAATATAATTGTATTTATTTAATTTTAAGATTCTTTTTATATTATGAAACAAAATTAATTTATTTTAATAAACGAGCAAAAATATAATGAATTTTATTATTTCACGCGAGTATTCGAAATTATTTTATGAATATTTCATTTTATTTCTTATCACTGAAGGGCATTTAATAATTTTATCTGTGTTCAATGTCAACAATGCGGGACAACGGGTGTTCCGAATTCCTTCGCTGTCTTGCGTGGAGACCTTCATCATCTGATATTGATAATAATAATAAAAGAACAATTTTGATAGTTCCATTTAGAGAGCAGACTCTCCTCAAGGGTACTCTAATTCGGTATTCAAACCCCCTATTATTATTGATAGATTAAAAATAATAACAACAAAGCAAGTGTAAGGATAGGAAGATGGTGACTGTGACCATTATATTAGGTACTTAGCAGTCCTAGCAACTGCATATGTTCATAGAAACATATTTAGTAAGAAAACTGCAGAAAACTTGTTATGGGAAGACGGAAAGAAATCTTTGTTGATCTTTTGATATGTGAAAGTAACACTTTTTATTATTGTTGTCTAGGTACTTAGTATTTGCCTAATGCTTTTAGAGTTAGTTATTGGATTTAAAAATAATGCTATATAATATTAAAAAACAAATCATACACTCAAAAGCTCCTCTAGAAAATGTTAGATTCAGAAGCCTCTTAAGGACTTCCATATTATGACCCTTCTAATAGCTAATACCAGAGGAAGTTTATTAATTGCTATAGGTTCCAGAGGATTGTCAAGTCTAAGATGAGTAACAACATGGCTTTCAAATGGGAACAGGAACCGTGGATAAACTTTTTTCCCCTTAGCTAAGTAGTCCAGAAGAGTTAGGAATATGGTGAGGATATCTTCCCGAGTTTGAGACCCGGAGAAGGCCTACAATACAGTCCCAAGAGAGCAAACAGTGGGAGCTTTTTGAAGAATATGGAGTTGAAAGCTCTGTTTGCTTCGCAATAAAATCCCATTATGATTGTTGTAACAGCTGTCTGTGTGTGAATGGTAAAATTTAGGAATACTTCCCGGTAGGACTAGGCCTAAGGTGAGTATATAATCAGCTGATGAAAGTTAGCCCAACAAATAAGAGAAAGTTCACTTTATGTTTTCAAACACTTTTTTAACTTAGATTGAATGAAAAAAGGAATTCAAATTTATTTTGAAATGAGTTTTAATAAGTTGACTAAAATTATAAATTATTATTGAAATTAAAAAACTAAGACTTCAACTGTGTAGGACCTATGCAGAGTCTAAAAGTCTTTCGCATTTTTTAGTTTTTATATTGGTTAATGTTGAGAAATCGAGCTCACATAAATATAATGTTGAGAACTGTAGCAAAATTTTTAGTGCCTTTGTGGAAAGCGACTTGGACAGAAATCCAAAATTCCTCGAGATTTATTTCAGAGAATTTCATTTTAAGAGTAACATCCCGTGACAAGGTAACCAGTTGTTCTTCTTGTAATTAAAATTCACAACTTTTTATGTGCTAACTATACCAAATGAGTTTCGTATCCAGTCATAATTTTCTTTATTTAAAGAAGGAACGCAGCTTGCAATCTTTTCTTTCAATATTAATAAATGTTCCGTTATAACAGAAATAATTCCCTTTACATTTTTATTCTGAAGCGAAGGAAATATATGTACAGTACCCAGCGGTAAGTAATACACATCGGGCTTAAGAAAGGGACTGTCGGCCATAATCGGCTAACTTCGGCTTTGTAGAGTGTCGTCTTTGTCGTTCATACACGTGTTCCGTCGCAATTTGTCAGTCGTTGTCAAGCGTTCTAGGGACAGAGACAACGCTCTACAAAGCGGGAGTTAGTCGATTATGGCCAACAGTCTCTTTCTTAAGCCCGATGTGTATTACTTACCGCCGGGTACTGTACTGCATTTTTTTCTAATGTGCGCTTTTTCTAAAGAGATGTTTTTTTTGGAATGCTGACAGTTTGCCAGTGGTTGTCAAAATATTTTCATATCTTCCTTGCATACTTGTATTCACGCTATCTAAATAGTTATAAATATCGGCTAAAGGTCTTTAGCTCACCAAATATCATTTTTGAGATATTTTACAAAAGTACATGTTCCTTCAATAAAAAAAAAAGGCAATCAATTCATTCTTAAGTTCTAAAATTTGGCATAGCATGTCCACCCTGGATCTTACTGCAGTATGCAAAAGCAACGAATCATACTGAGCTTCCATACATTTGCATTTGCATTTGCAAAGTATTTTAAAAAGCCGTGTTTTTAAAGGTCTTGACATGATTAATGGTCTTACATATGTATTTTAACTAGTTGCAACCCGTGAAATATTCACGGAAGTAAAACAAATTCTACATTTATGAAAATATATATTCATAAATATAGAATTTGTTTATATATATCATTTATACATCGTCCCCTTTTACACCGGTTCAAAAATTGTTAGCTAGGTATTTAAAATTTGTTCAGTATCACGGACCCACCGAGATTCAAATTTCGAAGTATTCCTCTCTCCCTCTCTTGTATTCAAAATTCAATTCTCGTATTCTTTCTTTGACGACAACCATCGTATGGGTTTTGGCCTATTTATACTATATGTATTTTAATAATGAAACCTGAATGGCAATAGGACTAATCTATGATGGATAAAGAAAATAAAACAAAATACGTTTAATTACAAAAGTTTTATTTAACAAAACATATGACAATATAGTGCACTTCTTTAACTGATCACCAGTCTTGACTTAATACAATACTTATACCCCTTGCTCATCAATAAATCCCTCCTCTGTAAGTACATAATATATAACCTTTTTTACTCTATGCTCTCATTGCAATCCCATCTATAATTTGTCTATTAATTTACAGAGCCTGTAAGCAAAAACCAGTATCTGCATACTGTCAAAACATCCAGTAAATTTGTTTTGGAACTTCTTTCTGGTTTAAATCAAGTACTGCATACTAAAGTCCAAAAATTTCCCGCCAAATATAAAAATTTCCGAATACAAAAATAAGATAGAATGGAACTTAACACGTTCACTGCTGTATGTATTTATAGAAAAGTGTAGAGGTACTGAAAAAAATCATATTTTCGAAACCTTAAAATTTTACGGTATTTTCGAAACCTTAAAATCTTACGGAAACCTTAAAATCTTAAAATATTCGGTACCATACAAACAAAGAGAATCGAATGACACGTAACGGGCGTCATCAGCATCTCTACAAAAAGTGTGATGACGCCCAGGGCGTCTTTAGCAGTGAACGTGTTAAAAATTTTTTTTTAAATTTGATCACCTGTAGTTCAATACAATTTTTAGAATGATTAATTAATTTTTCAAATCCTCTGAAAAATATTCTGAAGTATGATGCTCAAAATTGTGTAACACTGCGGAGATTTTTTTTTCCTTGTGTTTAATTCTTTTCCACGCAAATCGGATTTCAATTTTCAAAATAAAAGTAACCACTAGAAGTCAAGTATTTCAACCATTCACTCTTAATTCAGCTCTTGGCTGAAATACGATCAGCTTAAATTTAATTTATTTTAAGTTTTGTTGTAATACTGTCGTTATTCCGAATGTAACAATTTTACTATAAAATGTAAACAAGAAGAAAGATTCAAAGGTATCTCCCCATTTTAAATTGTTGCGGAATAATTAGGAAAAGATTTTTCGAGTCTAATTTGAAAAAGACAAAGTTTCAAGTACAATCTTATATATCATGACATTTTTTTTCGATTTAAAACAAAGAACATTTTAAACATTTGAATCAAAACTGACTGAAGAAAACTTCTTTTAGAAAATTGTATTTTTTCCATAATATTGCATTATTTTACTCACCCTCCAAAATAAGTTTTGATTTAAATTGTTGGTTTGATTATGTTTTCATACTTTTAGCTTAGAGTGTGTCCAGATAAGGCGTTTTACGAGTGATTTGAGTAGCGCGATTCTAGTAGCGCGATTTGAGTAGCGCGATTCTAGTAGTGCGATTTGAGTAGCGCGATTCTAGTAGTGCGATTCAAGTAGCGCGATTTTAGTACTGCAATTCGAGTAGCGCGTTTTGAATCGCACTACTAGGCGCCCATACGTGCCGTCTACATGCAGTCACGCGTTTTATGCGCGACTTCTTGTGGACGGCACATATGGGTGCCTATAGTTCGGAAATTTTAGGATGAGTCCTGTGACAGCTCACAAATTTGCCCCAATACAACCTTATGTTATGTATTTACCTAAATAACTTGCTATTTATTAGAATTGAGGCTTATATTAAAGTTGATAAAATAATTAAAATTAATGAACATCGTTACAAGGTTGTATTGGGGCAAATTTGTGAGCTGTCACAGGACTCATCCTAGAATTTCCGAACTATAGTATCTCACAATTGCACGATTCAAAACACATCGTAATTTATTTTTATCAAACACTGTTTATTCCACTTTTTTGTGACGGTATACCCCTACCGGTTTCAAGGCTTTCACCTCATCTTCAGGGGAGCGCAAACAAGACTCCCCTGAAGATGAGGTGAAAGCCTTGAAACCGGTAGTGTTATACCGTCACAAAAAAGTGGAATAAACAGTGTTTGATAAAAATAAATTACAATGTCTTTAAACCTCCACAACGTTAATGCCTTAACTATAAACAACAATTCAAAACACATTACTCGAATCGCGCGTAAAACGCCTCACCTGGACACGGTCGTAGCATTTTGTTTCATTAGTGACTGACAGATGACGGTTTTACATTAAAGATACAATATTGTCTTATAAAATTGTCCTAAGATGAGTTGTCTCTGATCTGATATAGGTAGTAAAACAAATTCTACATTTATGAAAATATACATTCATAAATGTAAAATTTGTTTATATATATCATTTATACATCGTCCCCTTTTACATCGGTTCAAAAATTGTTAGCTAGGTATTTAAAATACGTTCATTTATCACGGACCCACCGAGATTCAAATTTCGAATTACTTTCGGAGAGAATCCAAGTATTCCTCTCTCGCTCTCTTGTATTTAAAATTCAATTCACGTATTCTTTCTTTGACGACAGCCGTCGTATGGGCTTTGGCCTATTTATACTATGATTGGTATGGATGTGCTTTTGTTTTTGTTTTGGTTTCTATATCTCCGGATTTTAAAATATTAATGTGTATATTTTGTACGCGTTGAATTTTGTCATTCCCTCAGTTTATTTTGTACGTATTGAATGTCGTCATTTCATTTGTTTACTTTGTATGTGTTGAATTTTGTCATTTCATCTGTTTATTTTGTACGTGTTGAAATTTGTACAGTACCCGGTGGTAAGTAATACACATCGGGCTTAAGAAAGAGACTGTCGGCCGTAAATGGCTAACTTCGGCTTTGTAGAGCGTCGTCTCTGTCATTCATACACTCCGTACCATCGCGATTTGTCAGAGACAGAGACGATGCTCTACAAAGCCGAAATTAGCCGACTATGGCCAACAGTCTTTCTTAAGCCCGATGTTTATTACTTACCCCTGGGTACTGTAATTTCATATGTTTATGATGTAACTGTTGAAATTTATCATTTCATCCAGATTGTTTGTTGAATTGTTATTCTTAAGTAGGGTTTTGATTCATATTATAGTGTTTCTCTATATCAATTGAGTGAATGAATTATGTGAGTGTATTTTTATTTCTGTTTTTTTTTCTACACTGATTCTTTTGTGCGTACCAAATGTTGATTTCGAGAGTCCTTTCACGCATAAGATACAGTTTTGGGCATAGAGGCATGTCACAATCTGTATTCCCAACGTTCCATAGATCTCCACCCTCAGTGAGGAGGAACAACAGAGAAAAAGATAAAAAGATCCAACTTGAGTCAGGTAAAAATAATTCTTTGAATGAAAGTGTTAATTCATCACTTGACACTGGCGTATACTCCTTCATATATAGGAGTTCACGGCCATTATTCAAAGAGAGAGAGAGAGAGAAAGTGTTAATTTCATAAAAGAGAGTGTTAGGTATTAATTAAAAAAATATTGGTCATTTTAGAAATTGGTTGAAATTTTTATTGAAGATTTTAAAACAAAAAATATCTACAAGAAGACAAAATATTTGTTTATTGTTGTTTTCATAAATATATTCACAAAATAATTAATCTACAGGTTTATTTTCATCGAGTATTTCAAATTATATACAAATACGAGTATATTTAGCTACAAATCAAAATATAAACAAAAACTTAATTTGTACCTATTCACATTCAAACTAATTGTAATTAACTACTGAGAAAATGAATATAAGTATAAGTTAAATTAGAGTTTAAAAAAAAAACATTTAATTAGACTTATAAATATATTTATTTCCTCGTTTTCATAAAATATTATATCTAAAAATGTTTCTGAAATATGAAAAAGAAAATTATATAAGACACTAATCAATTTATTGTATTGTTTTACACTTTTATTGTATACAGTAATACCTGGTGGGATTATTACCATGTGGAAAACTCTTCCAACCAACCAGAAAGATGTTAAAGAAGCCTGAAGTGAAAACCAAACTAAAAACCCTATTTAAAAATTAATTGATTTGGTATTGATTAATTCTCTATTTTTAAACAGAACAATTACATTTAAATTAAAAAAATTCCTGCACAATACCATAAGCTTAACTTTAAGCTTGATTAGTTAATATATAATATTTATTGTGTAGATTTTTTTCCCATTTAAGTGTTAAATTATTGTATCCAAAAAAAATGGATACCAATCAGAATCGAACCCACAACCCCTGGATCGAACGATTATAAGGCCACAGAGGTCTGTTATGGATATAATAATATTCAATGTTAAAAATAAATTATACACTATACCATATTTCCGTATATGAATCACCATGTGTATGGTACAAATACCCAATACTTCTCCAATAATGGCCGTGAACTCGTAATATACGAAGAAGTATACGCCATTGTCAAGTGATGAAATAGTCGATCATTTTTATTAGAATAAAAATTATTGTCATTTATCAGTCTGAGATATCATTATCTATGCTTTTTCACTCCATCATACCTCACTAGATTACAGTATTCGGGCCGAGTTGCTTTAGTATACTCAAAATACCAACTACGGACGCGGCAACCAAGTGCGCCGATATCGTCCATGTGAATAGAATTAACGAGATCTTATGAAGTGGACATCACTTGACACTGGCGTACACTCCTTCATATATAGAAGTTCGTGGATATTGTTCAAGAAGAAGAAGATAATCTACGCTTAATTTATTTTTTATGTTCTTTTTTCAAATAATTACATGTCGAAATATCATATTTGTTGCATTCTTTGATATTTGGAATACAGCGAGATATAAAATTGATTCACTGATTGGATAATGGTTGGAGACGAATGGCGATATATGTGTAATGAATGATCTAAAATAAGAGTTCCTAAAATGGCCGATATCGACCCCCCTTGGGTCGATTTGATTTTTCTAGCAGTCAATAGTTTCAATAAAAAAATTTGAGTATCGACGACAGCAAAAATAGACCCCTTACTACTGCAATTTGTTTGTTACTTCAAAATATCTATGATTCCAATAGGTACCTAATTAAGAAGTAAAATAATAAAAAAAACACTTTTTTTATTGAAACACATATATGTGAAATGACTAGGGAGGGGGGTTGACGGTTTTAAAAGTTTTTGGTAAAGGGGTCTGCGGCCAAAAAAAGTTTGAAAACTCTCAGTCTAAAAGCTCGTGGGTTGAACCTATCAAATGCCAGTATTTTTGACAGCTTTAGATAGATTTATAAAAAATATGAAACTCTTTTTTAGAAAAAAAAAAAAAAAAAAGGAAATTAGTACAATTAGTGCCTTACAATTATATTGCTTTTTTGTATTGAAACATTTATTAACAAAAATGTATTTATTATTTCTCTAGTATTATATGTACAAAAATATAATAAACTAACATAACTTACTTAAATCTAATAAGCACCATAAATATTAGAATGTAACACAATGTGTTTTACACTTTTTGGGAATGAGAAGCCGCATGAGGTTATTTTTTAATGTTTGTGAAATAATATTATAATACATACCATAGACATAATCAACAATGACTAAATCCTCATAAATTAGCTGCCTTTGATAATTATATCAATATCTATTTACTGGCGCACAATACACCAGATTAACAGCTTCTTCATGTTTCTGTATCCAAATATACAATACAATGAAAAGTATATGCTCTCTTATTTCATAATCCTTGTTATCCACGATCTCTGTGCATTATGCCATGTTTACACGAGCTTAGTACTTGTCATTAGTCACTAGCTTAGTACAAACGACAAGTACTAAGCTCGTGTAAACATGGCATTAACTGATGGCATGTAATTTGTCTACCATGAAAACGTCTTCTCTTGTAGGAGCATCAGTTTTATGGTTGTTATTCTTAATATTGTGTTTTGACATGTGTGTCAAACGCCATTTTTTATCACATAGTCACCGATTATTTTATATAAATTTTGTTAGGAAAAAAGTACAATAAATAATGAAGAACTATTTAATCCCTATTGCAACCCGTTGTTCTATATCTCATTCCACCTTTCCATCTCTAAGAAATCTCCTTCACTAATAGCAGAATTCTACAACTCGTTCAAATCTTTCATTATTCACTGAAATATCAGTATTGATATATGGGATTGAAACGTGGATGTGGAAAATCAATGAAAGGAGTCGAGTGAATGTGATGGAAATGCGTGTACTTGAAGATATGTGGAGTGCCGTGAATATGACAGAAAAAGAAATGTAATTATTAAAATCCGAAAGGTATCCTACTTGGGTCATGTACTTAGAGGAGCAAAGTACAAATTACTGCACCTGATCATCCAAGGCAAAATAGAGGGTCAAAGAGGTGTTGGTAGGAGGCAAATCTCCTAGCTCTATAATATACGTGATTAGACTGGTATAAGGAGCGTTGGGGATCTTTTTCGGGCTGCCGGGGACAAAGATGTCTACTCTCAGGTGATATTTAATGTTGGGGGGACCTGACATGACAATGGGAAGAAGAAGAATCCTATGGCGTTTTGGTAAAGAGGTACACGTCATCAATTACTTATTTGTCAGTTTGAAGTTTTGCAACACTTGTATTCCTGAAATACAGACCTCAGGTAAATTTTAAAGGTAAACATTGAATACATAAATCATTTATGTATTCAAAGTTTACCTTTAAAATTTACCTGAGGTCTGTATTTCAGGAATACAAGTGTTGCAAAACTTCAAACTGACAAATAAGTAATTGATGACTTGTACCTCTTTACCAAAACGCCATTGAATTATTGAGGATGAACACTGATATGTTAAGAAAGGTAAAAAGCACATTGAGGGAGTTTGAACATGTTGAATGAATAAGTGGCAAAAGATTGACTAAACAAATTTATAATGCAAGCATAAGAGGAAGTCATAGTGGAGGATGACGGAGAAAGTATTGTTGGACCGAGTTAATGAGATTTAAAAAAGAGTGGCAAAGAGTAAGAGAAACAGAAAACGCTGTATAAACGTGGAAGAGACAAAGGAAGTATGTTGTAATGGAAAAGTTTGGTCCTTTATCTTAGCTTACCCCAACTATGTACTATATGTAACTATTTTACTTCAAAATTTCTTTCTTTTCATATTTCTATCTCCTACAGAGAGTGTTATTGGAATTTGTGTGTTCAAACTTTCATTCGAAACCGAGACAACCATGTTTCGACAATAAATTAAAACTCAGAAAGGAAAAAAAATAATATCGGCTAATTTATGTAGATACGGTGTGTTACGTTGATTCGTGTAAAAAGGACAGCGAGTTCAATTTATTCATCTTTCAATTTACCTCGAAACAACTAAGATTAATCATCTTAAAGGCACAAAGCAGACTCACCAGGGTGAGAAACATAAAACGATTATTATGTTTTTTTATTTAGAATCATTATGAAGCCCTGTTTGAAAGAAATAGTCTTCATTTTGTCTTAACTATTAAATCTGTCTTTTATATAATGTATATCAGTCTTAAAAAGATTTTAAATCTATTCATATCAAAAGTCTCAGTCTGTGCCTGTGAGTCTCTCCCTATACTCGTGTGTAGCTCAGCGCAATATGATGGTAATTTACCATATTGAGATTTTATCTCATATTTTAAGTTGTAGTACGTTTTTTTATATATCCAAAAAAATCCTAGAAAACAATTTTTGTTGAAGAAATGCCGTCAAAGCTTGTTTACTCTTATATTAGTCTTCAATAGCTGATTATCTTCCTCTCGTCTGAATTCAACTACAGTTAATAGTGTTTGGCTGCCACCATCTAATGTGCAACTTGTATTACACTTTTGTTGTGTACAGTACAATGTGGCGGGCTTATTATCTTTTGCAATCTATTCCAACCAACCAGAGAGTTGTCTTGAGAGAAAACTGCAACCCCTACGTAGGGATATAAGTATCTAACCAACTAGGGTATGGAGGTTGTCTTCTTCCTCTCAAGATGCTGTCTTCTATTGGAAGTTGATCATCATTCACCGCAACACGGAATAACTCAGTAGAACTGCACCCAAACCTCTCCCATAAATTCTTAAGCCGACGGATGTGGCATTCCTCTGCCTTATTTGCCATTTATTTTTCTCTGGGTGATCAGCTGTGTTATATAATGTATTTTGTGCATTTTTAATCATGTGACCAAGATACTGCAACTTGCAAACCTTCACAGTTTTATTCTGTTCTCAGGCCTTTTATATATGTGCAAATACTTCCACATTTGTAACACAATCCATCCAAAGAATTTGGGGCTATATCTGAAGATCTATTTTTTCTAGTGCACATTTATTTTTCTTCATTTTCGGATTTGGCTGCTGTTTGTGGCATGAAGGGAGGCATTATATGGCTTAAGAAAACAATTTTTTGAAACCATAATATTTAACTGAGTTTGGCTGTTCTCTTTCTCAGGTTCTACGGTCCCAGAGACAACATTGGTCATCACTATGTTAAAGTCCTCCATACATCCTACAAACATAAAGATCTGAGTGTTGTTGTTGATATTTAGTTCTACTAGCTTTGATATAATATCGGGGTTAGCCGCTTCTATGACAAGGTCTGGTCTATTGCCCCAATTCAGATCTGGGTGTTGTCCATGGTGTCAGGCTGCTCTCGCTTGGGCACGATGGTCCTGCTCAGTAGCTGCAGGGCAGGGTTGGCCACGGCTATGATGTGGTCTCCGCTCGCGGCTACCACCCTCACCCTCGCTCCTCCCCCACCGTCCGCTTCTACCTCAGCTCTGTTTTCATCGTGCTCCTAGAACAAGTTATTAATAAATTTAACAAGACCTAAGAGATTTTAATTTTTTTTTCTTTAAATGAGTTGATAAAGCAGATTTTTTCTTATCGATGGTACGGAGCCGTTTAACATTTTCATTTCAATGAAAAAATCACATAAATCATTTTAAACCGTAATAAAAAAGCAGTACTTTTTCAAAAAGAATCTTGTCCAGGGTTCAAACCAATCAAAAAAGATCATGTCCGAATTGACCAATCGTAGCTTTCCGATTGTGTCTAGCTTCATACCAGTTCAACAGCAACTGTCAGTTTTAAATCGTACGTGCAGTGTAATGTCATTATACAGTTTTATCTCCCTACATATATTTATAGTTTTATAGTAATATTTCTTCTTATTTAGTAACGCTAAACTTATTTTATTTGATTAAAATAAAAATAAATTACTTTACCCAATTATTTATTAATTATTTTTTGCATCACCTGTATAATATTTTTGAAATCGAACAAAAAACATCATGTCCCAGACCTGTTCAATAAAGAAAGATCAAAGTAGAATTGTTCACACAAAAAGGATCATGTCCATATTTTAAACTTGAATAACTATTATTATGATTTGATTTTAAACAACAAATCAAGTCACCTTAAGCGATTTTGATGATTTCAGATATTTTTACAATGAATTATTATGTCATATATTTTTAATGCAAACAGTTTTTCGCGATTTCCCAACATTCTGATTTGGTGGACATGTTCTTTTTTGAATATTACCTCCTCATATATTACATCCTGTGTCGACCCATCTAGTAGTGGCGGCACACATATATTTTTAAAATATTTTTATAGCCTATTTATTAATCTTTGGGTGTATACAGCTCTGTATATAGAGTCCGGCACTATCCATGGTTTCAGGCATCCTGTGAGGATCGTGGAACATAGGTGTAAATAACAATAAGATATTGTTGCAGAAGGTATGACACTGACCTGCATGGGTGGCGAACAGGAGTTGCTGAAGGAGTAACGAGAGTCCCCATCCTCCGAGTCTGCCCGACCCCACATCCCTCTGAAACCAAACAAAACCATTAACATTAGCTCTATTCTATTACAAACTCTTCACTTTCCTTCTTACCATTCTTTTGATTGGGTAATTCAATCTACTGCCAAATTACGCATGAGGCTATTTTTTATTCATTCTTGAGGTGCTTACGCTATAGAAATCCATTTTAAATTATAAAACAGTATTAAAACATTTACGATGGAATTGTCTAGAAAGACAGGAAACATAATTCCAAACTAGAATTCATTCACATACAATACTTGAGATTTTACACGTAGTTGTACGGTGTGTATTCCTGGAAGCAGAATTAGCTAAATCATTACACAGAGAACAAAGTTTACTCAAGAAAAAGTGTCCACTCACTCAAAAAGCGTCACTCCACAAGTATTCAAACAATTAAGCTATGCAAATATTCAGACACTGCCGGGTGAAAGGCTATTGTTTTGTAAGCTGACCAAATTTTTTAAAATGTGATAAATTTAATTTCTAGTCAAATTCATTCCATCGATTATTTACCCACCAATTCTATAATGTTGATGCTAAAGTCATTGTAATTTTTTAAATAACAAAATATGAATGTTTTAGATGAAACTATTTTTAACCTTGTCTTGTTTATTAGTTAATTTATAATATATATCTCATCCGCATAAAGATTTTGAAACCTCATCAAGGGTTGTTTCGACACCTTGCAAGAATAAATTTGTTGTAACAAAAATTACAAGTTAGAGATTTTACCCATCTTCATAATACACTTAACAGGTATTTTTAGTTGCAGCAGTCGCATTACTTTTTTTTAAATTCATATAACATGCAATGTCGTATATTCAATTTATTCTTGGCCACTGTTAATTTTTGAGTTAGGGTTATTATACGATTAAAAATAAAAAAACCTGGCTAAAACAGGTAGAGATTGTCCCTTTTAAGCAATGACTAAAAAATATATACTTTGAAACAAAAGATAACCATTTACATCAGTTGTAAATAAGTATATTAAATCAGCAATAACTTTCTCGTGAACACAATATATTAACAATTCAATCCACTATTACCTTATTTAAAGATACATAAAAGATTGAGTACAATTATGAAAGGTAAAAGCTTTCTCTTAGTCAATTCACAATTGGGGTTTCAGAACTGACCCGGCTACTAATTGTAAATTCTTCATAGTAGAATTAGAATAAAGGTATATCAAAGCTCTTAAGCCCATAGCAACCTTAAAACATTGTTCTACTAAGCCCCATCATTTAGGGGAACATAAAATGATGAATTTTCAATTTCAATTTAAAATATAGAAATTACCGTATTAGCCCGACTATAAGGCGAGATTTTTTACATAATAAGGCGACCAATAAATAGGGTGGTCATCTTATATTCGAGTTTTATTTTTCATAATATTATAATGGTGAGGGAAATGTTTTTTTCTCCAAAAAGTAGTTAAACAAATAAGGGTCGCCTTATAATCAGGGTCGCCCTATAGTCGGTCCAATACGGTATTTATGTCTGAGAAGGAAGTGAATAAGTGGAGCAACTCACGATGCTGAAGAGAAGGAATGCCTCAGGTCCGCCTCTCCCTCGGCCTGCACCTCCGCGCATCTGCCGCGGGAGTCCTCTTCCTACGAGTTGCAGAAAGATAATTAATTTTATGCCTTGGATCCAATTTGATTTTAACTAGGAGAGCTGCTAAAATATTGTATATTTGGATATTATATATAATTTTTGTCACTAAAACATATTATATTATAACATATTATACAAGTCAAATCTTGTTATAACAAAAACCAAAGTAATGCATATCTTTAGTTGAATTAAACTAACGTACATAAAGAATCATGTTTAAAGAAATTTTAATTTCAATAAAATGAACATCTTTTAGCTAAGAATAGCCATTGCGGGAATCCAAACGGATGGTCTTGGATGACAATCAATATTTAATGAAACGCTAATGAATTTGGACTTTCAAATGAAAAGATAAAAAAGAAAAGTATTGATAAGCCCTACCCTTTTTAAAAGATAATTTTATGTGCAGTAAAATTGTATACAGATGTCAACTTAAAAAAGCATTGATTGAACTGCATTTTTGCAAATAATATTATAATTTAATGATTGCAACACATTAAAATTTGTGGTCATTTAGCTCTCGGATGATATGAATAGTATCAGCATTATTAACATATTAGTAAAAAGTCTCGGCATTATCTATCCTGCAGCACGATAACCCGGAAAATATTTTTCAACAATTCTGTGGTATTGCAAATGCAGTTACGAAATCTGCTAAAAAATTCAGTAGTCTAAAGGTCATAATTCTTTGAAAAAATTTTATTGAGTGGATTTATACAACTTTTTATCCTGAAATAAACAGTTTTTTTATATTAGGTCCTTACATATGAAATTGGCGTTTTGTTTGGGAGGAACATAAAGTTGATTTTTTTTAATATAATATATTTATTTAATCAAAATATGTACCATTGCTATCTATGCACTTTTGCCATCTCATAGGTAGTTCATCGATCCCTTTACTAAAAAAACCATTCGGACGGGAATCAATAAAATCTTTGAAGTCGGTTTGGACTGCCCCATCGGAGTTGAATTTTTTCCCTTGCAAGAAGTTATCCAAATTTCGAAAAAAATAGTAATCTGTTGGGGCAAGGTCCGGAGAGTACGGTGGATGTCTTAGACATTCCAATTGAAGCTCTTCTAATTTGGTAGCCGTCTGTTGTGCAGTGTGTGGTCTAGCGTTATCATGAAGCAGCAGTGGCCTAGAGCGATTAACCAGCCTCGGTTGTTTAGCAGCTAGCTTTTCCATCATGGTTTGCAGTTGCTGACAATAGACATCTGCCGTAATCGTCTGGCCAGATTTAAGAAAGCTGTAGTGAACGACACCAGCACTAGTCCACCAAACGCTCACAAGTAACTTTTTTGGAGTCAATTTTCGCTTGGGGCATGGTTTGGCTGGTTCGGCAGGGTTCAGCCATTGCGATGAGCGCTTCCGATTATCATACAGGATCCACTTTTCATCACAGGTAATGATTCGATTCAAAATCCCTTCATTTTTGTGCCGGTTGAGTAATGCAAAGCAGCAGTCAACGCGCGTTTGTTGATTTGCTTCACTCAATTCGTGAGGTACCCACCTTTCAAGCTTTTTCACCTTCCCAATTTGCTTCAAGTGGATTAAAACAGTTTTATCACTAACACCGCAGCCTGCAGCTAACTCGGACGTGGTTTGCGATGGATCCGCTTCCACAATAGCCTTCAATTCTTCATTATCAACTTTGGTCTCCGGCCGTCCACGGGGCTTCTTCTGCAGGTCGAAATTTCCAGAACGAAAACGTTGGAACCAAAAACGCACTGTGTTTTCTTTTGCGGCACCATCGCCATACACATCATTAATCCTTCGAGCCGTTTCTGCAGCACTGGTGCCACGGTGGAACTCGTACTCGTAAATAACGCGATATTTCAAGTTTTCCATTTTGTAAACTGAGTGACGCAAAGAAACAAAACAATTGAGGAAAAGACAAATGAATTATAATTTTCGAAACACAAATACTTGAGTAAATAGCTGTATAAATTTTAATTTGGAATTCCTAACCAAAGAGAAGATATTTGAGATCAAAGTTGCCAGTACGGCAAAACGCCAATTTCATATGTAAGGACCTAATATCATATTTTTCTCCTATATTCAGATAATGAAATTTGTAAATTAATGCGTGACTTCCTCTAAATGATTGCGTGAAAAGTCATGATACGAGTATTTATATAATGTTTGTTTGATGTCATACAAGGTAATTAATAAAACTTCTCCGTTATATAATATATTGCTGACTTAAGTTTAGGCTGCTGGGAGAAGACTCACATTGAGAACACAATTCATACATTGCCTCGCTAAACATTCTTATGTCCTTTGTTTTAATTAGAAATAATTATAATTATGCATGAACAAAATAAAATCACTTCATTAACTTAAATCTACATTTACCCAAATATAAAGAAGCTTTACAAATGTTAGTTCAGAAAAAGATAAGGAATTATTAAAAATAAATTCATACAAAATTAATCAAAAAGAATAAATAGAAATGAAACACCTTACCTGCATTACAGGTTAATTAAAGCTAAGAAATAAAAAAAAAACAATAATTATAAAATAAAATCTAATAAGGAAGATTTGAAAGAGAAAAATATTAAATGAAGATCCTACAGTAAAAAATATTGATATGATATTTACAAACAATTAAAATGACTACACAATCAGTTCTCCGTATTCGTGAGTTTCGCATCCATAGATTTAACCAACCGTGGATTAAAAATACAGTAATTCCTTAATATACGAGTATGTGCTCCTCATTCACTTTAATACAGTTTGAAATTTTAAATATGTAATATGTGACATTTGTAAAGTAATAATTTCTCTTCTAAATCGATATTTTTATTTTTTACTACCGGTAACATTGTATACTATTATTTTATTTCTTGTTGGGGAGTGGTGGGGGTTGAGGCCTATTGGTGAGGCGAGATGACGTTTTAATTGAAGCTTTAAATATCCTTTTTTTTTCATGTTTAGTGGTTGATTATTGTTTTTACAGGACGTCATCTATGTCTCTTCACTGAATAGTGTTATCGTTAAAACAGGAAGAAGTTATCTGGTGCAATAGGTAAGGATTTTTGAAGCTGTTGTGGGAAGGTTTTTTTTGCTGCCGAGGAATTCGCCGCTATTCCACAGAAAGAACTAAACTATCTTTGCAATGAGAAAAAAGTACTGTCAATAAGGATAATTTTTCTATGTTATAAATTGTTAAAAAAATACGTAACAATGGAAGATTCATCCGGTGAGTGATTTTAAATTAATTGCTGCAGCAAATTATTAGTTCTGAAATTTTTTTCATGTCATCACAATGTGTGTTTTATTAGATATGAGAATCCACTTACATATATTATGTTACATACTAATTAGACTTGACAATTAGAAAAAAAAACAGATGCATGAGAGACTCGCGCGGTAGAAGTGAAACTTCTTAACGTTAGCTCCTAGGATGATTTTATGCATTGATTTTTAGGATTAGGAAATGATTATATTAATTAATAAATATATAAATAAATTTGATGAATTAATTAAAAATAATTATTTATTATTGATTAATTATCATATTAATTAATAGTTAATTAATAATTTTTAATTAATAATTATAATTATTAATTAATAATGAATTAATTAATAATTATTATAATTAATGAATATTAATAAATAATTATAATATTAAATTATTAATTAATATTATAATTAATCAAATAATTATTAATATTATTTAATCAATTATTGTTAATAATATTATTAATAAAAATTATTATTCTTAATAATAATTATTAATAATAATATTTATTAATTATTATTATTATTGTAATATTAATTATAAAATAATTATTTATTAATTAAAAATTAATTATTTATTAATTATATTATATTTATTAAATTATATAATTAATAAATAATGAATTAAATTAAATATGATTTAATTAATTTAATTAAGATAAATTAGATATAAATATTTATTATTATAATATAATATTTAATTTAATATTTATGAATTAAATAAATTTATAAATTTAATATTTATTAAATTTATTTCTTTATATTAATATAAATAAATATTAAAGATCATTTAAAATATTATTTTTAAAGTCGGAAAAGGGGAAGCTTTTCACTTTTCGTGACGTTCAGGCCAATTTACCCTACCACGCCTGTAGAAGTTTCACTTCAAAAAATCTCCTTCTTTATTAACAATATATTATAGTTTAACGACTATTTAAATAGAATTTATTTTGTACGAGTAGTAGGTGTTATGAACAATTTAGAAATTATTTAGAAGTACACAGGAGGAAATATTATATATGGTATATTGATTATATGCAAATATTACGTCAATTTCAAAAAAGTTCCTTGACATTGGTTTTGGTGTTCCGGAATGTGATTGTGGGGAAATATGTTACAAGACTTGTAACATATGCTAGTTTGTCCTGACATCGGGACTACACGCTCTGGGCAGGACCTGATTGATGAGAATGATATGGTAGGGTGATCAGTGATCACTGATCACTGTTGCCTCCTACTGGAAACACGTAGCATTATTGATAATTGATGCTCCGGTTACTGTAAGGAGTGAATTTTTAATAAGAGACTTAATCATCTGTGCATTTTTATATCCGCAGGTGGTCCAGGGATTAATTTCCCACGAATACTAAAGAATGACTGTAATTAATTTACATACTTACACATTTGTTGAATTAAATAAAAATATTTATAATAAAAACCATCAGTCTTTTAAGTTTTTCTTCACGTCTCAATATTTTTTGTGGATATAAAATGTTATGTTTTAAGGGGTAAGTACTCACTAAACTTAAAACAATTAAAAGTGCTTATTAAACTCGAGCATTTCTCGAAAAAAAAAATGCTGTTTTGGAAAATGCTTTTACAGGACATTCCATATTTTAAAAAAAATGCTTTTACAGCACATTTCATATTTAAAAAAAATGCTTTTACAAGACATTCCATATTTAAAAAAAATGCTTTTACAAGATATTCCATATTTAAAAAAAAATGCTTTTACAAGACATTCCATATTTAAAAAAAATGCTTTTACAGGACATTCCATATTTCAAGTGGATTTCCCAATTAACAAATCTTAGCATGTAAACAATGCTTTTTCAGTTAAAGACCAATAAATTATTTCAATACGTAGTGACTGTTATACTATTTAGTTGAAATATTTTAGTCTGCAACAATTGCTCTGAAGGTAACTGCTCCGTACTGCAGAAATACGCAGGCATCAGTGGGTCACTCAGCGTCCGAATTTAGTACGAGTAAATTCGCTGCACAAGCAACTTCACTGATATGGGCAGATGCAAAAGTGATATGGACTAAAGACTCTGCATTGACGATCAAAAATAAAAAAAAAAAACAAAAATACGCAAGATAATCAGAGGAGAAAATTGAAGAGTACATGCTCCGAATTGACCTAGACTCGTACTTAAGTGGTTGTCTAAATACAGGTGGAATAAGAAGAAAAATCTTAGCGGACAAACCCAAATAAATGGGATAACGGATTGAGCCACGTTTGCTAATAAGCTAATAACCTAGGCGTTTGTTTGCCTAGGGGTGCAAAGCCAACGATAAAAAAATCAGTTATAATTATTTTGAAATAAACAGTGAATATGGACTTAACCCTTTCAATCCCAGCATATTTTTAATAAAATGTCCAAAATATCCCAAGAATTTTTTGGCAAAAAAACAGTAGTTTAAATTTTATTTTTAACACGGCCCCATGGGATTTTTCGCATAAACCAGTTGGGGGCGATAATCGGCCTCGTGGGATTAAAAGTATGACATTGTAGATGCATTTGTGGAGAAGAAAGCAAGACTTAAACTGTAGTGGTTTATTGTGTGGGGCAAAATATGGTACATCATCCAAGGTCCAATCCAAAACGGAAAGGGCGAGCATTTTTAAATTAGGTTTTGAGAGGAGGGTGGGGGTTGCGCAAGCTGCCTAGGGGCGCCATCTATGCAAATGCGGCACTGGTAATAGCAAAGCTAAATTAAAAGAATTTGATTTGATCTCGTAGTATACAATACATTGCATAGAATAATTCTAGTATACGAGTACACAAAAATGTATGTATGATGGGAAATAACATAAAACCTTTAAACAATTTGAAAGAAATCAATTTTGATCTAATTGAAATGTCCATTGTAAAAGTAAAACTATAAAATGTCCTATTTCCAGTACGGTGAAACCTCCATCTATCGTTTTTGAAGAGACTCATTGAATCAAACTACAAATGCGGCTGCGTATAAACAAAATCATCCCTCAATGTTTAATATTTGCAAAAGTGCATAAATAAAATTATAAAGTGGTACCGAAAACAAATGATATATTTCTTTTTGAATAAGCTAATCTTTCATCGTCATTATTTGTTTTTGGAGGCTTTATTTCTATAAGCAAACAATATTTTTTGCTGTTGCAAATGGTATTCTTTTCAACTTTGAGAGTATGTGTTTCAATGCCGTTATTCTAATTTAAACCAAGCGTTTATATTTTGCTACAAAATATGACAGTGGTTCCCAAAGTGTACGGATTCCAATAATTTCATAGAAATGAGCCATACGTGGTTTTTTAATCGGGCCATCGATGTGCTAATATGATGATAGGAAGCGACATCTAACGGATCTGTGTAAACCACTAAGTATCGGTTGAGGTGGAATTGAAATACGTGTTTCATTTATTTTTTAACTTAACCACAACAACGTAAGTGTTACTTTAGGGGTCATGGAAAAATTCTAATACACTAATGGAACTGTGGTTTAAAAATTTTGAAAAATGATCGATCGAGTTAAATAGCAGGAAATGCCACAATATTCTGAACAAATGTTACGGTAAAACGATGCATAGAGAACGATCGGTGTGATTTATTTTTGCGTGTTTTGTTTAGAATTAATTCCTGACTGAAAGAAATAAACGATACATATGGAAAACGATAATTCGAGGAATGATCGATCGAGGTTTCACTGTAATCAATAAATAAGGAATATGGAAGGTTCCAAAGATTAGTTAAATGAAGTGTGTTAACAATAAACTAAAATGTAAATGTTAATAAGAATAATAAAAGGGAAAGAATAAGTCGAAGCTTATGATTAGTGCGTCATAATTAAATGTTAAAGCGTAGTTTAGAAGAATAGGGTGCAGTCGGAAAGGTAGGTGGGTTAGTTTGAAGCAGTGGGCTTGGGGCTCGCTCCCGGCGGGCTGACCTTTCCCTCGGCGGCACCCGCCCCCGGGGCCCGCTCCAGTCGCGCCCTCTTGCCCTGCCCCGCCCCTGGCCCAGCGCTGCCGCTCTCTGACTCCGATCTTCTGCGCCCGCTTGATGTTATCCTGAAATAAGATGTTGAGAGACAATTATCACACCGAACAATTAAGATTGTTGAAGCTAAGAAAATCGCGGAAACCTTTCCCAAGGACGACGAACTACAAAGAAATCTTTGCAGATCCTCGGATATGGGATAGTAATACATTTGGCTTTTGGTTCATTGTAGTGTAAGATAGGTTCATTGTAGGGTAAGATAGGTTCATTGTAGTGTAAGATAAGATAGTGGCTTTAGGTTCATTGTAGTGTAAAAAAGGGAAGATTCGGAAAACGATGAATTGATAACAATATTCTAAGAGAAACAGAAAACCGCAGATTCACTTTTAGTAGTAGAAGAAGAATCAAACAGCCGACCTGGAGAGCATCACCTGCCTGGCTGGAGCGTGGAATGATGGAGACACATTGTCACCTTGGAGGAGTGGAACCTGGAGATCCAGGTCAATCCTGCTGAAGTTTGAATTGATTTGCGAGATGAAAGTGTGGAGGGGGTGTATACTCACTGCGGCGCCCCCTTGGAGTAGTGGAACCCGGAGAGGCGCACCACCTGCCTGGCCAGAGGGAACAGCTCGTCCCGTCGCGTCAGGAGAGCGGGAACTGCGCGACACATCTGCGCTGCGGCCTCGTTCACCGACACCTGCAAACACCACAAGGCACATAAATATTTTTTCAAAACAATTTTCATCTTCTTCTTGGCGAATATTTTCTCAGTTTACTGTTATAATTTTGTTAACTACCTGAAAGAGTTTCTTTTCCAAGCTTGAACATTTCAATCCTCTTGGAATTAATGGTTTCTTTGCCATCGAAATTTTAGGTTATATATGGTATGTCAAAAATTTGCACTTGCTGAAGTGTAACGGCTTGCTCACAATAAACCAATACACGTATAGGTGTTGTTCATCCGTGGGACGGTTAACAGTCATCCATTACAAGGGATAGCGTATTACTTTGTAAATATCTATACGAGTATATTGCATTTCGAGTGTTTTCTGTATTTTGTGTTGAGTAGTAAAATGACAATGTACTCGTAGCACCGTTTAGAGAGTAAACTCTTTTAAAGGACACTCCAACTCAGCACCGTTTAGAGTAAACTCTTTTTAAGGACACTCCAACTCAGGACTCGAACCCACTATTATTGACAGATTTAAAATATTACAAAATAAATTGAATGTTAGGACAAGAAGGTAGTGGTTGCGGCCATTAGATTAGATGCTTTTTCGCATCTGCATGTGGTTGTTGTAACTAAACAATTAAATGAATGTATTAGTGTATAATATTTAAGATATTAAAAGTCTTACCTCGTGAAGAGTTAAAGGTTTTTCTGGTTTTCTTTTACAATCAAATCTACCATAGATCGCGGCGTACTTTCTAATCTCCTCCATCCGTCTCGGATCATCATCGGGCATCATCATCACGGCCTCCAGGTCTTTACACATCTTCTTCTTGGCATTCTGCGGCTTGGGCTCCAACTGCGGCAGGTGCCGGCTCAGTCTTTCCGCTGCCGCAGCCAGCCTCTTAATTTGCGACTCTAGCAAGCACGGAGTCAGCTGGACCGGGGAACAATTCACCGAAGAGGGACTAGAATTGGAAGATGTGGGACATGTGGGAGTCTGTAAAGGTGAGTAAGATCTAGTGTTAGGGATATGAGTGTTTGTTGTTGACGTAGGAGTAAGGGATGCTTTAGGAATGGATGCCATGTTTGTTGTGACTATGTGAACAGGACTAGCGTTTGGGGCTGAGGAATTTGATCCGCAACTGGTTTCCGGTATTCCTGGCGAGGGGCTGTACATGGGGCGGCTGTTCTCCGGACTTGGGGCTGCGGATCTCTGCAGGGCCACGGGATGAGGGGGAAGTCCCAGCATGTGCGGACTACAGGGCAGGAAGGGTGTATCTCCCGGGCAGAGCGTGGGGGCGGGGGCGATGGGCACTTGGAAGGCGGCCGGGTTGGTCACCCACTCGTGTAGTGCCTTCTGTAGCCGACGTACGTGTAGTGGCTTGGACGCCATACCAACTAGCGCCATTATCTCGAGGAATTCCTCTTCGCCTGCATCACACAGTTGCTGCACGTCGTCTCCTCCTGAAAATACAAAATTAATTGTAACAAATGTATAGAGAAACGATCACTATAATTCTGTGAAAATGTCAGATTAAACCAAGCCTGGGTAAATATTTTGTCTGAAGAGCCGCATTGAGATTTTAAATATATCGGGCCACTTAGAAGATGCAATTTTCGTAGACACAAGTCAATATTTAATAAGAAAAATCATAACTCACGGCTATACAAAAATTAAATCCAAAAGATTTCTTAGTTTTACAATGTTAAGAAGCGGTTTTAATTCACGTGTTGGGTTCAGATCCACTTGAAACTATCATTTCCAATTGGAAATGATACACATTTCTAATTCACTTTCTTGATAGAACATTACATTCAAAATATTCTGTTCCAGGTGATGTTTCCAATGAGATTACATAAACTCCAACTGGAAATTGAGCTAAAAAACATTTTGAGAAACTCCAATGCCATCATCCGACTTGAACTTAAAAAGGATTTATACTATTTTAACATTCGTCAGATATACTCGTAGCGGGGCGGGGCAACTATTCCCTGGGACGGTATTAGACATATGGTTTATAGATTGCGCGATACTTACCCATCTCCAGCAATGTGTCGTAGTAGGCGAGCAGGCTGGCCCTCTGCAGCACCCGGTATAACTGCAGTTCTGCTTCGTTACCTGGCGCCGCTGTTACCACCACTGCAAGAGAAAGCGCACAAGTTACGTCATGTCGGATCACCTATCTAGCTGAAGAACACCATCCTTTGCATTTCAAGATACATGTGATATCATAAATTAATTTGTGAATCTTACAATATGAAACGTCTTGAATTTAATTTAGGTTGGCGAGACATCTGATATCAAATCGAGGACTTGCCCATTCGATTTCAGTTGGCACTCGTTTTTAAACCGAGCTTAAATTGAACTTTTATCTTTTGAAACTGAATATTGGATAATGGCTTCCATATGCAAGAACATTCTGGCTAATTCGTTAAACATGTTCTCGTATCTTCTTATGATTGTTTTTAACCAAAATAATATTAATTATTTGTAATTTATTTTATCAAACACTGTTTATTCCACTTAATGTAACGGTATAACCCTACCGGTTTCAAGGCTTACACCTCATCATCAGGGGAGCACAAACAAGTATTGTTACCGTCATAAAAAGTGGAATAAACAGTGTTTGATAAAACAAATAACAATGCTTGTTTGTTCTCCCCTGATGATGAGGTGAAAGCCTTGAAACCGGTAGGGTTATACCGTTATAAAAAGTGGAATAAACAGTGTTTGATAAAACAAATTACAATGTCTTTAAACCTCCACAACGTTAATGCCTTAACTATAAATAATATAATATGATTATAGAAAATTAATGTAATTTTTCATTCGTATGGTACTTTCAATGAAGTAGACACTGCACTCGCGGTTCGTCATCGCACATATTGACAACACTGCCCCACACGTGAAGACACCACAACACTTGCATAATTGTCGAGTCAAGCGTGTGCGAATATTATTTATAGACGAACTCTTTCATTAGACTGAGCCACTTTTTATTTTATTTTTTTATTTTCGAGTACCATTGGGAATCGAACCCAAAACCCTCAGATGAAAGTCAAACGTATTATCAACTAGCCCATGGTGGTCGACAATTAATTAATGGTATAATTATAAATTGTCACTTAATATAATCAAGTCATCCCGTGTGCAATTAAAGATGCTTTTCGTGTAATAATGTTCGTGAAAAGGGAACCGAAAATTAAAAAGGGTTAACAATTCAGCAAAATCAAATATACACATGGTCAAAAAATAGATAAGAGATTATTCTCAGATATTTTACAAACATTATTATTCGAAGAAACCGTTAAACAACCTTAGTTATCAGGCTTCATAGACAAGATGATCGTTAAAAAAAACTAGCTCTAATTCAATAGAAATTTCGTTTCTTTCCCATCCCTAGGACAGCAGCAAAAAATGAATCTCGTTTTGCATAAATTGAGGTACCTACTTACAATATAATAATACGTCTGTATTAGTGTAATAAAAAATATTATTAAAGTCTGTGTGCGTGAGCATGTGTGTGTGATCCCTTTCCAATTTGGTAGGTCTATTGTCAGGCTACAAAGGGAATTTGCATATAAAATATATATACGTAGGTAGGTACCAGTATTTTAAAAGAGGGGTATCCACCACATTTGTTCTTTTTTTTTTGGCCAGTGTCCCCCTGTTTTTGGATCGAGTGAATTAGACTTGGTGCTGAGGGAAAGAAGATAAAATACCCGCTTTGAAATAATTAAAGATAGAAAAATTTATGATTTATTAAACGTGCAACGTGCAAGTACACTGACAACATTATATTATAGTTTATAAAGTTTAATAATGTCTCTATCGTGCGTTTTTCGTTTGTCCTCTACGTGACAGATTTGATTTACTATAGTTCGGAAATTCTAGGATGAGTCCTGTGACAGCTCACAAATTTGTCCCAATATAACCTTATGTAATCTATTTACCTAAATAACTTGCTATCTATTAGAATTGAAGCTTACATTAAAGTTGATAAAATAATTATAATTACTGAACATCGTTACAAGGTTGTATTGGGGCAAATTTGTGAACTGACACAGGACTCATCCTAGAATTTCCGAACTATAAACGCCATATCCTTGCCGAGCAATAAAAATCGCATTTCATCTGTCTTCGAGGAACTTTTCCACTTATATATTAGATCGAATGTTAAATGTTTACAAATTAATATTTTTATATATACTATGTAACGAATATTCATAGATATTATAAGATACTACTACCAGAGAGTGCGTCTTACCATATATACTATAAGATACTACTACCACAGTGTGTCTTACCATAGATATTATAAGATACTACTACCACAGTGTGTCTTACCATAGATATTATAAGATACTATTACACCAGTGTGTCTTACCATAGATATTATAAGATACTACTACCACAGAGTGTGTCTTACCATAGATACTATAAGATACTACTACCACAGAGTGCGTCTTACCAACTACACCACGGAGGTAATTTAATAATTTAATTCCAACAGGTTGCACTTGTATTTTTAATTTATAGATTAACGGAACCGTCCATATCAACTTAAATTAACGTTTATAGATATTTCAAGTATGAATATTAATTTATAATTCCAGTGTGTGATTTTAATTAAACGATAAATATATTTTAACGAAGTTATAAAACAGGCGATAAATAGTACATTTCTATTGTTTAATACACTAAACCAACAGGTTCCAACATTTTCAAACGCGGAACTTTTTTCACCTTGAAAAAAAAATTGGAATTTTTTTACAGGTTATAAATAAAACGGCATAAAAATTAAAACTAATTTATAAGAAATAAAAAATAGATTAATATTAGAACTAATGTGAAAAAAAATTTCTTTCTAAATTTGATTGAATTGAGTACAACTAAATTTGAATATCAGGAGTGGCATTAAACTTACTTGTGTATTTTGATTTTGTCGCAGTGTAGGTCAAAAATTCACTTTCACGCAAATACGAGTATGTAGCACTAAACAGCAATAAATAACAAATATACTAAAAGAGACCGTAAACAAAACACCTGGATTCGCAATAAACCTAACAAATGTAGAATACGTTATAAAGGTGTGCAAAAGAATGAAGTGGCAATGGGCAGGGCACGTAGCCAGAATGTGAGACTCCCGATGGACATCCGAAATAATCCAATGGTATCCAAGAGGCATAAAGAGGCCCAGAAGAAGACCGAAGGTACGCTGGATAGATGAAATCAGGAATCATGGCAGCATCACATGACATCAACGAGCAAAAAACCGAACTATTTGGAGTCAACTTGGGGAGACCTTCATCCAGCAGTGGATCGACCCTGGTTGACAATGATGATGAACAAACATGCACACTGTCCTCAGTGAGATACAGGCAAAAGCCTAGTTTACTGGGGACACGACAAATGAAAGGCAACAAACCCATTAAAATTGTGTGTCCAAATTAAATAACCAGTTGTTTTTTCGCAAATTATGTATATTTCTTGTCATGTGTAAAATAAATAAATAAAATACCAACATGCCATTTTCCTGTCAGGATAGGCAGAGAGGAAAGAGCGCCATATTTTCCTGTCTCGACACACATCCTTAGCCTCTTCTCATCCACACACCTCCTCATACAATTTCTACGATTTTTCTGATTTTCTACGTTCCCTTCTTTCAAAATATCGTTCACTCGATCCACTTGATTCCTTTTGCATTATATGTCTGTTTTGTTAGTTCATTTATTCATTTATTTATTCCATTTATTTATTTCATTTATTTATACCACATGTCCAAACCATCTCAGCGTGTTGTTCTTCATTTTATTTAAAAGGTGACAATATTTTATTTTGATTCTTTTGTATACATGATTAAACATGGTGCATTTGGTTGGATAATTGCTATACAGCAATTTCTTCCAACCAACCAGCTCATCATGGATAAATTGAATTGTTTAATCCATGACAGACTACAAAAAATATTCGTACACGTATTTGGTTTGCGATTATTTTACCAGACCCTTTTTAAATTATTTTTTGGAGATACCCAATGACACTCGAGAATCGAACTCGAAACCCCTGGGTGGAAGTCAAACGTATTACCATTAAAGTTACAACTGTCCTGTATATAACGAAATAGCAATACAAAATAATCGATTTGGATTTAAAAGTTTGACACAATAGAAAAGTCATAGATATTTTTTATTTATTTGCTTTCGAATACTACATATTTATTTTATTATTTGTTAATAAAATTAATTTAAAAAATAATACGCGCGTTCATACTTTAACTAGAAAAGAACGTGCAATGTTGGGTCTTCAAAGTTGAAACAAAAATACGTTGAAATATTGAACAATAGTTTAACATCAGATCTAGCTTTAGTATAATATTTAAAAATAGGGGTTGGGCCAAAAAAATCGCACCCTTCGCATTGCGAGTGCAGCTCAGGTACTAAAAGTCCGTTATATCAGGAGGGAGGGGAAATATGTGCCCCGAGACCGGTATTCGCCAGCCGCCCCCCAATGAGGGGTACTGCTGAGGCAGAAAAAACTTCTAGGGCTAGGCCTATCCGGTATATAGAGAAAAAAACCCTTGGGGTAGCTTTGTGCATGGACCCAGTGGTGATATAAAAAAATGGCGAAGGCGGTACCTTGTGTGGGTACGCCTTTTTGTTATAATTTTTTTTCGAAAATTTGGTATATACTCGTAGGTCTAAATACATAGTACATATATAAATACCATCACGTCATTTCTTTGTTGGGGTTGGCAAAGTGGACAGAGTACCAAATTTTCCTATATCGACCACATCCTTAATCTCCTCCAGATCCATACATCTCCTCCTACAACTTCTACGATTTCTCTGATTTTCTTTCGTTTCCTTCTTTCAAAACATTATTCCTTTTATCCAACTATACTTTCCTCCCTCTTCCTCTCTCCCTTCCTTCCGTTTACATTTGCACTATATATATTTATTTTGTTAGTCTTTCTTTATTCCATGCTCAAACCATTTAAGAGTGTTCTTCATCTTTCTCAACACATCATCCTTAAATTTACATTAATGCCTTATCACTTAATTCCGTATTCTGTCATACATTGTCACCCCGTGTATTCTCCTCAGTGCACGCATTTCTACAGCATTTATTAGGCCACATTTCACCCATACATCAAAGTTGGCACCAAAACACTATTATGGGCTATGTATTATATCATCTTTAGATTTGATTTTTTAATGAAGAAATTGATCTTAAAATATTTTTGTAATTTCTACGGTTAAAAATAATGAATCTTTATTTAGTCTTATTGTTTATGGCCGAAGTGTACAATTTTTTTCTTCTTTAAAAAAATAAAGATTTTGGACTATATGGGTATTTATTTATTTAATTGATTAACGACACAACAGTGTCTTTATACACAAATGAACATGTGACAGGTTATACAAGTACTTAAAATTATTGACAAATAATACAAAACTTTATCTTAAACTAACATGGAGATACAAAAAGCAGTAGTAATAATAAATTACAGTCATTGTTTTAAAATTATTTAATAATCTTTGAGATTTTTTTTGGGAATTTTATGGATAGATATTGAGATATAGAAAGAAAACACACGGCCTCATTAGTAGAACGAGATGCAAGTTGCTTTGCAGAATTAAAACCTTCCTACATGTTGATGCAGGGTTACTCAACTCCAGAGGCAAAGTATTGTCCTTAATGTTTTGTTTATATTACGTTATTTATATTAATAAAGGAGAGCACCAAGTTAATAGTTAGTGTTGCTAATTCTGTGTTAAATAATTATTCCGTTATATTTATAACTATTATTAACTATATAGGTATATACATATATACCTAGTGAGTTATTGTCAAGTAACAATTTCTTCCAACTTACCAAAAATATGTAATAGATATCTTAATATGTAATTTTAAACCAGACCGAAACCCCAGATGGTCATTATCAATGATGGTTGTCATCTATTCATTGTGTTTTATCAGTTATTTTTTTGACTTTTTTACTATTTTTTTAGTATTTTATGACTAGTTATTTATGATTCATATATTATTTTTATTTATTCATATATCGTTTGATTTGTTCTTACGTTATTTATGTATTTAAAAGAGAGAATCATTCTCCTTCGTGGTTTAGATGACGGCCATTATGGCCTTGCTAGTTAGTAAACACATGTTTTACAATCGAAGGGGTTTCGGGTGCGATTCCCGTTCTAGATTTTTAAAATCAGAATCTAGATTTATTTTTAAATAATTCCAGTCTAATTTTCCCTTTATTCTTTAATATTGTTCTGCGTGGTTGGAAGATATTACCACATGACAATAACCCACTAGGTAATACTGTATACAGCGAAAGTGTAATACAATACAATCATCGTAAACATGTTATCTTTTTTAACGAGTATATATATCATTTTTATCATATCTGTAATGAAAATAAATATTAAATATTATCAAAGATTTTGGCTTTCAATTTATGGATTTCCATATCAAAATATATTATTTAACTATAAATCACTTTTCTCCCGCTGTATGACGCTATATTTAATGCCCGCTATATGTGTTTCTACCTCCTATCCCGAGGCTCTCTTTTAGCGGAATATCAACTAAAGCTGATATAAGACGTATTGTTTCGTTATTAATTAAATAGCCGGAGTTACATTAATCGGGGATGTAAACAATTCCATTTGTTTTATTAGATTCCGAAATGTTATACAAAAAAATCGGAATTCATGAATCCGCAATCCGGTAAATGTGACTTCAGATAATTGAAAACCTTCTGTATAACAAAATAACACGTCTTCCATCGACTATTTCACATTCTGCCTGAAAAGAGTTTCGGGATAGGAGGTAGAAACACGTGTAGTGGGGAATAACAAAGTAATTTATTTGTTAAATACAGGGCTGTGGAGTCGGAGTCGGAGCCGGAGTCGTGGAGTCGGAACATTTTAGGTGGAGTCGGAGTCGGAGTCGGAAAAAATCGACCGACTCCGACTCCGTTTAATTATTTTAACATTTTCTTTAATGAATAACGTTACGGTATGTGTTAACCAGTTAACCTCTCATCGTTTCATGCCTGATACTATGCACACTTTTATAATGGCAATAAACCCCAAAAGTGGATTACGTTCAGTTTATTGCAGCCGTACAAATAGTCAATTTCTGCACTTAGATTCCTAGGGTTTTTATTTATTTTCTAGGAAAATAAATAAAATAAGAATACGTGTCGGTTATTTTCCGCGCTTAAAATGATTAAATCAGATTTAAGAGCTTCCATAAATCCTGACTTAATAGAAGCAATTCTTCTTTTGAGATCTAATTCCATTTAGACCACGAATAGGAATTAAGATTTATATAAAGTATATTTACTTTCAAAAATATTAATATATATTTTTAATATTATTTTTGTGGGAAGATATTGCTTAATGCGTATTGTTTATATATTTTTTTTATTAAATTGTTTCATTTGTGTACGAATATAATAAATTTTTTATTTATACCTGTATCCATTATTAATAAGTCAATATAAATACATTAGGTAGACGCAGTAAATTATAAAATAAAATAAAAATTGAAGTCAGAGTCAAGAGTTGGAGTCGGAGTCGGAGTCGGAGTATAAAATAAAGCCGGAGCCGGAGTCGGAGTCGGTAAATTTTCATCCGACTCCACAGCCCTGGTTAAATATGCTAAAGTAAATATTATATTATTGGATGCAAAAAAGTGATGGACTTAAGATAAATGCACACAGTTCATTATACGAGTATCTAAGTAGAAGGTATGCACGAGAAAGTGAAACGAAGAATTTGACTGGTTTAGAAGGAAAAGTGGTCTCCAGAAGAAGACGGCGAGCCAACACTCGAATGCAGTCAGAGCGCAGTTGTTGGGAAATACCAACTGTAGTGTTGCCGGTTGCAGCAGGTTATGAAAGTGCCTCAGTCAGATCCACATCTATCCAGTTTCCACTATTGACTATGGGTAAATGGATTTGGCGAGATTTTCTAAAATACCGTTCTGTGTCTAAAGAAAAACTTGTTTTTTTCCAGCCAATATCTGCTTAATTGCCTTATGATATTCGAGACACTGGAGCAGAAACCGCACAAGCCACTGGCGATGCCATGTGAAAAGAATGGATAAAACAAGAGTTGAATAATTCAATTGAGCTATCGACTGGATTACCATGGCATTCGAAGCAAAGTGTGATTTAAACACATTATAGTATTGACAAATATTTTTAATATAATGGAGTGAGATCATTTTCAGGCGTAACATTTCACATTCAGTGAAGAAGAACGTCATATAATTTCTTTATTTTATTTTTAATTAGCAATAAAGTAAATCCCGCATAGTTGACAGTAGTTTATTTGGGATGAATATTGAGAAGAAATATGTCAAGTTGAGGATATTGTGAGATGGGGTACAAACTACAGACGACACAAGGGTTCCCCTGCGTGGTAATGCATGAAATACCCGCTGGCAGTTGTCCCCCAGGAAGATTTCCAAAAAGATGGAAGGATTACTGGGAGTCTACACCTCAAGAGGGCCAGTCCTGATGATAATATGTCACAGGTCTAACTTAAGAGAAAGAAGAAGATAAAATTGTTATTATAACATACTTTTTGAGATAAACTAGAACGAGGAAAGTCTGCTCTCGAAACAGCGCTATATTAATTGTAATTTTATTATCATTATTATTAACCTTTCCCTTCCTGTGCTAAAAAAATCCGCCCGTTCCGGTGCTGTGTATTCAATACATATGTAAAAATGAGCGATTTAAAATCGAAAAAATAAGAATATTCATAGCCAATCGATTAAATTAATTAAATTTGAAGTCAAAAGTGATAATAATTGAAATTTAATTGCTGAAAACATGAAAAAAATATCGGCCGACGTTCACAAAACGGGCGAAGCGACCACCTCAAATGGATGCCCGAAAGCTATTGAAACGAGAGAAGCGAGTGAACTGATATTCTATTTCTTGCGTTCCCATATACCGAAGTAGAGTGAGAGTGAGATGTGAATAGCGTCGCTTCTTCCCCCATAGCGTTTTTTTTAGAATTAATGTACCTACGTCACACACTGGCACACGTTTGATTGTATTGGTGAATTTATTCCCGATTTTCACAAAATGTCTCTGATGTGGCCGATAAGTGCTAATTATTATTAATATTTTTTTTATTCAATGCGTAAATGTATTACGGAGGAATATTTAAAATCTGAACCTGGTATTTATTACATTTATAGAGATATTAAAGGTGTTTAGAAGCAATGTGTACTAGTTACACATCACAGGGAAGGGAGGGTTAATGAATCAGATGCGCCCGTAGAGTTAGATAGTTCTCTGAATGGTGTCATATAAATTTGTTAAAATTCTGATTGATTAATCGGTCTACTAACTAGTAAACCTATTGGCCAAGACATCCGTCTACCGACCCGGGGACTGTGGGGTCGATTCTTATTGATAATATTGTTTTTAAATTCCAGTTTGGTTTTCATTTAAGGTACCTTTAAATTTTTGGTTGGCCGGAAGAGATTATCACATTGTAAAAAACAAAAGATCAAAGAAATACAATATACAGTACCCGGCGGTAAGTAAAGCATATCGTTTGTAGAGCGTCGTCTCTGTCGCACGATGTGCTAACAGTCCGGTCCGGTAACGACTGACTAATCGCGACGGAACACGTGTATGAATGACAGAGACGACGCTCTACAAACGATGTGTATTACTTACCGCCGGGTACTGTACCTAACTATTGACAACACAAAATATGTATATTTTTTGGCCCCAAGTACCGCCCTTATACTAATTTCAAATCTTAAAATGTCTCGATTTGTATTCAGAGTCAGACCTTATACCTACGTTTTAAAGTAAGGTAATGGAACTGTGTGACTACACTATTTAACCTTTCCTTCCCTGTGTTGGGTATCTTCTACACGTTGCTTCTAATAACCATCAATATCTCTACAAATATAATAAATACAAGGTTAAGATTTTAGGTATTCCTCCATAATATATTTACGCATTGATTTAAAAAATAATATTAATAATAATCAGAATTTATCGACTACATCGAGGTGTTTTGCAAAGATCGAAAACAAATTCGCATTTAAACGCGGCGAGTGCCTCGTCTTGACGATAGGTGAATAGTATGCGGGAAGCGCGACACTATATTCGCATCTCACTCTTGCATACTCCACTGAATTGCGAGGAGCTGAATTGTCTCAACGTCGCAAGCATAAGCATAAGCGCCGGGGTATGCGACTGACGTTCCGCGCCACTAGTAGCTTCTAGGCTTGCAAATAGGTTAGACGTACGCCCGTTCCGTGAGCGTTGCTAGATGGTTTTTTAATGTTTTCAGCAAATAAATCTCAATTATTATAATTTTTAACTTCAATTATAATTAATTAAGGGGATTATCTATGAATGCTCTTATTTTTCCGATTTAAAATCGCTAATTTTTTATTACGTACTCACTACCCAACACCGGAGCACGCGTATTATTTTTATCACCGAAAGGGAAGGGTTAAGGAAACTACGACAAATTTATATGACATTTCACTTTAAATACTAATTTATTCGGACCTTCGACATAGCTATGAATAGTGGCGAAACATTTTAATATTAATTGTAAAGATACTTCTTCATATTACAGGTACATACCTCTTACATTTGTAGTCGGAAGATGCTCGTATCTAAATATTGAAAATGTTAAGAAACATTCACGCCAAGTCGCGGGGTGGGTAAAGGTAATATTGAAATTAACTTGGCCTCATTTTGTATTTCCGGGTGGTATTACCCTTTCCATATCGCGGGTATATTGTATCGCACCTGTTGCTGTTTTAGAAGCTTGTCCTTGAGGGAAGAGATGATGAGGGTGATTTGTTGATAAATAATAAAACACGTTAGATCGCAATGCGGAAAGAGAGAGTGGAATTTTATTAGTAACGTAGGTATTTATATATTTTTAGAATGCGCGCGGGAATGCGCTCGCGATATGCCTGCGTCTCGTTTCTGTAAATGCAAAGACGATTAATTGTTGTATGTAGGTAATAATCTATTTACGGAACCGGCGAGACAGCGTGGTGCGTTCTCTCTCTAGTATGGAGTGCGGTCCGCTCGGCTATGGAATGAATGTCCGGCGGGTGACCTTCGGACTTGTTTACTTAGATTTATCGAGGAATCCGAAGGTCATTTAATCGGTCATTGACCGTATGTATGAATGCCCACAGTATCCGAGTGTGCGACCGCCACACTGTCTTGAACTAATCGAGAGCTCAGTGTGATTGTTGTATTGTATTGTGTAGCAATTTCTTCCAAAAAACCAGAAATATAATACGTTAAAGCCGTGTTTTTTTTTAAATATATGTACGATGCAGTCACTTGACTATGGTCGAAGAAAGTTGCGACATGAGACTCTTTGTAATATAACGTATGTGTCGTTATATTCACAAGTACACACATTTAACAATCGGTTCTATGTCTGCCTGTTGTGTAGCTCGTGACTGAGCATCGTAACTTCCACGATAGCCCTTGACCAGCGGCAGCCAGTCCCGAGGTGCGCTGAACACCAACGCACTTCGAGCCGCTGAGCGAATATGAAATATCGCTGTCTCACGGTTTACTGTACATCTCTGTCGGCCCTACATGAATTAGCGTTTCCGTCCGGTGCGTATTGGAGATCGCTCCGGTAGTATTGGCAAACTTGACCGGTCAATTTGAAAGGAATATTTAAAAAAATGTAATTTTCACTTAAATAAAAATCCTCGTACTATTTGCCAGTATTCTTATACATATCTAATCTATACAAATATTTAACATTTTTGGAAGTCATGTTTGCGAATATATCATTTAATTATTGCGAATTATTTCTCCGGTTCAGCGCACCAGCGCACCTCCAGACTGGCCGCCGCTGCCCTTGACAACTCCTCTCCATCCGTCCCTGCACTCTTCAGTTCTGTTGCGTCTCTCACTAGGTTAGTCCAACGTTTCACTCTTCCTCTTGAGCATCGTCATTCCTCACTTCTAATGATCACAAGCATCTCCGAACTGTCTCCTTGGTCACGAACAATGTGTCTAAGGAATCGAAAGACTTGTCATAGACATATGGTCAACAATCTGTTGAGGACTCTCAATTCTTCGAGAACAGAAGTGTAAGTCCGCCTTGTCATCCACGAAATTGGTAACATCCTTCTTCAGCACCACATTACAAATTCATCTATTCTACGTCTCTCGCTTGCTCTCAGGGTCCACGTCTCCGCGCCGAACATAAATATGGCGAAGACTAGATACTTAACTATACTCAAGAAAATGTAGCAAGGTCCCTTGACATTTGAAATGTCATGTGTCAAAGGGGTGGGATAAAATCGTTTTTTTTTTACAAATCGAATAGTTTTTTTTATAAATCGATAAATTGTTTTTTCTAAACTGACGTTTTAATTCCTAATTTTCATTATACTGACTTTCTAATGTATTGTATGATTTGTATTTATCTTTAAATAGGCCAAGATCCACTATGAATTAATACTAATTACGAACATTTAATTTTATGTATAAAAAATTCGAAAATCCAATTATCGTATACCCCATCCCTAGCCAATGCGGACTAACGTGGTGACTTTTGACGAACATCGCCAAATATTATTTGATTTTAACAAACTGTCATATTTTTGCTAATTTGTAACAAAACGTATTCATTTGTCATTATTGTTAGTTTTATGTAATGTATTTACCTAACTAACTTGTTATTTATTAGAATCGAGGCTTATATTAAAGTTGATAAAATAATTAAAATTACTTGACATCGTTACAAGATTGTATTGGGGAAAATTTGTGAAACGTCACAGGGACCATGCGTCATTTTATTTAGTACACGCACAATTTAGTCGTGATGCCGATGGCTTTGTTCTTCCACATATTTTCCAGTTTTGACATCGCATTCTTCACAATTCCAGTTCTTCGTTTCACGCCAGCCTCGCATCTTCCACTGTTGATACGAGTAATACTGAATCCACTTCTAGATCATAAATCTAAAAATAATTCGTATAAAAATTAAAAATATTTTACTTATCTTAAAAAAATATTTTTTTAATCCGTGAACATGAAAAAAAAATGTAAGACTTCTGCAGTAAATAAAGAATAATATATGGTATATATAATATATAAGCTAAATTTCCTAATCTTGTCTTTAAATAATTAAATCCCAATGCATTTTATTGCAACTCGTTTCATTACTTAATTTTTTATAAGGTTCACACGTTTTTTTTTTCCAGATAGATAAAAATATATCTCACGCTGAAGCGAGCACTCCCTTGCCCCAGTACATGTACCATACATGCAAGCTCGTTACTTCCTTGTCCCGGGTAGTTGAAAAAAATCATCTCAAAACTACAAAAAAAATGGATAAACAATGGCCAAGACAGCGGAGACCCTTTATGAATATTTAAAAAAAGATCAGAAAAAACAATAAACCAATTGAAAAAAAAAGTTAGTAAGAAAAAAACCAAGTTGATATGCGCGGCGCGGCGCGGCGCGGAGCTCGGCGGGGAAAGTGATTTGAATATTGTGGCTAAAGGGTTGAGACAGCGGTCGGCAGCCTGCGAGCCGAGATCAGGTACACGCTAGTGTTACATTTAAATGTCGGATCCCTGGAGATTCACTGTATTATAATATATTGTTTTACTAACATTTACGTCAATTTTGTTCTGTTATAAAGCGTACATTTATTGATGATATTAATTGTATCGTTGATCGCGGTATAACGGTAAGCATTCGCACTAAGCACTTATGCACCCGTGATTCGATTTCTGGTAGATTCACTTCTGGACTCGTTCAGCTTTTATAATAATAATAAAAAGAGCAATTTGTGTAGCGTCGTTTAGAGAACAGACTCTACTCAAGGACGCTGTATCTCGGAATTCGAAGCCACTATAATTGACAGAGTAAAAAAATCACAAAATAACAACAGTGATATGTATATGTTTTTAATTTTGAAATAACTGCTAAAACTTATGTAAAAAATTATCGCATACTCTGAATAAACTTAATAAAAGAGCACGCTAAGAATAAAGAAAAAACTAACAAATATATCGTACAAATGTGAATAGAAGGCGTGGGATAATCGTTAAATACAGCTCAAATTCATACAACGCGTAAATTTGAAATGTTATACGGAATGAACACAAGTACAAGCAATACACAACATACCAAGGCCCTGATATGAGTACTGTATATACAAATATTCGTTAAAGCTTTGAATTGTCAAAAAAATATTTTTTATTATATGAACTCTTACAACAGCATTTTTGGCTTGATCGTGATGGTGCTAATTTATATACTCGTATTTATTTAATATATTCGTGTAAATACGACTGGTAGATTTAACATATTGATTTAAAGCAACTTCTTCCAACCAACAAAATTTTCTTTCATAATGATTATTGGTAACCATCCCAACTCATTGTCTGCGAAGACTGTTGGGGTCAGCTCTCCTCGTCCTCAGGTTGTATGCTCTTCTGTCCCGGACTACGTCCCCCAGGCCGTGCCTCTGCATCAAGCTATCTTTTTGCATCACCTATTAATTATTTGGTCTTCACAATGTGATCGGGTGCTCTGCGTCCAACGTGCCCATACCATCTCAATCACCTCTCCTCCCTCTTGCTGTTGATGTCTGTAACACCTAGGCTTCCACGAATGCGTAAGCTTTTTATTTTGTCTCTTAGGGACACACCAGCTGACCATCTTAGCATGCGCATTTCAGCAGTTTCTAGTTGCCTAGAGTAAGAGTTATACATCGTCCAGCATTCGGAGCCATAGAGGAGTGCGGGTCTGACAATCGTTTGGTATACTTTTCCTTTTAACTTCACTGGCATTTTCGGATCACATAGAACTCCCGTCATTGATCTAAACTTCATCCATCCCACACTAATTCTATGTGTTACATCTGCTGCACATCCTCCATCGCTTTGGATGAGTGACCCAAGATACTTAAAGGAGTCACAATTTGGTAATGTTTCTCCATCCATTTGCATTACGTAACCATCTCTGATATGTATAAAAACAATATATTTAAAAAAACTCGGAAATTGTGTTAAAGTTAAGAAAGAGGAATATTTTAAGTTAATTCTTAAATGCAAATCATTCTAGTATGAGTAGATTGCTTTAAAAAAATTGTAAATCATTCTAAAAGCAAACAAAACATCAACGAGTTTATCTTACAAAATACATAGTATATTTTTATCTGAAAAACGAATGATTTACTTTTTCCAGTAATTGTAACGTGCAATGAAAAAGGTTTAAGATAACTGACGAAGGGGTTACTGCGATAAGCCGCTCCTAGTCGAGCAATCTGGACAAACCACCTGTGATTTTTTCTACAGGTAACACCGGTCAAAAAAACGCGGCTCTTGTAAAAAAAACTAATTATGAATATTGTTTTTTTTCCTTCGGCCGCGCTCAATTTGATATTATGTTGGCAGAGAGTAGAGAAAAAATGTTGGGAATAAATCTTAGAGGGTGTTATTAGATAGGGATGCGTTATTTGACTGTTTTTTCTGAGTAGTTATCATAGAAGGAAGCCTCGGGAGTCCGTGGGAATTCGGCAGGACTAATGATCTATGGTGCATGACTTATGTTTTTTTTTGTCTATGATCCATATAAACGAGTTATTTAAAAAAATATATATTTATTTACATATTTGAATATTAAATGGGAGACAAATAGGGATGAAAGTTTATAATTATAATAAAACAAAAAAAAATAGGGACGGGTATTTTTCATGAGAAATTTTGTCTGTTGAACTTTCCATACTTTTCAGTTGTCATGTAAAAAAACCTCCGTGGTCTATTTGGTAAAATGCTTGAGTTTCACCTGGGAGTTTCGGATTTTATTCCCAATGGTATCGAAAAAAATGCCTTATTAAACAGTACATAAGAATAATAAAAATACTATTTATATAGCGCCGTTTTGAAAGCACACTCACCTCAAGGGCGCTCTATTTCGGGACTTGAAACTATTATTATCAGATTAAAAATAATTATTACAAAATAAATATACACGAGTATACAAGTTGAGTGCAAGGACAGAAAAGTAGTGTCTGATTAACTTTCAAAACTGTTCAATTGTTATTGAAAAAAAATCTTATAGGTAACCAGGTATCTTATAGGTAACCAGGTATCTTATAGGTTCCACTGGGAGATATCGCGTTTGATTCCCGATGATACCAAAAAGAGCGTACTAGTCAAATTAGGTTTTTTTATCCACTTTGCACGGATTTATCCTGTTACACAAAGAGGGTCTGCTTCTAGCGTTAGCTTATTCGTTAGGAAGAATACCAGCCAGGATTCTTCTCATACTGCTAGACGGTACCGAGAATATATCAACAGTGTCATTCAGTTGGTTCAATATCTCTATACCACGCGTGACTGAGTGTTTAGCCATGATATTCCTCCTGTAAGTTGGTATGTAGAACCGAGGGTGATTCCTTGCACGGCTATATTTATTAGGTACATATAAACTTAGTGCTTCTAGAATCGCGGGACAGTTAAAGCAACCTTGAAAAACCTTAAGTAGGAATATCGCAATGGATTCTTGCCTTCTTTTTTCGAGGCTTCTATAGTTACACACCGTGAGAAGTTCGGCATGGTGAGCATATTTTGGGTAATCCCCCTTTGTTCTGTACCATAGATATCTGAGGATTGTATTTGTTCTGTATTTCTTTTATACTCGTATTTGAGCTGATGAGGAGCCCAAACTATAGATTCAGTTCATCTTGTGCTCGTAACAGCACTCACACGCACTAGATATGTTCTAGTGTTGTCTCTTCACGTCGAGTACTACAAATAAGACAACTATCGAGAATAATTTTAATAGTTCTGCTTTTTAATAACAGATGTCGCACTACTTTCACTTTTGTAAATAAAATGATGCGCGCTGTAATATTTCAATTATAAAATGGAAATCATATATTTTTATCAAGATGCTGATGTAGTGTTACGAGTAAATAAATAATAAGTCCCGAGTGAAGATTTTATAGTTTTGTAGGAATACCTACCCAGATAAATAAATAAATAAATAATTGTCAGAATGAATAAGTGAATTGTTAAACACAATTGAATTAAATTAATTATTGTTAATAATAAACATACAGGGGCAATGACCGATGAAGAATTCAGGGATTGTTACACGCTACGAACAACAACAATATTTACTATTTTATAGTATCTGCGACTCGCCGAGTCATCTCCAAATATAAATAATTAACCTACCGCCAGTCCATGCGCCAGAGCGAGATAGAATATGTATCGCGAACTGGTTCATTCATTGGTATAAATTGTCCGCACTCTGAGAAATAAACATACTTTTATTGTCATCCATTCAACTGTCAAGACTTATTATTTATCGTCCGTTGTCACTTTCGTTTTTATATATCCGCATTCCTGAGTCTATATTGAATACAAAGCAAGATCATCATGACTTATCAAGATAAGCAATCCGCTATATTGATGACTCTGAACGAGAAGTAACGCAGAATCAACTAAAACGAAGAGCGATGTCGATATCAAAATCATCAGCACGTCCTGAAAGGACACACGCCACATTGGACATCGTTACAGTTTTAACATTAAGCTTTCAGTTGATCGATGTTTTAGAGTCAATATTTTTTCGGTTTGATAATACTCGTATATAGGGCTTTCAATTAAGCGCCTGATTTGACTAACCGGTTTTCGATTAATTCTACATTCAAGAAACTGATTCACCGGTTTCAACTGGCTATGCAAAAAATATATTTACGTTTTAAAGCTACTGACTTTTTTTATCATTTCTCTTTGTAAATTATTATTTGCGTGGTACTAGTAAATTCACTTGTGTTATGAAAATAGAACTAACTTCTTGGCAGTCTTGCAATCTTTAAAACACCTCAATTCTGAATGTTCATAATATGAATACTTTATATGATTGTTGTTTGGGATTAGAACATTTTGACAAAAGTTAAGATGGTCATAAAAAATAACACTTGTTTGAAAATATGTCCAAACCCTACACCGAAATATAGCAATAACCGGTTAACAAGCTCTAAATATGTACATACATTTTTCGTTGGTTTGTCTTCGAGCACTATTTATAGTAATAGCAGTTCAGTTCATCGCACTATTTAATAGCAGTTCAGTTCATCACACTATTTCACTGTCGGGATAGGTGGAGAAGATAGGGCGCCAGACTTTTCTATCTCAAAACATACATCCTTAGCCTACACCATATCCATACACCTTCTCATACAATTTCTACGAAGTCTCTGACATTTTACGTCTCTTTTCAAAATATTATTCACCTGATCCAACTATATTTTCCATGGTTTTACTTTACCACACCTTCCACTCACATTTACTCTGTATATTTGTTTTGTTAATCTTTATTCTTTCATTCGTTATGTATGTCCAAACTATCTCGAGGTGTACATCTTCATCTTACTCAATACATTACCCTTAAGTTCACATTCGTTGCTAATCACGTCATTCCGTATTCTGTCATACATTATCACTATTATCACCTCGTTTATTCTCATGCACGCATTTCTACAGCATTTATTCGGTTCATATGAGTCATTTACCACGTATTTTTATTAGGTTCATATGAGTCATTTACCACGTACTCGTATTACAGTATTTATTCGGTTCATGTGAGTCATTTACCACGTATATTTATTCGGTTCATATGAGTCATTTACCACGCACTCGTATTAAAGAATTTATTCGGTTCATGTGAGTCATTTATCACGTATATTTATTCGGTTCATATGAGTCATTTACCATGTATACGTTTCACTTCGACAAATCAAAGTTGGTACCAAAAAACAATTACAGTCCGGTTAATCGGTTCAGTTAATCGTCTAGTTATAATATAATATACTATAATAACATGTAACTACATTCAATTATAAAAACTCCAATATGGCATCGCACGAAGATAAAGCATCGTAGGCCTCCGCTATATAATTACAGAGCGTTAAGAGATTACGACATGTGTAGGGTCAAATAAGGGCAGAGTACGTTTTTGTTAACTCCAATCTCCAGTCTCGAGCCTCCACCCCGAGTGCCGGCATTCATACATAAAATTAGCGCTTTTTCTGCGTCTACACCGAACTGCGGTGCACTACGGCGCGCTATAAAAACATTAATAGCGCGCTATTAACAATCGCTCGGGTGTAGTCAATATTTATAATAAAGTAATTAGTAGGGTATAAATATATGATACAATATACGAGTATTATTGTAATCAGAACATTTATACCCAACTCGTATTTATAGGTTTGTTCACATCCTCATTACTCACATTAATTATTTACTATTTTTTTGTTTAACTTATAATTATTTTTATAACATATTATCCGTAAACTAGTTACACATTTCTCGAATAGAAATTTTTAGGACAAAAATTTTGTTGGTAACTTAATTCCACACGTGCTGAATTTATTTATTTTCTCAAAACAGGCTTAACCCAATTACATTGAAAAATACAAGAAAAATACAAGAAATGTCAACATTAAAAGAAAATTTTAAAAAATTATAAAAAATACAAACATACACATATATTCAAAGTCACTTAATTACGTTGATGAGTGCTTTCTAACGCGCTCAATCTTAGGAGAAAATTTACTTTTGCTTTTGGTAATGTGATATGAAATATGTCAATATCCGAAGCAGTCCCGTTCAGAAGAGTTAAGGCCCTTCCAACAGGCATAGCGGCTGGAAGACCCGTTCTTGCGTATGTTATTGAGAACAGTTCTTGCGTATGTTATTGAGAACAGTTCTTGCCGGCGCAGTGTGTCATTATGAAAGATGATAATTTAGCGCATTTTTCGACAGCTGTTTACTCAAATTTCTTAAGGCGTTTTTTGCAGTAACTTTAAAGGTTAATAAATTGTGTTTTTTTTTCAGTACATTATGTTTTTTTCCTACTGCAGATAAAAATGAGAATTAAAAAAAAAAGATACGTTAAGTGTACAACGACGGTATAATAAGCGATCGTGTGTCATATGTGAAAAAAATCTATAATGGTTATACGACGTTGGAAGTAGGCGGCCACTCTGGAAGGTCGATTATTATTGATGACGACTAAAGAAAGGTTTTGATCGAGAATAATCAGTAACGAAATTACTTTCAGGGTAACCAATACTAAATGAGAATAGGTATCGGGATCAGCGGCGGCCGGTCCCGAGGTGCGCTGGTGCGCTGAGCACCAACGCACCCCGAGACGCTGAGCGAATATGAAATATCGCTGTCTCACGGTTTACTGAACATCTCTGTCTGTCCCGTATGAATTAGCGTTTTCCTCTGGTGCGTATTGGAGACCTCTCCGGTAGTATTGGCAAACTTGGCCGGTCAATTTGAAAGGAATATTTTTTTCAAGTTTACTTTAAATTTTTTTGAATTTTCACTTAAATAAAAGTACTCGTATTATTGGTCAGTGTTCTTATGCATATTTAATCTTTACAAATATTTAACATTTTTGGAAGTCATGTTTGCGAATATATAATTTAATTATTGCGAATTATTTCTCCGGTTCAGCGCACAAACGCACCTCGAGACCTTTCGCCGCTGATCCGGATCCATATAAATTGTGTCTCCACTTAAAATTACCTGTTGTTTTTTCATGAATTATATATTTATAAAACTTCTTGCCGTGTAAAAAATAATATTTATTATTTTGCATTGTTTTATACTTTTGTTGTATATAGTACAACCTAGTAGGATTATTGTTATGTGGCAATCTCTTCCAATCAACCAGAAAGATGTTTAAGAAACCAGACTGCAATCCTTTTTAATTTTAGTGAAAACGAGAGTGGATCCTTTTAAAAAAATGGGTTCCCGCGGGATTTGAACCCGCAACAATCCGGGTCCAACAATTGTTGGTTACATTCCTTACCACGGAGGTCGTAAGAAGAACTAAAAATATTATTTTTTTAAGAATTGGTGTTGCGATTTATCTTCAAGAATAAATTATGTCCCTCGGCTTCCAATACTTTATTTAACACGAACCTTTGGCTAAAGATGATAATACTCGTACTTGCTAATAAATTGCATCGAACCCTTAACTGCAGTCACCGCTGCATACTATGCGCTACATCAACATGTCACTTATGCAAATCCACCGCAACGCCGCCACTCCCAGCGCCCCTAATTATCCTTCTCAGACCTTCCTGCGCCATTGTGCCCTTCCCGATCATAATTACCCTGTACCATTCTTCCTTTCTATATTTTAGCCTAATCTGTTTGTTTATATTCAGCGCGACACCTCCATTAGCGAGATCCGTGTGAAGATGACTTTCCAGCATTGTCTGCAGCGGAGATACGCAAAGGAGGAGAATGCTAATCATTTTGTAATGATATTTGCAGTCTGCAGCCCGATCCCGGGAGGAACAATAATCCGTTTCAACGAGATAAAGGAATAATGAGATAACTCGAGATGCTGTATCCGTTTGCGTCTTGAAATTATTCTAAATAAGTCTTTGTCAATACTTGTTTTGAATAATATGAAGAAATCAAGTTCTCCTTGTTAATTACTTTTTTAATGCATATTAATACCTGAAAGTTATTCCATAAACTCAACAGAAATCTTATTAAAACAGTTACTGCTGTATGGTTAAATGTATGCCACAAAATTATATAAAAAATGCGTGGACTAAGATGAATACATGGGGTGACAATGTATGCTTAAATACGGAATGAAGTGTTAGGGATGAATGTTGACATTAGGCTGATGTGTTGAGTAAGATGAAGAAGAGCACTCTGAGATGGTTTGGCCATGTAGAACGAATGAATGAAAAAATATCAACAAAACAAATATACGAGTATATAGTGCAAATTTAAGTGAAAGGCGTGGTAGAGGAAGACCAAGGAAAGTATGGTTGAATAAAGTAACTCTCATTACTAAGAAAGCTCGGAATACTTTCTTTAAAAACATTTTCTGAAAATTTCAATCAGCAGGTCAGTTCTGCTTATTAACAATCTAAATAGATCGACATATCGACATTTCGGTACCTTGAATAATTGTCAGGAGCATAAGAACACTCTGCAGGTTAGTTCTGCTTATTATCAACCTAAATATATCGACATTTCGGTGCCTTGAATAATTGTCAGGAGCATAAAAACACTCTGCAGGTTAGTTCTGCTTATTATCAATCTAAATATATCGACATTTCGGTGCCTTGAATAATTGTCAGGAGCATAAGAACACTCTGCAGGTTAGTTCTGCTTATTATCAATCTAAATATATCGACATTTCGGTGCCTTGAATAATTGTCAGGAGCATAAGAACACTCTGCAGGTTAGTTCTGCTTATTATCAATCTAAATATATCGACATTTCGGTGCCTTGAATAATTGTCAGGAGCATAAGAACACTCTGCAGGTTAGTTCTGCTTCTTATCAATCTAAATATATCGACATTTCGGTGCCTTGAATAATTGTCAGGAGCATAAGAACACTTTGCAGGTTAGTTCTGCTTATTATCAATCTAAATATATCGACATTTCAGTGCCTTGAATAATTGTCATGAGCATAAGAACACTCTGCAGGTTAGTTCTGCTTATTATCAATCTAAATATATCGACATTTCGGTGCCTTGAATAATTGTCAGGAGCATAAGAACACTCTGCAGGTTAGTTCTGCTTATTATCAATCTAAATATATCGACATTTCGGTGCCTTGAATAATTGTCAGGAGCATAAGAACACTCTGCAGGTTAGTTCTGCTTATTATCAATCTAAATATATCGACATTTCGGTGCCTTGAATAATTGTCAGGAGCACAAGAACACTCTGCAGGTTAGTTCTGCTTATTATCAATCTAAATATATCGACATTTCGGTGCCTTGAATAATTGTCAGGAGCATAAGGACACTCTGCAGGTTAGTTCTGCTTATTATCAATCTAAATATATCGACATTTCGGTGCCTTGAATAATTGTCAGGAGTATAAGAACACTCTGCAGGTTAGTTCTGCTTATTATCAATCTAAATATATCGACATTTCGGTGCCTTGAATAATTGTCAGGAGCACAAGAACACTCTGCAGGTTAGTTCTGCTTGTGATCAGTCTAAATAGATAAATATTTCGATGCCTCGAATAATTGTCAGGAACATAAAATCATATAACATAGTTGCATTAGCTGTTGCTCCTTAGCTATTAAGGTATAACAAGATAACTTCACATTCCTCCTCCCGCTTAGAAGTTAGTATTCCTACATACTTTGAAGGAACCTTGTAAAATATAGTAGAGCCACGGATAGATATCGCACTCACGTAAGTAGAGATATTGCAAAAAAAAAATTTGGACCTTTTTCACCATTTGAGAGTATCGAATCCTCCGCGAGCTCCACACCAATACTCCACATCCTAAATTGCTACGTACCAGCGCACTGAAGAGGGGTGTGAAAGTTTCCTCTCCCTAAATGGCTTAGGCCTCGGCCACACAGGAAGGAGCCTCGCTTAATGCTTAGAGCTATGTTGCGAGTTAGGCGACATATCCTAGCGAACCAATGTACCGCATACTATCGCAGTGGCCACACTTCACGCCACGTTGCATGACGATTAGTCATCGAGTGAACCTCCTAGCGAACAGACGTGTTGGTTAATTTACGAGTATAAGATGGCGGAAGTTTTAATGAAAGCTGCGTATAAAAGGGAGCCTTTGTGGAACCCATCGAGCAAATTATAGAAAAATGTACCTGTAATAAAATCAATTTGGAATGAAGTTGCACAGAAAGTAAATAAAGATGGTAAGTTGTAATAAAATTGGTTAGTTTTGAGAGAGACATCGTGTGTTGACTCAACCGCTCCCAACTGTCAAATGAATTTGTGCGTAGCACTTTGGTGTGGCCAGGCATGAAGTCACCTAGTATATGAGTCACGTAAAATCTAGCTTAGTACCTAACGAAACATTTTGGTGTGGCCTCGGCCTTAGGGATTCATAACATAAATCCCAATATCCTATAAGCAGACTTATACAGTGCCTCCATATGAGGTGTAAATGGAAGCATACTGAAAAAATGAATACTTAAATCTTTGATGCATTTTATTCTCTGAATCACAAGACATCCCTGAATCACAAGACATCCTACTCTTTGAATCACAAGACATCCTACTCTCTGAATCACAAGACATCCCTGAATCCACAAAACATCATACTCTCTGAATCACAAGACATCCCTGAATCACAAGACATCATACTCTCTGAATCACAAGACATCCTACTCTCTGAATTATATACTCCTTTGTAACATATGATAACAGTTCACACTTTTCAACGAATTCAATTTAGTACTTTTAACTCTGAAAAATACCAAATTCAAAAGAAATGTAATTCCACCACGCTTTATACAATATTAATTTGACAAATAATTATTAGTCAAATTAACATTGTTTACTGTGATGTAGGTGCTTCTAAGTTATCTCATTTGAGTTTTCATTCAATTTAATATACACTCTAAAAAAATTTATTCCATCAAATTTATAAAAAAGGCTATTTTTTAACAAAAAAATTGGTATATAAGGTCAATTTTTCATCAAGTAATTATTTTTTATTCTGCTTTTTTTATATTTCTATGTCACAACATTGTATTCTGTGTCTAAATTTAGTATTTCAGGAATTTATTTATTTACATTGTTGTAATTACGACTTTTGAAATGCGCAAAAACGTACTTATTTTATTAAAACACTTCCCCTTCTGTTACACAAAAATGTTACGTGTTACAAACTTTTCGCTGCGATTTTCGTAATCAGCAGGCTCGATTTAGTAAGAATCAGTTAATTTAATCTCTGTTACAGACGAAAAGCTAAAATTGGTTAAATAGTGATAATCGAAGCTATTTTAATACAAGAAAGTAAACACAACTAGTCGTCATAAATGAACCGCTGAAGAATCACACAAAAATATACATAATCAAGGTATTGTGGCATGGCGTGGCGTGACTGCAGGCCGTAGGTGATTTTAAAAAGAAAACGAGGTAAAGAAATAAATTCGCAATATCGCCGTTTACCCGTTGAATGCAAAAACAACATAATTTTGCCAATGCATCTATTCCCCTCGAGTTCACGATGAAGCTTTCGACAGGATTGCACTGGAATTCGAAGTGAGCGTGATTTGAATACATTACTAACAAATATTCATATAATAGAGAGGATTGCGTGATCACTTTCAGGCGTTACATTTCACATAAAGGCAAGACTCTCGTCTTCGGCAGTGTTATCGTTGAAGGAAGATGGGTTACAGAATTTGATAACTAAACTGTAAGAGAGATGAGAAGAGAAATATCTGAAAATGAATGTTACAAAATGCAAAGTTATGGTGATAGAAAAATGTGAAAGGAAAAGTAAGCGCAATATGTGGATGAACAATGAAAGGTTGGACCAAGTTGAGGAATTCTGATATTTAGGTACTACTATTAGATGATGGAAGAGTTACGAGAAATATCAAACGGCGTGTAGCGATAGGAAGCAAAGTCAATGGCACCCTTAACACTTGCTTCCCTGTGATGGATAGCGAGTGACCAGGACTTATATTTTATTTGATTATTCGACGTTTTAATACACAATAAAAGGATTTTTATAGCTAATTACAAAAAAATAACCTAGCAGATTTTGCATAATTTTAATTTAAAATATACATTTTTTACTGGACGCTTAGCGTCCAACGCCGTGGTTGGCGGATTTTTTTAGCACAGTAAGGCAAGTGTTAAATATATACGAGTATACTCGAATCGTTATAATTAAAATTTGTTAAGATGGTAGTCTACAACATTATTTAAGTACCATATTTTATATATGGGAGTGAAACGTGGACGTGGAAAATGACTGATAGAAGCTGAATAAATGCTGTAGAAATGCGTGCACTGAGAAGAATACATGGGACAATAATGTATGATAGAATACAGAATGACGTGATTAAAGACGAATTAAAACTTAAAGCTGATGTGTTGATTAAGATGAAGAAGAGCACAGAAGATATGGTTTGGACATGTAGAACTAATAAATGAAGAAAGACGAACGAAACAAATAACATATATCATGGAAATGTGAGTGAAAGGCGTGTAAGTGGAAGATTATGAATAGTAATAGGATTAAGTGAATATTTTGAAAGAAGGAAATGTACAAAGTCAGAGAGATCGGAGTAGGTGGATGAGAAGGTGTATGGATGTAAAAAAGGCGAAGAATGTGTGTCGAAATATGAAAGTCTGACGCTCTGAACTCTGTACCTACCCCGACAGGGAAATAGCGCGATGATATGTAACATATATACTCGTATATTACAGCTTCCATCACAACACGCTTGTAATATGCAAGTTGCCTTGTTTCTGGGTCTATTTTTAATATTTCGACATTATCCAAGTTCCAGCGGACATTTGATTCATATATTTTTTTTGTGTTTTCTGTTTGAAGTCATATATAATATATAAAGGCTATATGTTTTACAAATTTTGTTACATTTCATGTGTTTCGTGCTGTGTTTTTCGAATTTTGTTAAGTTTCAAGGTATTTTGAGTTACATTGTACGTTTTGTTAAGTTTCACGGTATTTTGAGTTATATTGTACGTTTTGCTAAGTTTCACGATATTTTGAGTTATATTGTATTATACGTTTTGTTAAGTTTCACGGTATTTTGAGTTATATTGTATGTTTTTTATATTTTGATAAATCCCACGCATTTCCTATTCCACGTATTGAATGTATTTCGTGCTTTATGTTTTACAAATTTTGTCAAATTATTTTTAGTTCATAAAAATGAAGTAAATGGGTTCCTGCATTCGAGTAGGAAAATTAAACAAGCAATCATAATTCCTGACCCTCATTAATGCGGTTATGAAGAGATTCTCTTGTATTGTAACATAGAACTCTTCATCTTCAGGACAGGACAGCACTGACCATCTGCTGCTGGAACAATTATCCATTTATCTGCATCTAGCAATATTATTGACTATTAAATACCTTTACGAGTAGTTGAAATCAAATTATTTTACTATTTTTTATTTGATTTTCTTCACTTGTTTCAATGACCCATAAATTGTTCGTCAAATAACTTGATTTTTCTTAAATTTTATAATATACAAGTACTGTATTGTTACACTATAGTTATATACAGTACATCCTGGTGATTTTATGTCCATGTGACAATTTCTACCAAACAACCAGTTTAAAAAAAAAAGATATGGGTACCAATGGGAAATGAACCAGTAACCCTTAGTAACAGTTTCATTTCGATACGCCAAGATGGGCGGCCGCACCACCACACTATTATTAATAAATAAATAAATAAATAAATATAGGTTTATAGACAGCAACATAGGATTTACAAAATATATTTAAATAACACTTCTAAAACAGATACATTGCAGATAATACATTAAATACAGAAGCTATCAAAAAGTCTGGGCTCATCTAATAACATCCCCTCGGCTAAGATACACCCCACCAATATAGGGCGAACCCAGTCACGGGGACACCAGATGTTTTTCAGCCCACACCCTTGAACACGTAGAACAAGAATATAAAAAAAACACAGAAAATGAATAGATGATAATAAAAAATACATTCAAGAGAGAAGACATTAAAAGGTCCGGGCTTATCCCACAAACATTCCCCCGGCCGAGATATACCCCACCAATGTAGGGCGAACCCGACCGCAAGGGCATCGGGGGGCTTCCATCCCACACCCCCGCATATCTAGATTAAAGAATAAATAAAAAAAAACAAAAACGTATGGCAGAAAACAAACTAAAAAGTAAACCCACATATACTACCTCAGGTTAACTATCAGCAAGAACGAAAAAAAGAAAAGCCTCAAAGGAGTCCAAATTTTACAAAATGACAAATGGGAAATGAAATAGTTGAGACAACATTGAAATAGTTAGGCAGTAATACATTGAATTATATATATACTCGTAATACTTTTGATATTTTCGTACTTTTGATATAGCGTGATTGTTTTATATTACAATACATTAAGTGCTCTGTTTACCATGTTCTCTATCGCTTCGCTTCATTCAATGTCCCTTGCAACTCGCCCATTACACATTGAAACGTAACATAACATTTAGTGTAACAACCGCGCTACATCAAAAGTAACAAAAATACGAGTTCATTCTAATCATACGTATGTGTAATTACTCGTATATTAAATTGATTACTTTTAATTAACATTTCAACTAAGAAATGCCAAAGTTTCATTATTAGAATTCTCACTATCCTAACTTACAACATTAAATTAAAACAATTTCAGAAAGCGAAGATCTTTTATTTTGATAAATAAATTTAAAAAAAACCACACCAACGTTCATTCGAATTGCATCCATCCATCTCCCTCGCGAGCGACTCTCTATTATTAATGATCTAAAAAATGTAAATACCTTTAAACATCCTTAGAAAGACAATCAGCCCCAGCCTATATTAGCGGATTTGCATTATTTCATCTTCGCGTTCTTAGGATTCGCATTATTAAACACCTTTCCTGAATGCACACCTCAGATCATGCCTGCACAAGGACACCCGTACTTTGCATAAATTAAATCGGCCAGGACTAAAAGGAAGGGACCTACCTACCTATCTATCTACCTAACCTACCCATTCACTTTTCTCACACTTGGCGCCGAAAGAAACTGTTTTGCATGCCGATTTTTTATATAATTTTTTTAACTACAGATCTGGAATTCTCGCTTCGGGTTAATCCCGATTCCTTATGCATATGAACCTCGTCCCATTGTCTCTTGAGAACACAACGGAATAATTACATCGAGGACTTTACAAGGAGGCGACTCCCTGTATAGAATATTTAGCAGCGAGCAAAGTAAAAGTGATTAAAAATATTTCTTACAGCCTACGGCACTACCCCTTTGTGTGAAGCATTTTTTTTAGGTAATTGTAAATAGCTTGGGAAAGTGTTCGTTGTCGAAGAGCCTTTTGTTTTTTTTTCAGCGAGATCTTTAAAATTTGCATATCATCTTCTTGTGTTACTTTTTTTATGTTTTAGAAATGGATTTTGTTGGGAACGCTGTGCGTGTCTTGGCATATATAGATAATTGAACGTTTGTGATTTTTTGCAAACATTTTTTGCGATAAATAATAAGTTTGTATTTTTAAGACTGGATGAGAACTTTAACGGAACTTGGATTTGTAAAACGTCTCGCCCCACTTTAAAATTAATGGTTCATTTTTATTTATTAATATTAACGAACAACGCACATATGGCTATTCTATACAATTTAAATAATTAAACATGTTTAAATATTATATAGTAGTGTTAATTTTGTTATATGCTCATTTTAAATAACAGAATTTAAAAAAATATATTTTATAATATCAACCTTTGACAGAATACTTCATCTTTTATCCAGGGTTTTGATATGTTTTTTTTTCCTATTGTACGAGTATAGTATCATATTGCATTACACTTTCTATTGTATATTATCATATTGCATTACACTTTCTATTGTATAGTATCATATTGCATTACACTTTCTATTCTATATTATCATACTGCATTACACTTTCTATTGTATAGTATCATATTGCATTACACTTTCTATTGTATAGTATCGTATTGCATTACACTTTCTATTGTATAGTATCATATTGCATTACACTTTCGTTGTATAAAATACAACCTGGCGGGTGTATTGTTATGTGGTAATATTTTCCAACAAACTTGTAATTTGTTGGAAGAAATCGCTGTACAGCTATAAACCAAATATATCATGTACACAAAACAATGATAATAAAAAGTTTTTAAACAGGCCTTAAAAGAGTTGGGTTCAAAGTGAATCGAAACCGGTACCTCCGAATCGGAAGACGGGCTTCTTACCAATTGGGCCACAAAGATAGTCTAGGTTAGTGGTTTTAGGTGTTGATTACGAATTGATAAATTATATTTATTAAATAATTGTGTAATTCTTTGACAACATTTATTGGAGAAATCGGTTAAACAACATAGTCTAGCAATCATATCTCATGGCAATACGCTTCAACATGTCCGCATTAACAATCGGATATACTGTTGAGTGCCATACGTGTCCGCATTAACAATCGGATATACTGTTGAGTGCCATACTTGTCCGCATTAACAATCGGATATACTGTTGAGTGCCATACGTGTCCGCATTAACAATCAGATATACTGTTTAGTGCCATACGTGTCCGCATTAACAATCAGATATACTGTTGAGTGCCATACGAATAATAAATAATCGATCCTGGAAGAATTGAAAATTGAACAACGTTTGTCTGTTATGATACAACTGAGAGACCTCAGATACTTCGGTCATATCTCCTAACGTGAAGATGCAATGAAAAGACTGACGATTCGAGGGAAAATAGAAGGCGAGACAGATTACTAATGCGATGGACAGATCAGGTAAGGAATGTAACCAACAGCTTAGTCCAAGAGAGTTGCGGAGATACTACTGACCGTGAGAAATGCGACTATGTCATTCTTGTAAGGTCAATTCGCTCTCGAGATCAAATCCAATACACACGACGCATCTTCTTTTTTCTTTTCTAAGAATATGTTTATTTTTCTTTCTTAACACTTTTTTTAACATTTTACATAATCAAATATTAAATGTTAAATTTCATCAATTTAAATAATAATAAATTATACTCACGGTCTAACAAATTATACTCACGGTCTAACAAAAAAATATTCCATATGTATTTATACATTTTTTGTAAACATTATTCACACCAACATTCGGTGCAACACGCATTGCAAATTAACTTAGTAACCTTTTATACGTGATATAAAATCTAAATAGTTGAAAGTGAAAATTATAGAAAAATAAATATATAGAAATAAAATAGAATAAATGCGGAATGAGATATTTCCTCGTTTAAGTTTAACTTAAAACAATAAATAGCATTATGAGTGAGAATATCATAAAAATAAATAACTCAGTTTACGTTAACAAAGTTTCGTTTAAGGGAGGTATTCTAGAAATTTGAAAAAAATATTTTATTAGCATATTTTTAAAGTTAAGATCTTTAAAAATATATTCTAAAACGGAAATTTAAAAATTCTTAATATTGACGAAGTTATAGCTATAAATGAGGCAGCAATTACGCCGCACCGAAATGACTCGGACAATAATCTCAAAACTTTAAACGCGTTTTTCTCGAAACTGCTTTTTCTCGACCTGGTCGACATAAAATCTCAAGTTTTATTCAACCCATTGCCTTTAAATTTAGTACACATCTTTAATAAATATTTTAATATCGTTCCTACCTTGACAATTTCGAAATTATTTTTTTTTATTATTTTAAAAAATTTTAATACTTGAAAAAAGGGTAAAAACGTGCAATGACAGCCGCCATTTTACGATTTTTTTCTCTTTGGTACAAACTATAACGACATCACTTTCTATTAAGAAACTGTGTATAATTTTTGTTTTAATTTTACGAACATGCTTTAATAATGTCGACCAGCTCACCCCCTTTTTTACGACAAGATATAACAGCTGATAACATCTTGAATTAAAAAAAAAACAAAATTTTTTCTGTACATTCTCAAATCATCAATAAACAAACTGTAAAAAATGCATAAGAAAAATGTTTTTAGTTTTTTTTATTAAGTCTGTAAAAACGCCCGAAATTCACGCCTCTAGAATAGAACACCCCCTTAAAAGTATTTATTTTTTCTCTAATTATGATTTTCAAAAAACGTCGCGATCAGTTTGAAAATGCCTAGTGGACGGTCTATCGTTTTTCGACCCCATGTGTCTTCAAGGTGCATTGCGGACTGATGGGTGAGTGATGAGGGTTACCTAGAGATGTATGTTAGATACTGAAGTGGAGAGATGACCAGTGCAAGGGAAGCAACATCGAGACAGAACAAATATTGTGCCAGTGTCATCGACCCCCGGGCCCATAGTCCCTCGGGTCCCTACTGAAGGGTGCACCGTAGCTGTAGAGGGCTTTTCAAACCTTGTGGTACTTTGATTTACTTATTTTCCATAGAAAAACATCTCTTGTCAGAGATAAGCCATTTGAAAAGTATTCGTGTTAACAACCTACGTGGCGTGGCCTGGTAAGACGCATGTCTTCCATCCCGGATGCTGCGGATTGATTCCCGCTAGAACCAAGATTCTTTTTGAAAATTACTGCAGTTTAGTTTTCATTACATTGCTTTTACCATATTTCAAGTTAATTGGAAAATTTTGCAGGGTAATATATAATACAAAATTAAAAAAAATAATGATATAGTTTACATATAGATTTTTAACAATAAAATAGACAGTTTATAGAATATCATTTTGCAGCCAAAAGCTACCTTAACCTTTCCCTTCCTGTGCTAAAAAAATTCGCCCGTTCCGGTGATGTGTATTCCATACATATCAATACACATGTACAAATGAGCGATTTAAATCGGAAAAATAAGAATATTCATAGCCAATCGCTCAAATTAATTCAATTTGAAGTCAAAAGTGATAATCATTGAAATTTAATTGCTGAAAACATGAAGAAAAAAAAAACATCGGATGTCGTTCACAAAACGGGCGAAGCGACCACCTCAAATGGATGCCCGAGAGCTACTGAAGCAAGAGAAGCGAGCGAATTGAGATTCTATTTCTTGCGTTCCCATATACTAAAGTAGAGTGAGATGTGAATAGCTTCGCTTCCTCACCCATAGCGTTTTTTTCTTAGAATGAATATACCTACGTCACACGTTTGATTGTATTGGTGAATTTATTCCCGATTTTCACAAAATACTCGTATCTCTGATGTGGCCGATAAGTGCTAATTATTATTAATATTATATTTTTCATTCAATGCGTAAATGTATTACATGTATGGAGGAATACCTAAAATCTGAACCCAGTATTTATTATATTTATAGAGATATTAAAGTTTTTAGAAGCAATGTGCACTAGTTACACATAACAGGACAGGAAGGGTTAAGATCGATTTCACTTTTATCTAATAAATTTATTGTTTCAAATCAATCCTATAGGGCGATAGGATTGATTTGAAAGTCCTATGACGTGAAATGGTCTGCGTCCTAGTATCAGATATATGGGGAGCATGTGAACTTTAAGGAAGCACTTAAAGACAATTATATTTAGTAAGTTATCAAAATTTATAAGTGGGTTCGAATCCTGCGCTAGAGCGTCCTCGAGTAGAGTTTGCTCTCTAAAATGACGCAATATAAATTCTCCTTTTTATTATTTCTATATTTTTGTTGTTATTCTTTGTAATCATTCATATTGTAATTGTTTTGATTTTTTTTTATTGTTTAAGTATTTATTTGGTCTCTTGTTACGTACACATATGGTATACATCACTCACTGTTGTATTTTATGTTATTATTATTGTTATAAGGCATTGTATAAAAAAATATTGCCGTATAAATAAATATTACAAATATATCAGAACGGATACAATTTTAATATTTTTGCGTCTATTAGCAGATTCTTTTCATGTTGGTTTTAAAAAAAAAATTGTGTCTTAGTTGGAAAATTAAAACATTTCATTAGCATAATTATCTCATTTGCGAATGTTTTGCAAGAGAAATTAATTATCGCTTTTAAACACGCTATAATTCTACGAATTCTTAAAATTCTATTTTATTTTGAACATATTTCAAAAAATTTCAGTATTATTTATTATTTGGTTTATTTATTAGCTTAATTATGTTACAAAAAAACAACAATATTACTTTTGTAACCTAATTTTGTAACAGCAGAAATGCGAATGCTTAGGTGGTCGGCAGGAGTATCACTAAAAGATATAATTAAGAGTTCACGCATTTGTGGTAGCCTGGGGGTCACTGGCATAAACAGTAAGCTGGAAGAGCGACAGCTGAGAGGGTACGGGCACATAAGACGGAGACCACCAGACCATACGGTAAATCAGGCAATGTCTGTGGATCTTCCTCGACAGCCGCCCAGAGAAAGACCAAAGAACTCCTGGATGATTCAATGCTCCAAAATCCTGCAGAGAAACGGCCTAGATGAAAGCGACACCCAGAACCGAAGAACATACAGCCTGAGAACGAGAAGAACCGAACCCAACAGCCTACCTAGGCAATGAGTTGGGACAGTGCCAGGAAGAAGAAGAAGACTTTTGTAACCTAATTAAACGACAAAATGAATGAGATCGTGGGTTCGATACCCATTGGTACCCGAATTTTGTTTAAAAAGGATTTCAGTTTGTTTTAAACTTATAGCTTGGTTCACATATTTTGGGTTGGCTGGAATAGATTGCCACTTGACAATAACGCCACTAGGATGTACTATACAAAACTGAAGTTTAACTACATGTATTAAAATGGTAAATAAATCTTGACATTGATTTTCCACTGAAGTTTTCGATGGAAATACTGCCTTTTGCAGAGGATTTTATATCGCAACTTCAGGGTAAATTCTATGCGCTTTCTTAGGTAATGACCAGGAGACACCGAAACTACCGTCCGTTAAAAAGTTTATCTATATACGTGTATTTATTTATAACCGCCATATAATGGTATGTTTCCAATAGAAATAAACAACTTGTTTGAGAGAAATGGGAGAATACCTACGGGAACCAGAAAACGAGAAATATTCTTTCCTTTCTTCACATACAGACAAAATCTACTTGATTCTCGTGGTCGGTGCCGGAAGGTAATATTGTATATGCTAAATGCAAACTTCATTAATTAAGCAAAAAACTGGTACATTATAAATGCATTCTAGTAATAAATAATTCTAAGAAATAATTTCTTTAAAAATGTACATGTAAGATGCCTATCGTTTGGAGCGCACTATAGCAGGGGCAGTAGAGCGGGCGAGACAGGCCGAGGGCAGGAATGGGGTTGAATGTATTGGGGTCGTTTTTTCACCACTTTTTATCCGACAAGATCGCGCCGCAGGTGGGTAAGGGCGAGACGCGGATTTGGGGTATTCGAAAAAGTAATTTTTTTTATTTATTGAAACTCGACAACAAAATACGTTTTATCAATATTTATGAATGAACTATTTATTTACACGAAAAAGAGGAAATTCTGCCTCTATTGTTTGGATATACATCGAGATTATTACTGTCAAATACTAACACAGGATACTTAGTCCAATGAAATGGTTTAGGAAATCTCCTAGGCAAATACTAACACAGGATACTTAGTCCAATGAAATGGTTTAGGAAATCTCCTAGGCAAATACTAACACAGGATACTTAGTCCAATGAAATGGTTTAGGAAATCTCCTAGGCAAATACTAACACAGGATACTTAGTCCAATGAAATGGTTTAGGAAATCTCCTAGGCAAATACTAACACAGGATACTTAGTCCAATGAAATGGTTTAGGAAATCTCCTAGGCAAATACTAACACAGGATACTTAGTCCAATGAAATGGTTTAGGAAATCTCTTAGGCAAATACTAACACAGGATACTTAGTCCAATGAAATGGTTTAGGAAATCTCCTAGGCAAATACTAACACAGGATACTTAGTCCAATGAAATGGTTTAGTAAATCTCCTAGGCAAATACTAACACAGTATACTTAGTCCAATGAAATGGTTTAGGAAATCTCCTAGGCATTTAAAGGGGTCTTGACATACTTTTTCATGATTATATGTTATATGAAAATTACCTACAGTACCCGGTGGTAAGTAATACACATCGGGTTTAAGAAAGAGACTGTCGGTCATAATCAGCTAACTTCAGCTTTGTAGAGCGTCGTCTCTATCATTCATACACGTGTTCCGTCGCGATTTGTCAGTCGATGTCAAGCGTTCTAGGGTGTGGTATGAATGACAGAGACGACGCTCTACAAAGCCGAAGTTAGTCGATTATGGCCGACAGTCTCTTTCTTAAGCCCGATGTGTATTACTTACCCCCGGGCACTGTACATACTCTACACCCCACCTAAAGTAGAATGTGTTACTATATCATATCGGAAGATCTATAAAGATTAATTTCTAGTTAGTCTTCCCTTGGTAAACTTTCTGCGATTTTCTTACCAATTTTTTTTAAGCATGCATACATGGGGAAATACCAATCTGATATGGGAAAGTCTAATGGCCACAGCCATTATCTTCATATCTTTACTCTCATATTGAGTTTTAATCTATCAATAAAAGCAGGTCGAATCCCGAGTCAGAGCGCTCTTGATGATAATTTGTTCTCTAAATTGCGCTATACAAATTGTCATTTTATTAAAAAGAGAGTAAACTCTCTTAAAGGGCGAACTAGGTCACAAATATAACCCACTGTTATTGAAATATCAATAATATTGCAAAAGATAAGTTGAATGTAAGAAAAGTACGGTGGTGCTTGTGGCCATTGTATTGGGTACTTCCCCGTTTTTGCAAATGTTAAGAACAATACATTTTGTATGCAAAATATTTCCCATATTTCGTGAATAAGAGTTTATGATAATGATAAGTAAACCTGCCCAATCCAGGAGTATTGGTAGTTCGTCCTATGAATGGATGGATGGTGTCTAGGTTTTTTTCTGCAAGCTGTTTGTTGCACTTCTTCAGCAAGTACACAGTCTCGACAAATCAATTCCCATGGAAAACTTTGCCGAAATAGGATCACCAGGCATGATCTATAGGTAGAAGTCAACAAATCGTATTTTCATATATACTGAAGGTAAATTTTCACATCCTAAAATGAACGGGAAAAGTACCTAATTTTTATGTTTATTGAAAATGTCGAATATTTGAGTACACAGTGCTTTTTTTGCGGTGGAGCGGCGCTCCACCACCTTTTTTAGGGTATACAAAAAGCTTGACAAGAAGTGAGCTCCAGCACCTTTTTTTTTTTTACATAGCACTGTCAGTGCTTTTTTTGCGGTGGATCGTAGAGAAGCGGCACTCTATAATCTTTTTTACGGTATACAAAAAGCTTGACACGAAGTGAGCTCCGGCACCTTTTTTTTTTTAAAAAAAGCACTGTGAGTACATATCGGTAAATGTTATAAACAATACCGGAATAGTATTAAATAAATTGTTTTATTTTGTATAATATTATAATTCATTTTATATAACACAACCAGGTAGTTTTATTGCCACGTGTCAATCTCTTATAGTCAACCAGAAAGGTGTTAAATTAGTCATATGCGAAAACCAGAATGGAACTCTTTAAATGAAATGGATTCCAATGGGAATTAAGGGCATAACGAACATTTAAAATGTGTTTCAGGTAATTTGTCCATTTTATGCCCATGTACCATACGCACATGTTGCGTTTAAATATTTTTTAAATATATTTTTTAGAATCAAGAGTTTAATTAATTATTGTCAACTCTTTAATTGTCAAGTATTTCTTGAGATATAAACACTTGGAGTATTTTATTACAAGTATGTATGTTAATTTGCTTTAATATTTTCTATATATAATTTAATCCTTGCTTTAATATTTTCTATATATACTATAAGTGTACATTTTTTACTTGAAAATATGTGAATGATTAGAGTATGGTAACTATTAAATAAGATCTAACATTAATATTTATAATAAAATACTTAAAATGTTTGTATCTTCGAAAATACCTTGTCAATTAAAGGGTAAAAAAACTGCAGAAATCATATTTGGTAAGAAAACTGCAGAAAACTAACCAAAAAATGAAGAATTCTAAAGAAACCTTTGTATTTTGTCTGATGATTCAAATATTGCCTCTGGTTGGTTGGTAGAAATCACTATACAGCAGAAAGATCGTCAGAGGTATCACGTTTAACCACGTATACACAAAATAATAAATATAAAATAAAATAAATAAATAAATCATATTCCCACTCCGGCCCCGCCCCACTGGCACGAGGAAGAACATCTTCCGCATTGTAATGTTAACCAAATAAAACAAACACGCGGAAGGGTTGCGCGGCGCGCATCTGGCTGCAGGGAACATTGCTTCCAGCTCCCTTTCTCAGAAGGGTGAGACTCGCTCGGCCTATGGCGCCCTATTAACATATCTACCCTTGCAGGGACTGATATCCGCGTCTAAAAACAATAAAAGCAGGACAGTGCGGGCCCATGGGCAGCGGACAGCGGACAGCGGACAGCGGACAGCGGGCTCACATCTGACCTGCTGACACACTAATGGACGTATATACGAGTATATAAGCAAAACGGACTCAACTCACATTTTATATGTCCAGAGATAATTACTGCAAAATCTAGCTACTTTGTATTGTATTACACTTTCACTGTATACAGTACAACCAAGCGGGTGCATTGCCATATTGCAATCTCTTCCAACCAACCATCATCTTTCGTTTTTTTTTTAAAGTTTATTTGAACTTAGTGGTCGAACCCGGTTTTATTCTGATGTACATATGTCGGGATGAAGGCCTTCATGGTTAAGTTGATAAGATGACGTGTGTGTGTGTGTTGTTGATTCTTTGCGTGAAGTAGTATTGCTAATATGTGCGATTACGAACTACCAATGCCGTGCGAAATTCAATAGTTCTTAGCCGAAAATTATATTAATGAGGCCGCAGTTAATGTTGTCTCCCGGTCACACTTTTTAATATGCCTGAATTGACAATGCACAAAAATGGAAAATACAAATGAAAAAATCATGAAATACCCATTTAACTCATCGCTATGTCGATATTTCTCATGTACCAAAAAAATGTGTTTTGTGGGTTGGTTCTTGTATGAATAACACATAACTTCTATTGTATCAACCCTTAAAAAATATTATTTGGTATATTTTAAACTATCGATAGAATTTGGTTTTACCCGGGTGTACGAGTATGTCGGATTAACGATCTTAGAGACTTAGTTAAAAAATGTAGTATTTCCTCCAATGGCTATAGAATGGCGAGGGGATCTTCGACTACGAGGCCCAGTAATGACTATAGAATGGCGAGGGGATCTTCGACTACGAGGCCCAGTAATGACTATAGAATGGCGAGGGGATCTTCGACTACGAGGCCCAGTAATGACTATAGAATGGCGAGGGGATCTTCGACTACGAGGCCCAGTAATGACGACGAGTATCGCCGACACATGTGTTAACGAACCACAAGTTCCATGTTCGATTAATGAGATTGAAGACAATCTCAACTTCCCGACCACGCACTTTAATATTTCCGAATACCATACGTGTATCGGACGTATGCGTCACCTAAAACATATGATGTGTTTTTTTTCCTGTTTGTTTACATTTTATATAATAATATTGGTATTTTTATGTATAATTTTATGTTTGTTGAGGTCCGTACTGTGTCACGACCGTAACTAAAATGTTCCTTATGCGCGGCCATCGCGAGACAGTATCAAAAGTCGTCCGGCCCATGCATGTGAAAACTTGCGACAATTGTAATATTAAGTCCTTACATATGAAATTGGCGTTTTGTTTGGGAGGAACATAAAGTTGATTTTTTTTTAATATAATATATTTATTTAATCAAAGTATGTACCATTGCTATCTATGCACTTTTGCCATCTCATAGGTAGTTCATCGATCCCTTTACTAAAAAAACCATTCGGACGGGAATCAATAAAATCTTTGAAGTCGGTTTGGACTGCCCCATCGGAGTTGAATTTTTTCCCTTGCAAGAAGTTATCCAAATTTCGAAAAAAATAGTAATCTGTTGGGGCAAGGTCCGGAGAGTACGGTGGATGTCTTAGACATTCCAATTGAAGCTCTTCTAATTTGGTAGCCGTCTGTTGTGCAGTGTGTGGTCTAGCGTTATCATGAAGCAGCAGTGGCCTAGAGCGATTAACCAGCCTCGGTTGTTTAGCAGCTAGCTTTTCCATCATGGTTTGCAGTTGCTGACAATAGACATCTGCCGTAATCGTCTGGCCAGATTTAAGAAAGCTGTAGTGAACGACACCAGCACTAGTCCACCAAACGCTCACAAGTAAGTTTTTTGGAGTCAATTTTCGCTTGGGGCATGGTTTGGCTGGTTCGGCAGGGTTCAGCCATTGCGATGAGCGCTTACGATTATCATACAGGATCCACTTTTCATCACAGGTGATGATTCGATTCAAAATCCCTTCATTATTGTGCCGGTTGAGTAATGCAACGCAGCAGTCAACGCGCGTTTGTTGATTTGCTTCACTCAATTCGTGAGGTACCCACCTTTCAAGCTTTTTCACCTTCCCAATTTGCTTCAAGTGGATTAAAACAGTTTTATCACTAACACCGCAGCCTGCAGCTAACTCGGACGTGGTTTGCGATGGATCCGCTTCCACAATAGCCTTCAATTCTTCATTATCAACTTTGGTCTCCGGCCGTCCACGGGGCTTGTTCTGCAGGTCGAAATTTCCAGAACGAAAACGTTGGAACCAAAAACGCACTGTGTTTTCTTTTGCGGCACCGTCGCCATACACATCATTAATCCTTCGAGCCGTTTCTGCAGCACTGGTGCCACGGTGGAACTCGTACTCGTAAATAACGCGATATTTCAAGTTTTCCATTTTGTAAACTGAGTGACGCAAAGAAAAAAAACAATTGAGGAAAAAACAAATGAATTATAATTTTCGAAACACAAATACTTGAGTAAATAGCTGTATAAATTTGAATTTGGAATTCCTAACCAAAGAGAAGATATTTGAGATCAAAGTTGCCAGTACGGCAAAACGCCAATTTCATATGTAAGGACCTAATATCACGCGAGTCATGACGGCATGCATGGGCGAAAACAGGCGTTTGCGATGAGCGATTGGCCGCACATAAGGAGCCCAAAAGTCAAAAAATACATAATCAGTTCACTCTGTCTACTGCATTTTACTTGCGACCATCTACTACCTGCTAAAGAGGAATCTCTTCTCACCCTACTACTTTTCACCGAGAGCCGAAATCTCCAAGCATTAAGTAGCAGCCATTCACCTATCATATTTCCACAGTCTTTGTACCGGTGTCTTACAATACGAATGAATTAATTTTGGGTCAGATGGAAGTCGGTTTATGTTCAAGTCAGACTTAGGTTAAGAGAAAATCCTGGATAAAATGTCCATCATCGCCATTGGATTACATATAGAAAGTCAATTAAAAGTTTTTAGTGAATTTATTTGTACTCGTATAGTATATGGGTAAATCGTAGGGAAATTTCGGTGGATCCAAATTGAACCATTTTTTTCATAACATCTTTTGAGAAATATACACAGTATATTTTAAATTAAGGATTTTCTTATTTGACGTTAATCGCTCTTTTATAGAGTTGTAATAGAGAGCATGCAACAATTGTAGGACTAGAAACAAACGAAAATTCTTGCGGTAATGGTAGTTTGTATATAACGTTTGAATTTATTAATTTATTCTTGAAACATATTGTAAATCTTGCCTTTTTTATATAATATTATGGTTACATTTAAAATAAAACAAACGTCAATATATTCACAACAAAACATTGAAACAAATCTAGTTTAAAGAATGATGTAATTCAAGAAGCAAAGGGTTAAATATACCCCAATAAGGAATACGGCAATAAAATATCCTGAAGGAACAATCCGACAGTTGTCAGACGGGAGACAGCGAGACAGGCAGCCACACAACCTGCAGGCAGCGGGCAGGGCGGGGGCGGGGGGCTAGCCCGACACGGAAATGACGAGGTTTGTTTTATTTGGGTTCCCAATATGTCAATGATACGGCGGGATAACGACTGCTAAGCAATCAAGGTGCCGGACCCCCTGTTCCCATTCCCCACCGACCGACCGGCCGGTAGCCGGTAGCCTGCCCGTAAAGGGTTTAATGTTTATTAGACAATAAAACTTGAACTTACGAGTATGCTATGAAATAGTAGCTACGTCAGTTTATCTAATAAAAGAACACCTCGTATCCCATATACCCGTATACCAAATTTTACAGGACACGAAAGTAATTCATATACTATATCATCGGTTGTAAATGTGATAAATTTGAAATGTCTTATAAAAAATTATGGCGGTATATGAACACTACACACATAACATACACTATACTAAACCTAGAACCGATAGTGTTACTATCACTATCGGAAGATCTTCAAAAATTTCTTTAGAGTTCGTCTTCCCTCGGTATGTTTTCTGCGGTTTTCTTACCAAATATATTTTTCTCAACATTTGAAGATGCGGAGAAGTACCCAATCTTCTGGGCTTATACCTTGCTTTCCATACACAACTAATACATTCTATGTTTTAATTTATTTGGTAATAGTTTTAATCTGTCAATAATAAGTTTATTTCGAATCATGAGTTAGAACTAATTCGAGGAGAGTTTGCTCTCCTCTAAACTGCGCAATTCTAGGAGAGTCTGCTCTCCTCTAAACTGCGCAATTCTAGGAGAGTCTGCTCTCCTCTAAACTGCGCAATTCTAGGAGAGTCTGCTCTCCTCTAAACCTGCACAATTCGAGGAGAGTATGCTCTCCTCTAAACTGCGCAATTTGAGGAGTCTGCTCTCCTCTAAACTGCACAATTCGAGGAGAGTCTGCTCTCCTCTAAACTGCGCAATTCGAGGAGAGTCTGCTCTCCTCTAAACTGCGCAATTCTAGGAGAGTCTGCTCTCCTCTAAACTGCGCAATTCTAGGAGAGTCTGCTCTCCTCTAAACCTGCACAATTCGAGGAGAGTATGCTCTCCTCTAAACTGCGTAATTTGAGGAGTCTGCTCTCCTCTAAACTGCACAATTCGAGGAGAGTCTGCTCTCCTCTAAACTGCGCAATTCGAGGAGAGTCTGCTCTCCTCTAAACTGCGCAATTCTAGGAGAGTCTGCTCTCCTCTAAACTGCGCAATTCTAGGAGAGTCTGCTCTCCTCTAAACCTGCACAATTCGAGGAGAGTATGCTCTCCTCTAAACTGCGCAATTTGAGGAGTCTGCTCTCCTCTAAACTGCACAATTCGAGGAGAGTCTGCTCTCCTCTAAACTGCGCAATTCGAGGAGAGTCTGCTCTCCTCTAAACTGCGCAATTCTAGGAGAGTCTGCTCTCCTCTAAACTGCGCAATTCTAGGAGAGTCTGCTCTCCTCTAAACCTGCACAATTCGAGGAGAGTATGCTCTCCTCTAAACTGCGCAATTTGAGGAGTCTGCTCTCCTCTAAACTGCACAATTCGAGGAGAGTCTGCTCTCCTCTAAACTGCGCAATTCTAGGAGAGTCTGCTCTCCTCTAAACTGCGCTATTCTAGGAGAGTCTGTTCTCCTCTAAACCTGCACAATTCGAGGAGAGTATGCTCTCCTCTAAACTGCGCAATTTGAGGAGTCTGCTCTCCTCTAAACTGCACAATTCGAGGAGAGTCTGCTCTCCTCTAAACTGCGCAATTCGAGGAGAGTCTGCTCTCCTCTAAACCTGCACAATTCGAGGAGAGTATGCTCTCCTCTAAACGGCGCAATTTGAGGAGTCTGCTCTCCTCTAAACTGCACAATTCGAGGAGAGTCTGCTCTCCTCTAAACTGCGCAATTCGAGGAGAGTCTGCTCTCCTCTAAACCTGCACAATTCGAGGAGAGTATGCTCTCCTCTAAACGGCGCAATTTGAGGAGTCTGCTCTCCTCTAAACTGCACAATTCGAGGAGAGTGTTCTCTCCTCTAAACTGCGCAATTCGAGGAGAGTCTGCTCTCCTCTAAACTGCGCCATTCTAGGAGAGTCTTCTCTCCTCTAAACCTGCACAATTCGAGGAGAGTCTGCTCTCCTCTAAACAGCGCTAAATAACTTAGCATTTTATAATTATTATTTTCAATTATGTCTGGATTTTGCAATCTCTATACTCAGGTTTACTTTTTTTTACGTTTCTCGTATAAATTTGTTTATAAAGCATTTTTATCCAAATTCAACCAACTTCTTCATTACGTTGTTAACATTTCTCAACTCCTTGTTGTCGTCCCGTGTTAACTGGTCAATTAAGTGAAACCGACCCTGCATTACTTATTTTCTTTAATTGTTTTCGGATAAATTAATAATTATCTTTCAAATCATTAAGTTTTTTATCCGCATAATATTATACATACAATGTATTATCTCCATATTTGACCGCACGCACCTGATATTCACGATTATAAATATTAAGTATTGAAACGTTAATCAAGAGTTTAAATAATATGTCCGAACTCTTGGTATTTTTTTAATAGATGTACATATTATATATACATTTGTTAAGAAACCATGTTAATTATAAATATTGAATTAAAGTTTTAATTTTTTCACCGTTTTGAAAGGCGAAGAATTTCTTTTAGTTTTAGTTAAACGATTAAGGGGTAGCCAACATTTTTGTGTCTTGCACCATAACCGGTATTAGGAAATACGTTATTATTTTTTTTAATAAATAGTTACATCAAAATCTGAATGCCTGAAAACGAGGTAACATGCTCTAAATAGCGCTTCCAAATCCAGCGTTTTATTATCAACGCTGTCACACGCTCTTAATTACTATAAATAACAAATATAATTTATTAAATTAATTGCATGAATGTAAAATAAAATTATTTATTATTTATAATGTCAATAAATTTCTAAAAAAAATATTTGGTCGGTTTAAAAGTGCGTATAATATTTTTTTTAAATATTTATGATTATTCATATGGTATAGTCAAGATTAATCGGAGACGACGTTGTTTCTCATTCATAAGAATATATTGACACATACTATATGGGGCTAAATTAATAAAGTTTTATGTGACCGACTTAGTCCTATAGTATATTGAATCTTTTATTGAATATAAATACAATTCACATTACATGAGTCTCACTATTTAAATAAATCAATGTTTGTATTATTTTGGGTAACTTTTACACGTAAAAAAATATGTACATATTATGTATTTCCTTTTTAATTCTCGTCTGTATATACGAGTATGTATATTATATTAGTCCCACGAGTGTGGGTTTCTTCTTGTTGTTTTGATTTTTGTTGTTTTGTATTTGTGTTTCTGTATATTTTTGTCTTAATTTTTATTCTTATGATTGTGTGCGGTATATTATGGGATAAACATTTTTGGTTTCATTTTTATTTCATTTTGGGTTCATTTTTGGTTTTGCTTTTGTTTTTATTCTTATGATTGTGTGCGGTATATTATGGGATGAACAAGTTTGGTCTTTCTGGAGTGATGATGTGTGAAGAGTTTGATTCCGCATGATGTTTCCAGTTGTAATTGAATGTCACTGTTTGTCAGGTTGATGAGAACGTGCAACGGGGTTTTGTTTTTGCGTAATCAAAAATCGGAAAGAAGTATCGATTTATTTTTTCATGCTAAATATCCTCAGTGAGATACAGGCAAAAGCCTAGTTTACTGGGGATACGACAAATGAAAGGCGACAAACCCAGTTCCATTAAAATAATGTATGTCCAAATTAAATTACCTGTTGTTTTTTCGCAAATAATCTATATTTCTTGTCATGTGTAATAATAAATAAATAAATAAAAAAAAAATAATAAATTTAAATAAGATTTTTAATATTTTGATATAAATCTTCCTCATTATGTCGGAAATCTACAGTACGTTGCTATTATTAAACAACTATGTTTTATCGTTGTCTTTTATGATTTGTAAAAAGATAGCACGCGCACGGTTGGTTGGCCAGCCCTGTATTAAATGGTAGTAAAAATTTATGATTTATCAAATTGTTGTCTTGATGAGTTATTTTACTCATTTTATGTGAATATTTTTAATATATCTGTTTATCTTTTTAATGACAAATTGCTATATTTGGATTGATTATTTTAGTAAATTAAATGAATATTTAATATGTAAATAATTACCTGATTAACTTGATGAAGCCTCGTTACAAATAGTAATAAAATCCAAAAGATAACACTTATTATAATATTTTGTATCGTGAATATTCATACTGAAGGTAAGAACGTTGTATCATTTACATTTCAAATAAATTAAATGTCAATGCTTTCATTTTTGAAAGAAGAAAAAAACATACATACCATCAAGCCATTTCCCTGTCGGGGTACGCAGAAAAAATACTATTTCAACATACACTCTTCGCATCTTCTACATCCATACACCTTCCCATACAACTCCTACAATTTTACTAACTTTCAACAATTCCTTCTTTAAAATATCATTAACAGTATCCGGCGGTAAGTAATACACATCAGGCTTAAGAAAGAGACTGTCGGCCATAATCGGCTAACTTCGGCTCTATAGAGCGTCGTCTCTGTCGCACGATGCGCCACCAGTCTCGCGACGAAACACGTGTATGAATGACAGAAACGACGCTCTACAAAGCTGAAGTTAGCCGATTATGGCCGACAGTCTCTTTCTTAAGCCCGATGTGTATTATTTACCGCAAGATACTGTAGTTTATTGTGTGGCGCGAAATATATCGGAAAGTATAATGATTTTTTTAATAACGTATTTGGGGGAAAGGGTGCAAGTTGCAAACTGTCTAGGGGCACCGTCTATACAAATGCGTCACTGATTGCACCAGTCACATTGAGAAATCCATCAAGATAAAATTACCATAATGCTCCTTGGAAATGCATCCAGAAATATGCAGAGAATATTCCTCAAGGAACACCATTCGTATTCACAGAGTGGTGTATATCATATTGCACTGCACCGTGTGCAGTATGCAGCGTGCAGTGAAGGAGAGCGATCATTTCTTTATTAGGTGTCCCCCAAAAGCAGTGTTAAACGACACCCATATCCTTGTGGGGAAGTTGAAAAAAAAGCTAAGTCGAAATGATTCATTATAATACGGAATTTATTTTCCAGTTTTACAACGATTTTACATGACATTTATAACGCTATTTTACATAATATGTTGGAGAAAATGAAAATGTTTGGTTTTATTCGAAATATTTCATGAATGAAATGTCTTCACCACGCGCGTGCACAGTACGAGTGGGTGTCAATATTTATTATACAAGTATTGCAACAATTACATTCACATCCTTTAAGGATAATGTAGCGACACTCGATATAAAGTTGTTGTCTTATGTCTTGGATGTAAATAAATGTCGATTTATAATAAAAAAATTGTGTTGGATTGTATTGTAAGTTTTCGGACAAGTTTTTTTTCACTTAAGTCCTTTTCATTTGAAATATATCGTTCATAAAGTTCTTAGAGTTGCTTGTAATGCTATATTACAAATAATGCTATATTACAAAATTGTTTTACAAAGTGTGAACAGCGAAATATTCCAATTAGAGACTTACCTTAAACCTAACCTAACCTAACCAAATAACGCTATATATGATACATTAAAAAATTGTTCTACAAAGTGTGAACAGCGAAATCTTCCAATTAGAGGCTTACCTTAAACCTAACCTAACCTAATCAAATAACGCTATATATGATACATCAAAAAAATGTTTTACAAAGTGTGAGCAGCGAAATATTCCAATTAGAGACTTACCTTAAACCTAACCTAACCTAACCAAATAACGCTATATATGATACATTAAAAAATGTTTTACAAAGTGTGAATAGCGAAATATTCCAATTAGAGACTTACCTTAAACCTAACCTAACCTAACCAAATAACGGTATATATGATACATTAAAAAATAGTTTTACAAAGTGTGAACAGCGAAATATTCCAATTAGAGGTTTACCTTAAACCTAACCTAACCTAACCTAACCAAATAACGCTATATATGATGTATTAAACAATTGTTTTACAAAGTGTGAACAGCGAAATATTCCAATTAGAGACCTACCTTAAACCTAACCTAACATAACCAAATAACGCTATACTATATATGATACATTAAACAATTGTTTTACAAAGTGTGAACAGCGAAATATTCCAATTAGAGACTTACCTTAAACCTAACCTAACCTAACCAAATAACGCTATATATGATACATTAAAAAATAGTTTTACAAAGTGTGACCAGCGAAATATTCCAATTAGAGACTTAAATAAACAGATGCGTGAGACTCTCGCGCCGTAGAAGCGAAACTTCTTAGCTTCTAGAAAAAGTTGATTTTATGCATTGCTTTTTTTACCAATGATTTTTTTTTAGGATTAGGAAATGGTCATGTGGAATTTAATTCAAGAAAATCTCTCTTAAATAAATAAAAAATGGTTATGTGGAATTTAATTCAAGAAAATCTCTCTTAAATAAATAAATAAATGTTCTTTTATTTTTATTTTTAATAATAATTTTAATAATAAATAATAATATAAAACACTTAATAATATTAAATTTATATTTTTTTATATTAAATATATAAATATTTTTATGTTATTATTCATTATTTTTATTATTATTATAATATATACTTTTATTATATTATTAATAATATATTATTAATGATATTATTATATTATATTATTAATTTATTATATTATGATTAATTATAATAAAATAATAATATAATTATTAATATTATAATAACATATACCATATATGTATTATTATAATTAAATATTAAATAAATATTAAAATAAATATTAAATGAAATAAAATAAAGTTAATAACTATTAAATATATTAATATAAAAATGATATATGACAAAAATTATTTATATTTTTATTTTTAATAATAAAAAATAATAATTTTAATAATAAATAATAATTTTAATAAAATATAACACACTTAATAATATTAAAATAATGTTAATTATTATCAGAAATAAATAATTAATAATAATTTATTAATAAATAAAATATTTAATAATAATAATATAATACACCGTTTCACTTTTCGTGACGTTCTGGCCCATTGCCCTACTGCGCCTATAGAAGTTTCACTCCAAAAAATAATATATTGAAAGCAAAAGTTCTGAAGATATAAATATTACATCCAAAAATGATGAATCATAAAGAAACAACGCTAATCATTACGAGTCAGGGGAAAGGAATACATACACGTACATGTAAGGAGAATGAAGAATAACAAAACAAGGGTAATACGTTTGAGGCCCTCGCTCTCGAATTGAAAGAAAAAACCTCCACAAAAAACCTGACGCTGTATCGGGAAGGGTGGGTCGTCTGACAGAGGATAGAGGATGGAGGATGGAGGGCGGAGGGCGGAGGATCGAGGACGCAGGATCGGACCCCTTCCGTGGGAACTGGTCAGTCCACCGGCACCGACACTACTGTTTGTCTTCTATTATATTATATTCAAAACTTTTTGTGCCATACAAAAAAAACATTGATTACACATTTGATATTATTTCTAGACGCGGGGTTCATTTCCATATGGGGTCCGGTGGGAAGCGATGCACCGCAGTTCAGGGCAGGGTTTGTTTTTTACAAGACAATTAGATCCAAACCTTAAAGGACTTTGTAACGAGTTTACAGAATATGACCAAATAAGTTACAAATTCAAAATCCTATAAATTGTTTTATTGGTCAATTTATGATGTGTTTTATATGGGTGTTAAAACAGTTTGTTTGCTAACAGTATTTTGGCGTAGGCTGTTATTATTTGAAACACAATGGAGCATTTTGGCAAAGGCTGTTATTATTTGAAACATAATGGAGCATTTTGGCGAAGGCTGTTATTACTTGAAACATAATTGAGCATTTTGGCAAAGGCTGTTATTATTTGAAACATAATGGAGCATTTTGGCGAAGGCTGTTATTACTTGAAACATAATTGAGCATTTTGGCAAAGGCTGTTATTATTTGAAACATAATGGAGCATTTTGGCGAAGGTAGTCATTATTTGAAATATAATGGAGGATTTTTACATTTTTTTATTTATCTGTTCGTAGTGTAACATTCAACACAATTAAATAAGTCGGGATCCGAACCCACTTTTATTTATCTGTTCATATTGTAACATTCAACATAATTGAATAAGTCGGGATCCGAACCCACATTTATTTATCTGTTCATATTTTAACTTTCATCACAATTGAATACGTCGGGATCCGAACCCACTTTTATTTATCTGTTCATATTGTAACATTCAACACAATTAAATAAGTTGGTATCCGAACCCACTTTTATTTATCTGTTCATATTGTAACATTCAACACAATTAAATAAGTCGGTATCCGAACCCACCTTTATTTATCTGTTCATATTGTAACATTCAACATAATTGAATACGTCGGAATCCGAACCCACTATTATTTATCTGTTCATATTGTAACATTCAACACAATTAAATAAGTCGGTATCCGAACCCACCTTTATTTATCTGTTCATATTGTAACATTCAACATAATTGAATACGTCGGAATCCGAACCCACTATTATTTATCTGTTCATATTGTAGCATTCAACATAATTGAATAAGTCGGGATCCGAACCCACTGTTATTGAATGATCAAAAACATTGCGGGCATAACATTAGGTACTCGTACATCTCACATCTTCACATGTTTAGAAAAATATTAGTTAGAAAACAGCGGAAATATTATATTACCAAGGAAAGACGAATTGTCAAGGAATCTTTGTACGATATGTGATAGTAATACATTCGGATTAAGGTGCAGTCTAATGAATGTGTCATAAATTTTGATAAGAACTCCCAAAAAAGGGATGTCTTGAAGTACTTCCAAAAATTGCATAAACCACCCATATTTTACACTTATGATAGAGGCCGACCATTCCACACTTAGGACCAGCGATTAATTGGTGATTCGGACTTATTGAAGAATGTGGCCGGAAACTCTCTTCGGTCATATCAGCTTTGAACCACTTGAGTAGGCACAGAACTCGCAGTTCGTCATCGCACGTGAAGGCAATACGTGAAAAGGCAACAACCGTAGCAAACGTCTACACTTATGAGTATTGTTACCAGACGAACTACGAGTATTTTACTAGACTAGAACCCTTTTTTTCGGGTAATATCGGAAATGGAACCTGAACCCCCCCTTCTCCCACGGAACCACGGAAAATAAAAATAAAACTCACAGAAATAAACAAAACTTAAATACAAATTCAATGAAAATCGAAATGGGTTGTTGAAAATCCACATTATTATTAAAATACAAAGTACTTGATAATCATACAGAGTTGAATGGGTTGTTTCTTTTTATTTATGGAATATTAATTCTCCCATGTTAAATATTTAATTTAATCTATTATGTTTCCATAATTATACTCGACACAAAATAAATGATGAGACAGTTGACTTAGTGAGTCGATGAAAGATTGCTACAACTTGATAGCCGCCATCAGAGCGAGAGTGCGTATCTTGGTTAAAGCATTAACTCCTTGGTAATAGTTGTAATGTATAATAATATTCCTGTCACGCGTAATGAGAGAGCGGGGCGGGTGGCAGACTGCACGTTGCACTGCACCACAACGCCAGTCCGTGTAGAGCCTTAACGAACCCGAGGAGTTTATTCCACCTTCATTGCTTGTGGTGGCGCATCCACAATTCTGAAAACTCTTTTAATAATTCCTCTCTCTGTGTATGATATAATACTTACGCCAGAATATTTCTTTAATAAGAATCCTATTTTTCGGACCATAACACGCACTTCTACTTAAAATTGGGACGCGTTTTATGGACCGAAGTGCATCTTATGATCCGAAGGTAGGTAATAGGTCTTTGTAGAAAATAATTTAATACGTGTTAATAGGTCCCTGTAGAAAATAATTAAATACGTGTTAATAGGTCCTTGTAGAAAATAATTTAATACGTGGTAATAGGCCCCTGTAGAAAATACTTTAATACGTGGTAATAGGTCCTTGTACAAAATAATTTAATACGTGGTAATAGGTCCTTGCAGAAAATAATTTAATACGTGGTAATAGGTCCTTGTAGAAAATAATTTAATACGTGGTAATAGGCCTCTGTAGAAAAATAATTTAATACGTGGTAATAGGTCCTTGTAGAAAATAATTTAATACGTGGTAATAGGTCTTTGTAGAAAATAATTTAATGCGTGGTAATAGGTCCTTGTAGAAAATAATTTAATACGTGGTAATATGTCCTTGTAGAAAATAATTTAATACGTGGTAATAGGTCCTTGTAGAAAATAATTTAATACGTGGTAATAGGTCTTTGTAGAAAATAATTTAATACGTGGTAATAGGTCCTTGTAGAAAATAATTTAATACGTGGTAATATGTCCTCGTAGAAAATAATTTAATACGTGGTAATAGGTCCTTGTAGAAAATAATTTAATACGTGGTAATAGGCCCCTGTAGAAAATACTTTAATACGTGGTAATAGGTCCCTGTGGAAAATTATTTAATACGTGGTAATACACATGTTAAGAGTGTACGTATGGGCTGTATGGACAAGTTAAGAGTGTACGTATGGGCTGTATGGACATGTTAAGAGTGTACGTATGGGCTATACTAGGACCATTTTCTTGATGGTTTGTCATTTCATATAAGCTCATCAACGTGCATTATATTTGTTAAGTATCTCATAAAACATGTGACAATGTGAGATACACGCATACATCCCATCACATCATACACCTTCTCACACAGCTCATACGATCTCTCTAATGTTAAATTTCCTTCATTCAAAATATCAAACAATCGATTCAAGCATACTTTCCTTGGTCTTCTTCTACCAGCCATTCTCTCATTTATATTGTTAGTTTTTCATAATTAATTAGTTCCACGTGCTCTAATCCTCTCATAGTTCTCCTCTTCATCTTACTCCATACACCAGTCTTAAGTTCATATGCACTCCTAATCACTTTATTCTGTCATACATTGTCATCCCATGATTCTTCTAGGTTCGTACATTTCTACAGTATTTGTTCGACTCTTTTCAGACTTGTTCCATCCACGTTTCAAACCTTAACTTCATAGTTGTTATTAAAATACTGTTGTGAACTAGCATCTTGACAGATTTTGATACTGTCTGATATCATTAAATTTACGTAAATACGTAAATATACAAATTATGTATGCGCGTTCTTTCGATAGAAAATTTATTGGAGAATTAGGGGTTAATTATCACCCCGTGTATTCGCCACCCCACTAAGTACACACATTTTTACAGCATTTAGTCTTGTTCCACGTTTATGTTTCACTCTTATACATCCAAGTTGGTAATAAATACTGTCATCTTAGCAATTATTGATACTGTCCAGTTCGAGTTTATATGTTTTAGTGCTCCATTGATTTTGTTTCTTATTACACGCCGTTCGATATCCATCATCTAAGAAAATATTATCTAAAGAGCAAAATTCTTCAACCTACACCATCGGTCTTTCATTACTCACCCATGTATATAGTTGACTTTCATTACTCACCCATGTATATAGTTGACTTTCATTATTCACCCATGTATATAGTTGACTTTCATTATTCACCCATGTATATAGTTGACTTTCATTATTCACCCATGTATATAGTTGACTTTCATTACTCACTCATGTATATAGTTGACTTTTATTACTCACCCATGTATATAGTTGACTTTCATTTCTCACCCATGTATATAGTTGACTTTCATTATTCACCCATGTATATAGTTGACTTTCATTACTCACCCATGTATATAGTTGACTTTCATTATTCACCCATGTATATAGTTGGCTTTCATTATTCACCCATGTATACAGTTGACTTTCATTATTCACCCATGTATATAGTTGACTTTCATTATTCACCCATGTATACAGTTGACTTTCATTATTCACCCATGTATATAGTTGACTTTCATTATTCACCCATGTATATAGTTGACTTTCATTATTCACCCATGTATATAGTTGACTTTCATTATTCACCCATGTATATAGTTGACTTTCATTACTCACCCATGTATATAGTTGACTTTCATTATTCACCCATGTATATAGTTGGCTTTCATTATTCACCCATGTATACAGTTGACTTTCATTATTCACCCATGTATATAGTTGACTTTCATTATTCACCCATGTATACAGTTGACTTTCATTATTCACCCATGTATATAGTTACTTTCATTATTCACCCATGTATATAGTTGACTTTCATTATTCACCCATGTATATAGTTGACTTTCATTATTCACCCATGTATATAGTTGACTTTCATTACTCACTCATGTATATAGTTGACTTTTATTACTCACCCATGTATATAGTTGACTTTCATTACTCACCCATGTATATAGTGGACTTTCATTACTCACCCATGTATATAGTTGACTTTTTCTTTCACAACACCATCACTTTGAATTTCTTAATATTCATTCTCAAATCTTCCTCTCAATATCTCTCGTACAGTTTACTTATCAGTCTCTGCAATTCAAGTCAATTTGATTGAAATTATTTTTTAAACAATATTAATAAACAAACAATAACCTATTTGAATATAACGAGGATAACTATATGAATGAATGAAGGAATGAATATGTTTTCATGTAGTTCTAATCTACACTCAAACCCTTTCAAACGACTTCAAAAGCATTTTTTATGTGTAAAAGATACAGTCACCATATTTGTACCGTACAAAGTGAATACTTTGAATTTATAAGAAACCCACCGAGATACAATATTGAGGGACATCACTCGTCTATTGTACTGTATGTTATGTTACTTCCATGGCTCGATACTGCGGAGTCAGTCAGCCCTTTTCTCATTTGAATGGTGATCCGTTTTTAATTAATACAAACGATGGGAAGTGAGCGTCGCCCGTTCAGCACATGTCTCACGTCTCCGAGGGGACACCGACTCGTATTCCCTCCCTCGCTTCTATCTTCTGCCAACAGACAGGACTATACAACAAAGTGTTTTTTTCTTCAATCCTCGCGCACAAAAACTCGACCGCCCATTCAAATTAATTGAAGTAACCTTAAAAATCCATTAAGGTTTTGTCGAAGGGTTAAGACGTCAGAAAAAAAAGCGGTATAGAAAAAAGTGCTAGTGCCGGCAGTGAGGTGGTCACGGCTCAATGGGAAGCAATAAAAAACACACAAACTTTTTGGACGGTAAATGATAAGGCTCTCCGAGTATCTAGCGGCTCTCAAATGTTTTGATTTGACAATCAATGTTAGGATTAAAATGTTTCTAAAGGGTCTTTCAAATTGAGCGGTTTTTTTAATTCTTGAATAAAACACACAATGTACTTTGATTTAAAAAAAAACTTTTTATTGGTCATTGAAGTATAATATATGACATTTAAACACAAAAACAATACACGCCAAATGTTCACTTCTTGCAGCTCAACAAATGTCCACTCTTTTCTCAAAAATTTCGATGACATTTTGGCATAATTGCGGTTCTAACTTACCAATAACACGAATAATTTCGTCCTTCAGCTCAGGAATTGATCGGGGGTCATTCTTATAGACCTGGATTTTTACGTAACCCAAAAGAAAATAGTCCAACGGTGTCAGATCACATGATCTTGGTGGCCAATTAACATCACCGTTTCCGAAGATTACAACACATAAAATAATTCAACAATTTGAACGCGTTGTTGTAATGTATACGACTCCATTTTTATAAATATACATTATACTTCTCAAATGTCACAATACCCAGACAAGTTCGCGATGCCATCTGTGTTTTATCCAAGAATTAAAAAAACACTCAATTTGAAAGACCCTTTACTAAAAAGGGCTGAATAAATGCAATATATAGTAAATGTCTGTATTAGGAAATATGTAATATATGGGAGAGACAATGTATGACATAATATGAAATGAAATGATTAAGGATTAATGTGAGGCGACGGATGTTAATTACTAAGAAGTAAAAATAATTACTAAAAAGTAAAAAAACCGCTCAATTTGAAAGAGCCTTTATGTACGAGTATAGTCAATTTCAAGATATTTGCTGCTTAATATTACATTCATTCTCGAAAAATAAAATGACTTATAAACCTTAAGAGCAAGACCTACAAGACAGTGATTAGACCCTTTGTACCACCTCTGTATGTGGAGCTGAGTGTTATAGAGCAACAACATGATGCGCATGCTACGGTGGTCCCTGTGTGTGTCACTAGATTGTACGAGATCCGAAATGAACAAATTCGTGGAACAATACAAGTGGCGCCAATAGCCTGGAAAGCACGACTACGCTGGTATAGGCACGTGAAACTGCGAGATGAAGGGACTACGCTAAAGACGGCCACAAATTGGGTACTCCCAAATATACACAGAGGGAGGCCCAAGAAGAACCTATGTAAGGTAGTAGAGGAGGACATGACGAGACTCGGACTATCCATGAGTAACTGTCGAGATAAATAGAGATGGAGGGAAAAGGTCCAAGTAGTTGACCACAATTGGATGATATAAGACAAAAGAAAAGAAGGTGCCAAGTGTCCTTCAAAAAAGTAAAATAATAATTAAAAACTGTTATTTTTTACAATCGTTGTTCATATTTTTACAAATAAATGGTGCATAATATATGATATTAAATAAATAACGCATTTTTTCTCCAATTTCGGTTATTTTTTTTTAATATTGAAAACATGCAGCTTTAGAAAGCAGTTGCAGACAAACCTTTTTTGGAAGTCTTATTAAAATGTATGATGTCATAAGAAGACTAGTGTTAGCGTAGTGTAACGTCTAAAGCTAATGTGCTACTATCATATATCGGAAGATCTACAAAGCCGAATGTGTTACTATCACATATTGGAAGATCTACAAAGCCGAATGTGTTACTATCACATGTCGAAAGATCTACAAAGCCAAATGTGTTACTATCACATATCGGAAGATCTACAAAGCCGAATGTGTTACTATCACATGTCGGAAGATCTACAAATACTATCACATATTGGAAGATCTACAAAGCCGAATGTGTTACTATCATATATCGGAAGATCAACAAATACTATCAAATATTGGAAGATCTACAAAGCCGAATGTGTTACTATCACATGTCGAAAGATCTACAAAGCCGAATGTGTTACTATCACATATCGAAAGATCTACAAAGCCGAATGTGTTACTATCACATATCGGAAGATGTACAAAGCTGAATGTGTTACTATCACATATTGGAAGATCTACAAAGGTTTATTTACTATGTTTTTTTTATTGTTTATCAAGTATGTTTTTTTCTGAACATATACAGATGAGGAGAAGTCTCTAAGCTAATTAACGGTTGCAGCCACTATCTTCCAATCCTTACGCTAAATTTGTATATATTTATTTTGTAACATTTTTAATTTATCAATAATAATAGTAGGTTTGAGTCCCGAGCTGAAGCGCCCTTGAAGGGAGTTTGATCTCTAAATGGCGCTATACAAATAGTTATTATTGTTATCATGGGGCCCTTGGCATCATGCAAAATAGTTTAATACGAGTACGCTTGGTATATAGCAATACATTTATTTGCAAACTACGACGTATAGCTAAAGCCAAATATTTTTAGCAAAGTGCTACGTGTTACTATAACAAAGTGCTACGTGTTACTATAACAGCGGAGGTTTATACGATTTGTAAACTTGAAAATGCAGATCCCAATAACTGAGTTAGACTATGGTCTGTTGTTGCAAGTGACAAGGCTCACAACATTATCAGATAAAAGAAAGATGTTTGACCTTACATTATTTAAGATTCGCAGCTCATATTCGCAACTGACTCAGCATGTCACGCTACACGTTCCTTGTAGGCCCACTCGGCCAAATGTTTTGTTCCATAGTGAAGTGGTCGCAACTATGATAATTATTTGTACAACTCTTGCGTAACAAGACTGTACATTTTGGGTTGTCAATATGGACATTGTATGGGTTTTCGTATGACTTACAGGAATAAAGTGGATAAGTTGTTCTTGCAGGGGTGAATTGATTGAAATGCAGGGGTGAATTGATTGCTTTGTTGTGTTATTCGACATTTACTGTTTTTTTTACTATTGTATAATACTGCTTACATGTCAATGTTTAATTTTATATGTCGTTGTTTTTTTAAATCTTTGTATCAAAGATATCATTTTACCGTTGAAATAAAATGAAAATAAAAAATATAACTTTGAAAAAACGCCCGAGATTTATTTTATTTCTCAACAGGTCAATAAATATTTGAAGAAACAGTTTGAGGGTGTCTGGCGTGTCGCACTGGATAATAATATATCGTCGGGCGGGACTCGGCAGGAGGATTCCTCCGAGGAAAGTGAAACCGGGGAAAGTGAACCGCCGCACCGCGCTAAACCACAAAGCCATTAATCTCTCGCTCGTTGGGCGCAACAGGCCAGGGCCATATGTGTCACAACACTACTCATTGTATTTTATGGTGTTTAGTCACTAGCCACCATTCGGCTGCACCGAGGGAAAATCTACTATTTGCATTTAACCATGTTTCGAGGGTAAATCGGAAGTATACTCGTATATCTGTGGCGTTATGGCAGAAGTTGATATGTCCGTTTTACCTTAGTTTACAGGAGAAGCAATATTAACTTTGATAAGCTGTTAAAATCAGTACAAATAAGCATTTTTTAAGTTTTTCCAAACAATATATCTTTTGTTTAGATAATGACTGACACACCAAGTTTTGCCACAACATGCTGATAAATATTTTCTATAAATTGGGATAATAATCACTAAATGACAAAAAACGGACATATCAACTCTGCTTTAACGCCACAGATATAATTTTACTGTATTTTTTTATCTATTTGATTTTTTTTATGAAAATACATCAATAATGCTTATATCCGAGTTTTTCTGATTTGTATTCTTACATATGCATAATTAATATATGTTGATTAAAACTTTCAATGACAAAAAAATGTTATTTTTTGGTATACGTGTATATACTTGTAAGTACAATACCCAGCGGTAAGTAATACACATTGGGATTAAGAAAGATACTGTCGGCCATAATCGGCTAACTTCGGCTTTGTAGAGCCTCGTCTCTGTCGCTTGACAACGACTGATAAATTGCGACGGAACACGTATATGAATGACAGAGACGACGCTCTACAAAGCCGAAGTTAGCCGATTTTGGCCGACAGTCTCTTTCTTAAGCCCGATGTGTATTACTTACCGCCAGGTACTGTACTTCCAGTTTACCCCCATAAAATGAAATTCAGTTATATGTACTTCCTATTATGTAACATTGATAAATTATGTCCTATTTTTTATTTTTAATCATTAAGTGGGTTGGGTATTATTTTGTACATATCATGACCAATATATAATTGATACTAAAAGATACCATAAACAAAACTCCTAAATTCGCAACAAAACGAAGATAAAATATGTAATAAAGGTGTGCAAGAAGATAAAGTGGCAATGGGCGACCTACCCAAAATCTTAGATTCTCGATGGACATCCGAAATAATTCAGTGGTACCCAAGAGGCATAAACATGCCTAGAAAAATACCCAAAGCACGCTAGATGGGTGAAATCTGGAAGTTTGGCAAGAACACATGCCGCCACCAACGAGCGTAAAATCGAATTGTTCGGAGTCGACTTGGGGAGACCTTCATACAGCTGAAGGTCGACCCAGGTTTAAAATGATAATGACGATGATAATAGCATTGAAACAAACACAATAAAAAAGAAAATGCAATATATTCTAAGGGAGATGTGAAGAAAGGAACAAATCAAAATGTAAGAAAAAGGCTGTTCATGTATAAATATACTAGATATTTTTTGTGACGGTATAACCCTACCGGTTTCAAGGCTATCACCTCATTTTCAGGGGAGCGCAAACAACCGGTAGGGTTATACCGTCACAAAAAAGTGGAATAAACAGTGCTTGATAAAAATAAATTACAATGTCTTTAAACCTCCACAACGTTAATGCCTTAACTATAAACAACATAGATATTTTTCTTTAGGAAACCTCTCTGGATAATATATTGACCCAGTATATATTATATAATATTATCTAGAGAGGGTTCCTAACATATTTTATCATAATTGTTCCAATGAAAGTTCGTTTGTGTATTTCGCAGTATATTAACATTAGTATATTGCACTAAAGCGTCATTTTCCATCAACCATTAAAACTCGATTTTTAATAAGAGAGCGGTTTCTGCAATTTAAGTGTGAAAAATATTCTAGTTTTCAAATCCAATATTTGTCGATTTAAAAAAAATGCATTTGCTATATTTTTTTTAATGTGCACTATTCTCTCACTCTACAGTGACTGGCAAAACCTATTCACAGTACGTAGATATTATAATACCATAGTCCCGGCCCGAGTGACGGTTACACTCCGACAGATGATATGGAAATTATTTTCATTTGTATTTTACACTTATTATGTATCAACATTAAACAAATTAACGTAACCAAATAATAGACTAGACATTTTGATATAAGAGTATGTTATGGTATGCACGTACGTACGTACCTATATCGAATGTAACTCTTTATTTAAAATAATTGTAAGGTAGAGTATGCAAAGAAGAAGACGCGATATATGAGTGAATAACGAAAGGAAATTCGATTATTGGTTAAATAACGAAATGAGATGCGATTTATGGGTGAATAACGAAAGAAAATGCAATGTTTGGGTGAATAACGAAAGGAGATGCGATGTATGGGTGAATAACGAAAATAAATGCGATGAATGGGTGAATAACGAAAGGAGATGCGATGTATGGGTGAATAACGAAAAGAAATGCGATGTATGGGTGAATAACGAAAGAAAATGCGATGTATGGTTAAATAACGAAATTAGATGCGATTTATGGGTGAATAACGAAAGAAAATGCAATGTATGGGTGAATAACGAAAGGAAATGCGATATATGGGTGAATAACGAAAGAAAATGCAATATATGGGTGAATAACGAAAGAAAATGAAATGTATGGGTGAATAACGAAAGGAAATGCGATATATGGGTGAATAACGAAAGAAAATGCGATATATGGGTGAATAACGAAAGAAAATGAAATGTATGGGTGAATAACGAAAGGAAATGCGATATATGGGTGAATAACGAAAGAAAATGCAATATATGAGTAAATAACGAAAGGAAATGCGATATATGGGTGAATAACGAAAGATTAGAGTAAGTTGAATAATTCAGCAATTAAAGTAGTATTTTATCAGATAATGGAATTCACCTGATCACACCCTTACAACACCTTTTTTTGTCTTCCTGTACTAAGCCTTCCACTCACATTTGCAATATACTTGCAAATACCTCAATTTCATGCAAAAAAAGGACCTCGTTGAAATCGCGAAAGACATGATTTCCATGAGTTTTTGACCAAAAACAACACGAATACTATCCAGCAGCCTTTGAATTCACTTGATCTGGCTTCCTGCGACTTTTTTCTGTTAAACCGACTCAAAAAACCGCTTCGCGGAACGCGTTACAGCACTCGAGAGGATGTCATGAAAAAATCAAAGACGGGTCTGATGGACATACCGAAAATTGAGTACAAGCGGTGTTTCGAGGATTGGATCAAGCGCTGGCGGAAGTGCGTTGCAGTCGATGGGGAGTACTTTGAAGGGGACCATATCGATTTTGATGAATAAACTTGTATTTTCGATTTTATGGATAAAGTCCTAAAACTTTTTGATCAAGGTAGTATACCTAATATTGGTATTTTTCAATAAATGACTATAATATTATATTTTAAAAGCTAGGCTCTAAATTTTTAAATAATTACCACATGTTTAGAAATATATCAAAATACTGAAGAATATAATATTAAAAAAAATTCAATTTATACATCACTGTTTAGAGAACGAACTCTTCTCGAGGCCACTCCAACTCGGGATTTGAACTTATTATTATTGACAGGAAAGGAAGGTAGTGGCTACGACCATTAGATTAGGAACTTCGTGCATGTTATTAGAAAAACATGTTTGCTAAGAAAACCGCAGGAAGTTTTCTACAGACGAACTACAAAGAAACCTTTGATCTTCCGATATGTGATAGTAGCACATTCGGCTTAAGGGGCTACGAGTATTCTACTCTAGAGGCGTGAATTTCGGGCGTTTTTTAGACTAAATAAAAAAAAACAAAAATGCTTTTTCCTGTACACTTTTTACTGTTTGTTTATTGATGATTTGAGAATGTACAAAAAAAAAAAAAAATTAAAATTAAAATTTCAAGATGTTATCAACTGTTAACATACATCTTGTAAATAAAGGTTGGGTAAGCTGTTCGACATGATTGGAACCCTTTTGTTAATTTGAAACGAAAATCATTCACAGTTTCTTGATAAAAAATAATGTCGTTATAGTTGGTACTGAAGAGAGAAAAAAATCGTAAAATGGCGGCTGTCTGAAAAACAAACTAAATTTCAAGGCAAGCGGTTGGATAGAACTTGAGATTTTAAATCGACCAGGTTGAAAAAAGTAGTTTCAAGAAAAACGCGTTTAAAGTTTTGAGATTATTGTCCGAGTCATTCCGGTGCGGCATAATTGCTGCCTCGTTTATAGCTATAATTTCGTCAATATTGAGAATTTTAAAATTTCCTTTTGAGAACATATTCTTAAAGGTTTAAACTTTAAGAATATGTAAAACAAAAACGATTTTTTCAAATTTGTAGAGTAGAATAGGTACCCCCTTAAGGTGTAATGAATTGTATGTTTGTGTTAAGGTAAAATAGAATTACCGTCATATTAATATAATTATTGACATTTTCTCAAAATTATTCATAGAAAATTTGATTCAAAATCAATTTATTCTCATAAATTACGATTTGCATCCCCCTTTTCCACTACCTAATAACTTCTACCCAAATAACAAGTCAATGTGGATACCATAACACAATATTTACAGGTTGGCGCAAAAGTGACTTTCCTATTTGAAGAATTCGTAACTTTTTTGTTAATTATTATTTATTATCTTACAGGTCTAAAGAAAGTGGTTCAATATGGATCGATACACAATGACACAATGTGCGGAAATTGACACAATTTACCTTCGAAACAATAAAGTATTAACTATTCGAACTCAAACGTAAAAATTTAGGCGATGTTTTAATGAAGCAACGGATCCTACCGCGCATACAATTCGAAGTTTGTTTCAAATAATTGAGCAATGGAGATCTGTGACAGATGCAAGACGTACAGGAAGACCAATGAACGGTCGATCTTCGTTTTGTTATAGGGATTAAAGAAAAAGTGTACGTGAACAAGTTACGAACAGTACAACAGCGCAAACATTCGTGAAGAAATAGCCGCAATAAACTCGGAAACATTAGATACTCGTAAGCATAAATCTAACGCCACGGTGTGACTCGTTCACTTTGTTTCTCTGAAACTTTTCGAGATCTCTGTAAATATATTCAAGTTTAGATGTGCTTTTGTTGTTTTTGTGTATTGGAGTGGATTAATGAAGTGTTTTTGTTTATTGGAGTGGATTAATTATGTGTTTTTGTTTATTGGAGTGGATCAATTATGTGTTTTTGTTTATTGGAATGGATTAATTATGTGTTTTTGTTTATTGGAGTGGATTAATTATGTGTTTTTGTTTATTGGAGTGGATTAATTATGTGTTTTTGTTTATTGGAGTGGATTAATTATGTGTTTTTGTTTATTGGAGATGATTAATTATGTGTTTTTGTTTATTGGAGTGGATTAATTATGTGTTTTTGTTTATTGAAGTGGATTAATTATGTGTTTTTGTTTATTGGAGTGGATTAATTATGTGTTTTCGTTTATTGAAGTGGATTTATTCTGTGTTTTCGTTTATTGAAGTGGATTAATTTTATGTTTGGATATTTTTGTTATTATCTTCTTAGATAATTTTTTTCTTCCTTGTATGTCAGGGCATTTGATTACCTTAGCCTTGAACTGTCTCAAGTTTGTATTTTATGTATGGGAGATGTTACGTCTTTTCATATATTTTTTTTGTATAAGTTAATTTTAATATTTTTTTATAAGTTGTATTTTTATTCAAGCGCGTTCAAAATTATTATTTGACTGTTACTATTGCGCCCTTTTTTAATTCCATATATTATAATAATATAAAATAATGTCATGAAAATTGACCTAAACAGATCACATTATTGTGAGCAAAAAAGTTAGTCAGTCTTTTAACCGATTTTATTTAAAAAAAAGTTTATGAATTGAAAAATATATTAACTTTAAAACAGTTTGTTAATTTAATTTTCTTTACAAGTATTTAAGAAAACTAATAGAACAGTTTATTTTTCGCCCCCCTGTATTTTGATACACTCGTATAGCATCACGCGGAGTGGCGTGATGGCCCAGCTTGATTGATTACACCAGAGTGCGTGTGTTTCAACATGACCGCTGCACGGGGAGTAAGGTAAGGTATACACACGGTTTAACCCTTGCACCTCGCCTGCTAACTAACACCTTGTCAGGCCTCGGGACCCGAGGGGAGAAACCAATAAAGTCAGAATCGATCAATTTTAATTTATTGGCTGTATTTATGAAAACTGGAAGGTACTTACTACTTATCAAACTATTCACCAATTTGTGTTATACATACATATCATCATGCCGTGTACCCTGCGAGGTAGGCAGAGAGAACAGATTTCCAAGTTTTACTAGCCAAGAATACAATTTTCGCCTCCTCTACATTTATACTTCTCGTCATGCACAATCTTTTTATATTTTTTTCATATTAGAAGACTTCATTTTTTATATTTGTCGTAATTGCACGAATGAGTTGAATCTACAAAATGGCGATAAATTTAATTTAGTGATTACAGAAGACGTGGTATTAATCATTTTGTTTGTTTCTGCTCTCTGAAATATGCAAATTATAACCGTGATTACAGTATAAATGAGAAACATCATTGTTCGATTGTGTGTTATAGCAATATTTTAGCAATTTTTAAACTAGGAATACCACATGAACAAAGAAATTATCCCAACTTATTAAATGCAATGAAACTGTTGAAGCTGTGTGACAGAAGAAAAACAGCCGATATAGTACTGCTATACAAAATAATTCACTCAGTGATTGATGCACCTCAATTACTCGCAAGCATTTCATTTCGTATTCCCACTAGATCCACAAGACAGCTCGATCCCTTTTATACCGAAAATTGCTATACTAATTATGAAACTAATTCCTCTATAATTCGTATGCAAAGACGTGGAAATGAGTTTTGCAACAATTTAGATATTTTTAATATAAGTATATATACTATTCGCCAGAATATCACAACAATATTTAGAAATAGCTACTAACATTGTGCTCTCCTTTATTAATATAAATAACTTAGTATAAACGAAACATTAAGGACAATACTTTGCCTCTGGAGTTGAGTAACCCTGCATCAACATGTGGAAGATTTCGATTCTGCAAAGCAGCTTGCATCTCGTTCTACAAGTGAGCCCATGTGTTTTCTATATCTCAAGATCTATCCATACAATTCCCGAAAAATCCAATTCTCCTTGTTCTAACATATGTAAACGTTGTTCCACTAAAAACAATTCTAACTTCTCATATATTCATTTGAATATAAAAGACACTGTTGTGTCATTAATTAAATAAATAAGAGTATAATTAGAGTGCATGAAATTTCAATAGATTTTTTTGTAATAAAATAATTATGGACTTAAATTACGGTTAGTTTAATTTCAATGTAATTTTTAATAAAATCTGTTCAATCACGTCTTCCTCGATCTATGTCTTCCACACACACCTGGCACATACTCGTATAAAATTATCTTAATGGTTTATGCGGATACGTCAAAGAGCGTGACCATGAGACAATATTGTCTTAGGCACAAACAATCGAGAGTTCAAATCAAGAACCACTGGAGTAGGCACGTCACTCACAGATTGTCATTGTGTTGAACTACACTTTCGTAATTTACAGTGCAGCCTGGAGGGTTTATTGCAATGTGGCATTAAAGGAAAACCAGACCGGAATCCTATTTATAAAAAAAACGGACACCAACGGGAATTGAAGCCGCAATATACGGGTTGTTATAAGGGGTCTTACCAAATAGGCCATAGAACTCGTCATTATACATTGGAAATACTAACGCGCAGGGACAGGCAAGAGCAATCATACACGTTTAGCGCGAATAGATACCAGACGAACTATTTAACCAGACTGGGACCCTTTTTTTGTGTTTTTTTTCGGGAATCGAACACGAAATCCCTTAGTTTATTCTAAAATTTAAAAAGGATAAATAAATTAACTAAATACAAACATTTGAAGTATTTCTAGTCTGACAACTTGCAATATCATCAGGTATCAGACCGCCAGATTGAACTAACTGTATACAGCAATATCCATACAACACTAGTTCCCTGCTCCAAGATGGAGTGCTCGTGTAATATTCTTTGTAAGTTATATACTCAAATGTACATTTATGTAACGAGACCGTATAAAGAGTATTCATTCGGATATTAAATCATTCCTCACAAAGCCGTGAGTCATCATCTATTACAGCAAGCACCAATATAGCCCCGAGCTTCTGCGCCACAGTTTCCCAAGTTGTGTGCCGTAAAATTTATTCTAAATATTTCCTTCCTTTATATTCTCAATCATCGTTTCCCATTAATTTGCTATATATGGACCACATGCAAATGCAATAAAGATCAACATAAATAAATACACGTGGACTGTGCCAAATTGTGCCAAAACACATGGGAGTGTTACGTGGAAGTAAGTCTTTCAAATTGACCGGTTTTTTTATTAATTTTTTTTTAATTCTTGAGTAAACACACAATTTGCGTTGATTTCAAAATACGTTTTATTCGTCATTGAAGTATAATGTATGACATTTAAACACAAAAACCAATATTCGCCAAATGTCCCCCTCTTGTAGCTCCACAGATGTCCACACCTTTGTCAAAATTTTCGATGAAATTTTGGCATAATTGTGGTTCTAACTTACCAATAACGCGAATAATTTCGTCTTACAGCTCAGGAATTGATTGGGGGTCATTCTTATAGACCTGGCTTTTCACGTAACCCCAGAGAAAATAGCCCAACGGTGGTCAGATCACATGATCTTGTTGATCAATTAACATCACCGTTTCCGGAGATTACAATACATACTGTAATATAATTCTCAAGTTGAACGCGTTGTTGTATCATATTGTATACGGCTCCATTTATATAAATTTCATACATTACACTTCTCAAATGTCACAAGACCCAGGAAGTTCGAGACGCCATCTGTGTTTTATCCAAGAATTAAAAAAAACACTCAATTTGAAAGACCCTTTTCTAAAAAGGGCTGAATAAATGCAATACAAATGTCTGCATTAGGAAATATGTAATATATGGGAGAAACAATGTAAATATGACATAATATGAAATGAAGTGATTGAGGATTAATGTGAGCCGAGGGATGGATGTTTAAGAAAAGATGAAGAAGAAGATGAAGTATCAGAGGGTTCGGGTATATAGAACAAATTAATTAAGGATAATTAACAAAACTAAAAATTATTATGCAAATGTGAGTGGAAAGCGTGGTAGAGGAAAACCAAGGAAAGCATGATAAGATCAAGTGAATAAAATTTAAGAAGTTGTATGAGATGGTGTATGTATTTAGAAGAGGCGTAGGATGTGTGTCGAGATAGAAAAGTCTGGAGATTTATCCCTCTGCTTATCCCGATAGGGAGGCATCGTGATGAGGCCGCCTATAATATTTGGAGCAATTTCGAAGGGATAAAAAGGATTTTCTGCGTCGATTCATCACTATGGATGAGACTTGGGTCTACCACCATGATCCTGAATCAAAACAAGAGGCTAAGGAGTGGTGTGAACCAGGCACTTTGGCTCCGAAGCGAGTTCGTGTCCAGAAATCGGCCAAGAAGGTGTTAGCGTCAGTTTTTTGGGATGCAAAAGGAATTTTATTGATAGATTATCTCCAAACTGGTAAGACAATCAACTCTGATTATTATTGTGACCTTTTGGACCAGTTGGATGAAAAAAATTGTGAAAAAAGACCCAGTTTGCAGAAGAAAAAAATCATTTTTCATCAAGACAATGCACCTGCTCATACAGCTCAAAAAACCAATTGGGGTACGAATTGTTGCAGGATCCACCCTATTCGCCAGATTTAACTCCCTCTGACTTCTGGCTGTTCTCACACCTCAAAAATTCCTTCGTGGAAAGCATTTTTCATCAAACGAAGAGGTTATAGCCGTCGTAGAGGAGTATTTTGCAGGCCTTCCAGAAAGTCACTTCCGTGATGGGACAACAAAGTTGGAAGATCGTTGGACCAAGTGTATTGATCTTATGGGAGACTATACTGAGCAATAAAAGTGATTTCCCCCCAAAAAAAATGTATTTTCATTTCCGCTTTCAAAACTTTTTGACTAACCTAGTACTCGCATGTAGGTAACAAGACATAACTAACCAATATATGTATTGTATTATGTCACATTTTTTTATGTATATTATTAACTAATGAGTTTCAATCTCTTCCAACCAACCAGATAGATGTTAAAGAAGCCTTAAGTGAAAACAAACTGATACCATTAAAAAAAATTGGATGCCAACGGAAATCGAACGCCAGTAAAACAGACATCTATCCAACTACGTCATGGAGGTTAGGTTAGGTTAGGTCATCACATGTGTGTGTTTTTTTTAAATATAAAAAGTTATAGGTATTCTTATTTAAGAATTTTTCAATTTTATTGTAAAAATGTTGCCGTGACGCGAATAAATGTTGGGAAGTGTCGGTCGTCGCGGCAAAAGTTAGTATTTGTGAGGTACAGGAAGGGCACATGGCCCCGAGGGCTGGCGGCGGGGGTGCGCCCCTCGCAGTCACCCTGTTGCGGGGCTAGTTTTATGATTGGTTCGGGAGGGGCGCCGGCCCTTTGGGAGATTCGCAGGGGTGACCTATTCAATCGGCGGGCCTGATAACTGAGTCGGGAGCCCTTAAGTATACCCGATACGCGCTACTCGTTACTATTCTTCAGCTCTCCAACTGTTTGGGATATAACACACTTTATGCACAATAACTAGTTTTAATCATTTATCAAAGGTTTCGGCTTTAACTTTATGGAAATCCATATTAGGATATTTAACAATAAATTATTTTGTTACTCCACTAATTACATTTCTACGTCCTGTCCCGAGGATTTCTTCAGGTGGAATAATTCTAGTTTGTTATGAGACTAGCAGCGTAAGAAGGCATTTGAACGTAAAATGGAAAATTAATTAAATAATTGAAATTAAAACCTTTTCATCCACAGACCACACTCACTTATGATTTGTGTGGTCCATATTGATATGACACCAGTCTGATATAATCACTACTGTCATAACACACCCGGATCATTCTGCCTAAAGAGATCCTCAGGATTGGAAGTAGAAACACGTGTAGCGGGGATTAATATAATTAGTGGAATAACAAAGTTAAATATTCTAGTTTAATTGACTTAAAAGGAGAGCGTTTTTTTTAAATATTCATAAATTTATATGTATAACATACATACCATCACACCATTTCTCTGTCAAGATAGGCAGAGAGGACAGAGCGCACGCTTTTCCTATCACGATATATATCCTTTGCCTCCTCCACGTCCATATATCTTCTCACGCAGTTCTTTCTTTTTTCTTACTCCTTACATTTCCTTTTTTTCAAAATTTCATTCACTTTGTCCAACTATACTTTTTTCTGTCGTCATCTACCACGACTCCCGCGATAACGAATTGTAAATTAAAGGCTTGATTACTGGAGCTGAAGATGATATTTATTTTGTATATAAAATATATATATATATATATAATGTGTACAAGTATAGAAAATATATGGAAAAAAAACAGACAAACTAAAATAAGTCATTTCCAGTGGACACTAAAATAATAAATTAATTTGGACTTTTTTCTTCATTTGTCGTGACCCCAGTTAACTAAGCTTTTGCCTGTATCTTACTGAGGACATATGAACATGTTATTATTTGTCGTGACCCCAGTTAATTAAGATTTTGCCTGTATCTTTCTGAGGACATATGAACATGTTATTATTTGTCGTGACCCCAGTTAACTAAGCTTTTGCCTCTATCTTACTGAAGACATATGAACATGTTATTATTTGTCGTGACCCCAGTTAATTAAGATTTTGCCTGTATCTTTCTGAGGACATATGAACATGTTATTATTTGTCGTGACCCCAGTTAACTAAGCTTTTGCCTCTATCTTACTGAAGACATATGAACATGTTATTATTTGTCGTGACCCCAGTTAACTAAGCTTTTGCCTGTATCTTACTGAGGACATATGAACATGTTGTTATTTGTCGTGACCCCAGTTAACTAAGCTTTTGCCTCTATCTTACTGAAGACATATGAACATGTTATTATTTGTCGTGACCCCAGTTAACTAAGCTTTTGCCTGTATCTTACTGAGGACATATGAACATGTTGTTATTTGTCGTGACCCCAGTTAACTAAGCTTTTGCCTGTATCTTACTGAGGACATATGAACATGTTATTATTTGTCGTGACCCCAGTTAATTAAGATTTTGCCTGTATCTTTCTGAGGACATATGAACATGTTATTATTTGTCGTGACCCCAGTTAACTAAGCTTTTGCCTCTATCTTACTGAAGACATATGAACATGTTATTATTTGTCGTGACCCCAGTTAACTAAGCTTTTGCCTGTATCTTACTGAGGACATATGAACATGTTATTATTTGATTTGGTATTTATACTGTAGAACTCTATTTATAAACAGAATAATTAAACAAATTAAATGTGAAAAAAATCTACACGATAAATTAAAATTAAAATGACAGGCCTGTTTCACTTTACAAAATCTTTGACACTTTGACAATGTTTTTGTAAATCGGACGAAACAGGCCTCTCACTTTGAATTAAGTTAGTGGTATATTTTTTTTACATTTAAGTGTCAAATATTCTGTACAAAGAGATTGATACTTTTTATTAATTATTATTAGCTAATTCCCCTTTTTTTTAAATTCTTATGAATTTCACAACTTGTGAGATCTAATTAAGAGTGTATATCAAGTGCCGCAAACCTTATCTCCATATAAATTGTCTCCCGGTCACGTTCTTCAGCCTGCCCGTCATTCAATTACAGATATGTCGAGGGGTACCTTACTAATGAATGAGATGATAAATTATTGCAAATAATTATATATTACAGCAAAAATAAATATCGATTAGAAAATTTTATAATAAATTACTTAGTTATTCCACTAATTATATTGATCCTCCCCACTCGTGTTTCTACCTCCTATCCCGAGGCTCTCTTTAGGCGGATGATCCCAGTTTGTTATGAGAGCATCGCTTAAGTCAGACTGGTGTCGTGTTACTATGGATCATTAAAATATAATTCCGCCTAAAGAAAGCCTCGGAATAGGAGGTAGAAGCACGTGTAGCGGGGATTACGCGTATTATAGTTTGGAAATTCTAGGATGAGTCCTGTGACAGCTCACAAATTTGCCCCAATACAACCTTGTAACGATGTTCAGTAACTTTAATTATTTTATCAACTTTAATATAAGCCTCAATTCTAATAAATAGCAAGTTATTTAGGTAAATACATTACATAACGTTGTATTGGGGCAAATTTGTGAGCTGTCACAGGACTCATCCTAGAATTTCCGAACTATAGTGGAATTACAAAATATTTTTTTTGTTTAATATTCTAATATGTAATTTCATAAAGTTTATTAACTCATATAATTGCATTAGTGGCTTTGGTATGGTGGCCCAAATCATCCTAGTATGGGTGGATTGCCTAGTAATAAAAAAACTAGTAATTAAAAAAACCTAGGAATAAACCACCCCTGATGTAATATCATTTTATATATTTTTTTACAAAAAGCACAGTGTCACTTAACAACTCAACAAACTATCTAAAGAATCGATTATAGTTACTGGATATAAGTATGGTTTTTTAACTACTGTAAAATATGTTTAACCTAGAGCTGTACTCTGAGGATCCAGACCTCACCTGCCAGCTGCACCTCCCGGCACAGCCTCCGACGGTAATGAATGCCTTGCGCGAGCCACGCTCCGTTTTTGCAACCCTTTTGTCCGTCACAGCCTCCCGTCACATTCCCTAGACGGAATATAATTATCCCTTCGGATATAAAAACACGCGCGCAGCCTGTGCAGATTTTTTTGCTGTTCCTCGGGCCCGAGGTCCCAGCCCGCTCCGGAGGGCTGACCTATCATTATGTTAAATTGGACTATTAGAAAAATTGGTAGGGAATGCATGTTCTTTTGTGCAGAATGCATCATCGTGTGGGATGCATTTTAATGTGGTATAAATATTTTCGATTTTAGTCGAATGTTAACATAATGAATAGTATTTGATTGCAAACTGTTCAACAGTAAAATGAATACATAAATTAGACACTAATTATTTCACATTTTATATATTTAATATATCTACAAATCAAACGATGTCTTCTAAGCGATTTTTCGCATATGGCGAAATAAATCCGAATTATTGTTTCGGAGATATTGAAAAACGTGACCAGGATGTAATATTGTCTTCGGCCCTTGCAATCGAGACAACGCGTTAAGAACTTCTGGAGTAGGCACGAAAGTCGCAGAACGTTATTGAACGTGTTGACAAAACTGCCGCTCGTCGCGTGCGAGTCTTATTAGCAGACTGGCACCCTTTTTTTTAATTACCATCAAGAATCGAACCCAAAACTCCCAAATGGATGTCAAGAATGTTACCACTAGGCTACAGAGGTCGTCACCTTCAAACATATAATTGATGTTTATTTATTAAACGTTTAAATAAAGGATATATTTTTTACTTACACTTCATTGTATTTTGCATAAAGAAACTTGAGATAAACTGTTTTCTTAGAACACGCATTCAGACAAATAAGCAAAAGCACGGAGTTAATTTTACGTAATAAAACGCGAGCGCATCATCCTTTATCTTAAAAAGGTTCTCAATCTTGCAAGAAGCCGACAATATAGAATCTTTAATCATTTTAAAGTAATGAAGTCAGATACCAGAGCGCTTAACTTTTCGAACTCCGTGAAACACTTTTCCCTTCCTCCACATCCATGCATCTTCTCATTCAGCTCTTTTGATTATTCTGACTTTAAAAATGTCCTTTCAAAATGTCATTAATTTCTATTAATCACATATTCAGTGGTCTTCCTCTACCACGCCTTTCACTCACAGTCTTCATAAATTCGTTCTACATGCCCAAACCCTTGTGTATTCTACTGAATACCTGAGTCTTGAGTTTACATTATCTTTTAATCACTTCATTCCGTATTCTCTCATACATTGACACTTTGTTTTAATTTTGGTTGTTTTTGTATTTGTGTTTCTGTGTATTTTTTTTTTTTGTTTAATTTTTATTTTTATTCTTATGATTGTGTGCGGTATATTGTGGGATGAATATTTTTGGTCTTTCTGGAGTGATGATGTGTGAGGAGTTTAATTTCGCATGATGTTTCCAGTTGTAGTTGAGTGTCACTGTTTGTCAGGTTGATGAGAGCGTGCATCGGGGTTTTGTTTTTGTGTAATCAAAAATCGGAAAGAAGTATCGATTTATTTTTTCATGCTAAATATCCTCAGTGAGATACAGGCAAAAGCCTATTTACTGGGGATACGACAAATGAAAGGCAACAAACCCAGATCCATTAAAATTTTATGTCCAAATCAAATTACCTATTGTTTTTTTCGCAAATTGTGTATATTTCTTGTCATGTGTAATAATAAATAAATAAAAAATTTAGTAACACTACTTTCAAGTGCTAGACTTGTGCCATTGTTGTTAGCTCTTCACGAGCGGAGGCTCAATACACAACACGCTTGATAAATAGGGTCAAATACAAAGTTGTCTCTTGGCCAAGTTCTTCAATATGTCCGATTACTAATTTAAATGTATTGAAGGGTACCGTACAAATTAATAATATACTTACGTGAACTGCCCCCTTAGCCGATTTCAAAACTTCTCGATTTGACTGTATACGTTTTAGCGACCCATTAATGGGATGACACGAGAAATAATTAAAAATACTAACAGTCTAAACTTAATAGTTGATTCAAGATTTTTAAGAAATAGGTTTTAAGCCACTGTAAATTCGAATCGAGTAAAACATAAAAGGTGGTTGGGTCTATATATTTACAAAGACAAGTTTTTATGAAAAAAAATGATATCTTCCTAAATCTTCAAACACTTTTTGTATGATCCGGATAAAACCTTTTTTTTTAATATTTATATCGTGGTCTTAATCTGTATCACATTTCGGAGTGGCACTAGTAAACGATCGTTTTTTCATCAAATTATGAATAAATCCAGTTTACTAACGAGTGTATGATTGCCATAAGACGGGAACCTAATTTGTTCCTAGAGACAGTGCAGGTAAAGGAGGTACAATTGAATGCTTAAAAAAAATATGGTTCCACAGGTTGAGAAACATAGCATCCCGGATTGGGGAGATTTTCGGACCCCGAATGCCGATCCTCGCTGTGCGAGAGCTGGCCGGGGCGTTTTTGCGGGCCCGGTCTAAAAAATGGCCCGACAGGCCTCGGGAATGCGCCCCGCCCTCTGCATGTTGCACACTGCACTCAACACACTGCAAACTTCAAGAGGTGGACTGCAACTCTGTTTTTTTGCTGAACATTCAGACAGGAGATCCTCTCCTTAACATTGGATACGCCCTATACGAGTAAGAGGACGTGAGGATACAACTCGTACGATTAACCTCGAACACTGTTTTAAGAAATACTAATTATTTACAATGACATTAAAATAGTAATTTATATACTCGTAGCTCCGTTGAGATATCAAAACTCTCCTTTAAGGGCGCTCTACTTCGGGATTCGAATCCATTATTATTGACAGATTAATAATATAATAATATTTCAAAATAAATACATATTAGTTGGGTGAAAATATAGCAAGATAGTGAATGCTGCCATTAGATTAGGTATTTTCTCACATGTTTAGAGAAACGTATTTGGTAAGAAAAACGCAGAAAACTTATTAAAGGAAGACAAACTATAGGGGAAACTTTGTAGATCCGATATGTGATAGTAATACGCATACATTTTGCTTTAGTGGTAGTGTAGTGTGTATGTAGCACATATGTGTGTATTGTTAATACATTACATACTCACATTATTTTATTCAAATCAAAGGATGATTTTATATAACGCGTTTATGGAGCAAACTCTTCTAAAGGGCGCTCTAACTTGGAATTGGAACACAGTAAGTAATATTAAACAAATCACGTCTGGCAGCTATAACACTTTTTTTAAGTACAGTAAACCATGTGGGATTAATGGCATCAGAAAGACGTTTATGTACAGTAAACCATGTGGGATTAATGCCACCAGAAAGACGTTTATGTACTGTAAACCATGTGGGATTATTGCAATCAGAAAGATGTTTATGTACAGTAAACCATGTGGGATTATTGCAATCAGAAATATGTTTACGTACAGTAAACCATGTGGGATTATTGCAATCAGAAAGATGTTTATGTACAGTAAACCATGTGGGATTAATGCCATCAGAAAGATGTTTATGTACAGTAAACCATGTGGGATTATTGCAAATCTGAAAGATTTTTGTGTACAGTAAACCATGTGGGATTATTGCAATCAGAAAGATGTTTACGTACAGTAAATCATGTGGGATTATTGCAATCAGAAATATGTTTATGTACAGTAAACCATGTGGGATTATTGCAATCAGAAAGATATTTATGCAGCTTCAGGGAGGCAAAGAGATAGTAATCTGAAGGTGCTAGGTCAGGGGAATGCGCGGGATGGTTCAGGACATCCCATTTAAACGAGGCGAGCAGTTCCTTCGTGGCGTTGGTCGTGTGTGGTCTGGCATTGTAGTGCAGCAGGCAGACTCCCTTTGTCAGCATGCCTCTCCTCTTGTTTTGAATTGCCCTCCGCAAATTTTTTAGGGTCTCACAGTATCTTGCAGAGTTGATGGTCTCCCCTTGAGGCATATATTCAGTTAAAATTTTGCCTTGACAGTCCCAAAACACGGATGCCATGATTTTCTTGGCTGAAATTGTGGTTTTGAACTTTTTGGCGGAGGGTGAAGAGGTGTGACGTGACCGTTTTTAAACTCGCGACACCACTTGTACACACTCGTACGATTCATAGCTTTATCACCATATGCAGTTTTCACCTCATTATAAACCTCAACCGGAGGTTTTCCCTTCCAAACTAGATAACGGATGATGTCGCGTATTTCGCACTTGGCGGGAGATTGGATTGGCATTTTTCACGAAATGTGTTGTCGCGTCGACACTTCTCAACGTACTGACCTCGAACCGGTCTCGTTGCGGAGGGGAAGGGTCAGGCTACACGGAAGTGTAGCCAACATGTCGAAAATAAAATCCATCCGGTCGTGAGAGCCTCAGTACACTTACTTTCTGGATACGCATAGTACGTCATTCGAAAGAAAATATTCTGCTCAATCGAGGGAATAAAGCTTCCAAAGCTGCTCGCGATATTTGCGAAGTGTACGGTGAAGAGGCTATGAATGAAATAATAGCTCGTCGATGATTTTTGCGTTTCAAAGACGATAATTTCGACCTGAAAGACATGGAGCGTTCCGGACGACCAGTGGACTTCGGCGAGGGCCGCCCAAACCATATTATTCATGAAGATCTCCTTCAAACCACCGTAGAATTGGCTGAGCAGATGAATTGTAGTCACATGACTGTATATCGCCATCTTAAATCAATGGGAAAAGTCCAGAAGTTCGGCGCATGGGTTCCACATGTTTTGAGTGAAAACAACAAAAATCAATTAACGATGAATAGGAGGTGTCGAAAATGCTCACTTTCGTCTACTTGACATTCCATTTTGAAGGTTTGTAATCAAATAAAATAATATATGTAACGTAAAAGCAAACACAATGTGTTGTAGAACAGAAAATTTTCTTTCGAATGACGTATAACCTTTACCATTTTGTTTTACTTTTGGCGCTCATTTTTAAATTTGGAAAAAAACGGACACAATTTATGTTAACACCTAATACATAGAATAGATGACGATTCCTTGCACGTTTGATATTAACGGGAACATAAAAACTTTTTTTTGGAAACTACAAAAATAATTAATAAACTTCCTATCTGGTATCCCACAGCGGGACATTTCAGGGAGTATCGGGTCTTTGTGATGTCTTTGTGATCCAACTTACACTTCGATTCTATTCTATGGCACTATCATCAAGAAAAAGAGAAAATGCAAACTCAGCAGAGACACATAACACGCATGGCAACTTATCAAATCACCATTCCTAGAGTTTATCCAAAGACAATATGCCTATTAGACTCCCGTTACATACAATGGAGTGCTGAATCAATAAAGGCAAAAGGGGGATACAAATTCAGGAAGTAGATCGGAACGCGGTTGTTGTTGCGACAGGAATATGAGTGCTTGGGCTTGCAGGAGGGATGATTTGTAGCAAAGGTTTGTGTGAACTCTCGAGTGTGGTGTGTTTTTGTGATTATGCGAGGGACATTGTGGGATGGGCTTCATGATTTGTCTGTATATTATAAAGTATGCGGGTTTTGACTCGCGTGATACACTGTTTATCAAGTTTATGCGAGTTTGCGACGAGGTATTGTATAGTCAATAATCGTAAAAAAAAAAACATCAACATACATGTATTTTTTCATGTTATATGTTTCCTCAGTAAGATACAGGTAAAGCCTAGTTTACTGGGGATACGAAAAATAAAAGACAACACACCCGTATAATGAGTCAGTCCATTTTAAATTACTCTTTTTAAAAAAATGATGTATTTATGTTATTATCGATGTAATAAAAATATGACAAAAAATATATATTATTCATACAATTTCTTGTCGTGTATAAATAAATAAATAAATATTTTTTGTAATATTTTTATTATGTCAATGAAATTAGATTCGATTCCCGCGTTAGAGCGTCTTTGAGGAAGTCTGCTTTCGAAACGTCTCTTTATTATTAACAGTTCCATAACAGACAGAATATACGCATGTAATAATTATAAGTGATTTTTTATGCAAAAGATTAAGAAATTGCAGTTCTCGCTAATGGCTTGATCTGTTCTCAAATACACTCGTTACAAAATTATTTTTTTGCTGCCTGAGCCATGAATATTCATGCGCTTGCCATTCTTTAACCGGCCGCATAAAAAGTGCATGTAATGATGGCTGCAGCACCGAGATGTTCTCATAAAGAGTTGATAATATTAAGAAGCACGCTGCAGCGCGGCTACAAGTGGCTGCAGTTAATTGTGGAGGCACTTGTTCTCCGTTTTTTGCGCAAAAACACGAGTGCATCGTGCGTTAAATGATAAACTCTTCTGCTGAAGAGATATCGTATCGCCATTCTCTACAGTCACTTTTCATAAATCAAACTTTTAATATACCTGTATTTATATGGTTTAAAAATAATAATAATTAAATTACAAATTATATAACGCCGTTTAAAGAGCAAATCCACCTCAAGGGCCCTTCAACTCGAGTATCGAAAGCACTATAATTGATAGATAAAAAATAGATGTGTAAGTTGAGTGTTTAGATAGGAAGATAGTGGAAGTTGCCATTAGATTAGGTTCTTCCGAATCTGTATATGTATGGAAAAACATATTCATTTATTTATTTATTTAATTAACGACACAACAGTGTCTTTATATACAAATGAACATGTGACAGGTTATACAAGTACTTAAAATTATTGACAAATAATACAACTTTATCTTAAACTAACATGAAGATACAAAAAGCAGTAGTAATAATAAATTACAGTCATCGTTTTAAAATTATTTAATAATTATATGTATATGTCAGTTCAATATATGTATTATAATTTATTTTATCAAACACTGTTTATTCCCCTTTTTTGTAACGGTATAGCCCTACCGGTTTCAAGGATTTTACCTCATCTTCAGGGGAGCACAAACAAGACTCCCTGAAGATGAGGTGTGCACCTTGAAACCGGTAGGGTTATACCGTTACAACAAAGTGGAATAAACAGTGTTTGATAAAATTAATTACAATGTCTTTAAACCTCCACAACGTTAATGCCTTAACTATAAACAATATATCAATATATGCATGTTTATCACAAAATATTACCAAACTTCACCAAGTAGACTTACGTAATTGTCGAAGACTTATTTTATAGTGGTAAAGAACTTAGATTTGTTTTTAGTGGAACAACGCTTACATAGAACAAGAAGAATTGGATTTTTCGAGGAACACCTTCGCAGAATACTTAACAAGGGAAGACTAACCATAAAGAAACCTTTGTAAACCTTCCAATATTTGATGGTAACACATTCGGCATTAGGTGGAGTGTATATTATGTTATTTAGATTCCATTTTTTTTTTCAATTTTAAAATTATTTTCATAAGCGAACGATTAACCGTTTCACTCATTTAATCATAATTAAACATTTATTTATATAATTTTTAAATTCCCATTTTTACATGCCGACTTCTATGGCCTAGTCGTTAAGATGCTTGACTTCCACCCCGTAGATTTTGGGTTCGAATTCTGATGATACCCAAAAGAAATATAAATAAACGGTGCCCAATCTGGTAAAAGTGTTCGTTTGGTAACATTATTTGAACGAGCCGAATACGTGTTCGAGTGTTGTTGTCTTTTTAAGTGCGGTAGTATCACCAATATGCTAAATGGCGAACCACGAGTTGGGTGCGTACTTCAGTGACACGAAACCCAAAGGATATCTCCACGTCCTCCAAAATGTCCGAATAGTCAATTTAGATATGTTGAAATGTACCATACGAAAGAAAAAAAAGACAAGGAAAAGCATTAGAATAACAAAAGTAACAGTTTAAAGCCATACACTTTGATATTCATTTAAAAATATGGTCCCTTCCTCATCATGCCTAATGATTATGCTTAGATACCTAAGACCTGCTGACCAACTAACTAGGAAATCCTGTTTTAAGGTAACTAGCGTTTCACATGTGTTAATTATAAGCAAACTCTTGTCACCTACAATAAAACATAAACAAAACGAACTCTGGATACATTATATATGAGATTTTAACTTTTTTAGTCTTCAAAACAAACCACTGGGATTTTTTAGCCAAAAAGGGTTTTTTGTCAACCAAAACGTTTTATTAGGTTAATCCTGTAACGGTTGTTTTTAAAGGGATACTGCAAGTAGTAAAGTCAGAATACCCACTGCCACCAATTACTTAAAAGGATACAGCAAGTAGTAAAGTCAGAATACCCACTGCCACCAATTACTTAAAAGGATACAGCAAGTAGTAAAGTCAGAATACCCACTGCCACCAATTAGTTAAAGGGATACAGTAAGTAGCAAAGTCAGAATACCCACTGCCACCAATTAGTTAAAGGGATACAGTAAGTAGTAAAGTCAGAATACCCACAGCCACCAATTGTTTAAAGGGATATAGCAAGTAGTAAACTCTGAATACCCACAGCCAAAAATTATTTAAAGGGATACGGCAAATAGTAAAGTCAGAATACCCACAGCTACCAATTGTTTTTATAAGTGTATTTTTTTTTAATGTCAATAACAGGTGAATTATACAAAAAAAATTATAAATTTTAAGCCATAGATTGTAAAACATTTTGCCATATAATCTTGGTAAGTAATGTATTGAGTACAGTTGGATAATGCTTTTGTAAAGCAAAACAGACCTGACACTTTAATTTAAGTTATTTTGTAGAACTTTTTCACATTTAAGTGTCAAATTATTCTACAATAAAACGGAGTTATACAACATAAATACCAAATTAATAAAGGAGTTAACGTTAATGTTCCTATTCCCGTTAATCTGCAGATTCCGCAGGTAATGTGAACATTATCTGTACTCTGTACCTTTCAGTTAAAGCTGATAAATGAAAATACGTTTTGGACTTCAACTAGTTAATGTATACATTAACTAAACATCGCTAGATAAAGTTCGAACGTTTTTCAAACACACAAGGAGAACAAAACACCTTAGCTTCAAACCGCTTATTCATATGTCATGTATGTTATAATATTTTAGGTATACAATTGACTATCAAATTAGATTTTTTTTGCGTAACGTTTGTTAACAATTTGTCCACGTTATACTCATATGTGACTATAGAAGACTTTAGTCGTAAAGTTTATAAATTATATATGCTGTTCTGAAAGTACTTTTAGAAAAAGAAAGAAAATTTAACAACAAAGTATTCATTTGACAAGCTTGATTGTCTTCATGTAAAGATCGATCTGTGCTTTTAGATATTTGAAAAAACCAAAAAAAAATTGTGTTGTGAATTATATGACTACAATTGAAACATAAAAATCACCATGAGATTACTCTATTTGTCTTCTATTCATTTAAAAATGATTTTATTTTGAACTTTCATATTGATTTATCCATCAACCCACTGACGATTGTTGGGATCGATTTAAATATTCCAACTGAAGAGAATAGAGTTGAAAAAATAGATTTTATCTCGGGGCAGTTTGGAGGATAGACAAAGCGGCCTTTCACAATGTAATAAGTTTTCATCTGGATCTAATCATGTTGGGTAAATAAAGCAACAAGACAATGCTCATGGCCTGGGCGCATCTGCCCGCCTGCGCCTCCACAGACAAGCACAATAGCGGTCTGTTTTAGACATTTGCATAACTTTGAGGTCCTTTGAAGCCGAAGCCAGCACCTCGAAACGTTGCCCCTAAATACACCTTGTCCTTCCGCTCGGTTATGTGTGTACAATGGCTGACAATCTGGTTTTCAGATATTATAATCACTAAATTGTTAGAAATCATAATGTGGTTGGATATGAGAGCTAAAAAAAACTAGAAAACAACGGTACGATGCAATTCTTTCTAAGACGTTTTTGTACATAATTCAAACATTTGACCTCAGCGCTATTTATTTTATCTGTAGTATTGAGTAATACACTGAATAGAACGATTAATGTGTATCGAAAAAACATCGAAAACATGCGAAAACGCAACTGATCAGGGTATCACTAAAACACAACTGATCAGGGTATCATTAAAACACAACTGATCAGGGTATCACTAAAAACACAACTGATCAGGGTATCACTAAACACAACTGATCAGGGTATCATTAAACACAACTGATCAGGGTATCACTAAAAACACAACTGATCAGGGTATCACTTAACACAACTGATCAGGGTATCATTAAACACAACTGATCAGGGTATCACTAAAAACACAACTGATCAGGGTATCACTAAAGCTCAAAAGTTTCCGACGTGAACAAGTAAGAGCGTGAATAAACAGATAGCACGCGTACCAAATTGACAGGTAATGTGGCAGATAGCACGCATACCAAATTGACAGGTGATGTGACAGATAGCACGCGTACCAAATTGACAGGTGATGTGACATATAAATGTTGATAATTTTACCTTCAGTGGTATGTTAACTAGAGCCGAATGAAGACGGGTTGTTTCGTTATATTCTGAAATGTAAAAATAATAACATCGCGAGGTTATCAAGTTTCTATTTAAAATAATGGAAATGTCTTTTAATGACAACTACATCTAAACGTCGTTAATTGATAACTCTCATAAAAAACACCCAATAATCTGGCATATCTACATCAAACGTAATCTGTCAAAATGTAAAAAAAATCAATTTGACTAGCCTTGCGTGTCCTTCAGTGTTTTATTAAAACAAATAACAATGTGTTTAAACCTCTACAGTGCTAACGCCTTAACTATAAATAATATATAATATTTATCTATAAGTATGTTTTATAGTATAACGTCTATGGGAGAACTATAATAAAGTACTATGGGAGAACTATACTCGTATAGTATGTACTGTGCCAGATTAATAAGTAACTGCAATAGTGTTGAAGCCGTAGAATTGCAGAAATGAATTTGTAATTATGATTGCCTGGGGACAGCGAGGGGTGCAGTGGATTAACATAAAAATGCAATAACCGTGTCACCCACTAGCAACTATGCACCAGTCATAAGTGCTGAAGGGAACAAGACGGAGCTGGATTGCAGGATGAAGTGCATTATCATGCAAGTGTCTGCGTCTAGACCTAGACCTGCTAGCATAATGACTGAATGTTCTGTAAATGTCAGAGATTGAAAAGCTTTGATATACAGTATATATAATCAGAGTGTTATGCTGACACAATGTATGGATATACGCATTTAGCTGACTTATAGTGGGAGTAGCCTGTTGAGGGACGAGAATATGATCCAAATCAAAGTTTCCAGGAGTGTTTAATGGTAGCATCGAATGGGATTGTGGGGATGTACAGGGCTCGCAACACATGCTGGTGTGTCTGGACATCAGGGCTACAATTATTATTTATTGCTACCGATAGAACGATCTCTGTTGCCTCCTACTGGAAACACGTGGCATCATTGATAATCTCTGTTGCCTCCTTCTGGAAACATGTGGTATCATTGATAATCTCTGTTGACTCCTTCTGGAGACATGTGGTATCATTGATAATCTCTGTTGCCTCCTTTTGGAAACATGTGGCATCATTGATAATCTCTGTTGCCTCCTTCTGGAAACATGTGGTATCATTGATAATCTCTGTTGCCTCCTACTGGAAACACGTGGCATCATTGATAATTGATGGCCTGGACATGGAATGGATTAATGAATGTTGTATTCATATATAGAGGTAAGATGACATTAGAAAATAATCAGAATTGAAAGACGAAGCTTTACTTAAGAAGAAGAAAAAAGAATTGAGACGGTTCGGCCACGTAGAAAGATTTACAAAAAAATGTATTATACATAAACGAAACGTAAAAAAATATACGAGAAATTTGGCAAGACTTAGAAAGACGTGACATGACCAAACGAATTCAATTATTAAAGAGTGAGCCGCCTTTATAATAGGAAAGCATGCGTGCCCAGGTGTATAGACGTGGCAAGAGCGTAATATATTATGTATGCTGAGATAGAATGAAATGGAAGATCTGTTTTCTCTGCTAACTCCAATAGAGACATGGCGTGACGGGGTTGACGTTTTCATATACTCTTTAGATAAAAATATAACTATAATTTATACAAAAATTAAAAAGTTTATTGAATTGGTAAATAAATCATTTGCGAAATCGTTAAATTATGCTCTGTGGCGCGCTAATACCAAGTTTTATGTATGGACATTGAAAATTCGCCAGAAGTACGAGCCTTACGTAGAATATTTGGAATAACAATGTATGATTGAATATAGAATAATGGGTACCTGCAAATTAGGAATCGAACCCGTAACAATAACTGTTCATAAAAAAGACTGTAATTGAGTCGAGCTTTGTTTCTAGTTTAGCCGCCTGTGTCTCAGTCCGCTCTTCTCATGTATTGAGGAAGTCATTACTAATCTCTACACCCAGCTCCACTAATTCCTGTTCCCGTCTACCAGTAGTCTGTAGTCAGTAGTCAGTAGTCAGCCAGCGGGTATTGCGGTCGCACGGCGCAGGGCACACGGCACACGTTACAATGTACCCACATACTCGTAGAATATATCCTTCGATTGTCATAACAATTTGTGTTAACACGCTAATGACATTGTTATCATACGAGGAACATTGGTTACCATCTATAAAACTATATAAAGGCGTAATGTGAACCTGTAATAAAGTTTCGATGTACAAATGTAATATTATCCTGTACCCAGCGGCGGCCGGTCTAGAGGTGCGCTGATGCGCTGAACCGGAGAAATAATTCGCAATAACTCAATTATATATTCGCAAACATGACTTCCAAAAATGTTGAATATTTGTATAGATTAAATATGTATAAGAATACTGACAATTAGTACGAGGATTTTTATTTAAGTGAAAATTCAAAAAAATTTAAAGTAAAATTTAAAAAAATATTCCTTTCAAATTGATCGGCCAAGTTTGCCAATATTACCGGAGCGATCTCCAATACGCACCGGACAGAAACGCTCATTCATGTAGGGCAGACGGAGACATACAGTAAACCGTGAGGCGGCAATATTTCATATTCGCTTAGCGTCTCGAGGTGCGCTGGTGCTCAGCACATCAGCGCACCTCAGGACAAGCCACCGCTGTGCAGCCAGTAGAATAGCACGGGGTGGGGTAAGGGTGTACACTTTTCCCTGGACCTAGGGTCCAGGGGACGATAAGTCAGTGGCCAAAAAGTTTTTTTTTTAGCTTTCTTTTATTTTACCACGCCTTCTTTATCTTTATCTGCCCATTGCTGAGTGAGGGCACCCCTATGACTGTCACTCGTGGTGTTAACATTTGTTCACCTGTTGTATTAGTAAAACCCGACAAGTTTTGTCATATAAGGGTATTGGCTACCTCCGTTTTCTGTTTGTCGTACAGCTTTGGAGGACACCTAATGATTTTGTCTCAGTATAGAATGCTTCGATTTTAACCATATACAATAGGTACTAACCACCCCTTATTGGCATTTAACTCTTTATTTTTAATCTGAGTTTCAAAAAGTGTTCGTTGCTTTTATTTTCGCTCGCACTTTGAATATAAAACTGCAATAAGAACTACAAAGAAAAGGGGTGTCAATCTGGTAAAAGATTTTTGGTAACAATATTCGCACGCACCGAGCGATAGTATTGCCAACACGTTCACTGGTGAATCGCAAGTTCCGCGCCTACTCCAGAGGTTTTAAAACGTACCTTACTGGGGCCGAAGACAATAATGTCTCCCGGTTATGTTTTTCAATATGCCCAAAACATTAATTCGGATGTATTGAAGTGTACCATAAAAAAAGGAACTATTTGAAATTTGATAGAATTCATTAATTTCCGTACCATAACCCCCAATACCCTATAAGCGGACATACAAAGTTCCTCCACATGAGGACCAAATGAGAGAATATTCTACAAATCTTTGATGCGTTCTATTCTTAGAGTGTATCTATAATATTTAAAATGCATTTCTCTGGGAAAGTACCAGAGTTTACATTTCGAAATATTCATGAGCGCTATCACTGATGCATTAAAAATGTCAATGTATGCATTTTGTGTCACGCCACAAAGATTGAATATCCTTCGCAAGAGATAAAAAAAAATTATTAAGTAGACACGTTATAGAAATCCCGTATTGGATTCGAAAAGAGCGTTTAATACGTAATTATATTTATTATAACGGCCTTCTCTGTTTAAACTGTTTAAACGGTCATTTAAACTATCTTCCACGCAATACACATCGACACCACAGCCAGCAGATAGGGAATATATTGTAGAAAATCCAATATTGCAATATGGATTTTTCCAGTGCTCCAAATTCTGAGGGCCGCAATCATTCCACGTTAATCTCGAGTAATACTTTTAAAATATAGGTTCGATGACACTTAAATCAATGTTTTCCTATCCCTATGCTCCAGAAGGAACATAATTAGGTAGAATGAATTAAAAAAACAATGAGTTCTTTGGAGAAATTCCTTCCGTCATTAAGTGACTTCGCACACAATACATAAAGAATAATAATCTTCTTCTTCTTCAGTTTCAATCCTGGGGATTGGTTAGTAGCAAAGCTCTGCATCTCCTCTTCCACTCCGCTCGGCCTTCAGCGATCCTCTTGAGCTCTGTATAGGAGGTGCAGTCCATATCGTGGCATATTTGCTCCAGATACTCCCGGCGAGGATGCCTTCTGCCAATCATTCCCTCCAGTATATTGTGCATGACATTTTCGTGTCGCAGCATATGACCCATCCATTCTGCACGCCTTTCCGATATGGTGTTTGACAGGTACCTGGTTTCTTTGTTCCTACTGAGAACCTCATCATTTGTAATATGGTATCTCCAGGAAATCCTTAGGATTTGTCTATAGGTTCACATCTCGAAGGCTTCCAATCTTTTTCGATCACTTTCGCCTATGCACCATGTCTCGCAACCATACATCAAAATACTCCACACGTATGTTTTGACCAATTGCTTGCGGAGCTTTACGTTCATGTTGTGGTATTCGAAAATCTTTGATTTCTTATTAAAGATGAGTTTTGCTTGGTGGATGCGACTGTCAACCTCTCTTTTTGTACGGCAATCCCATGTGATGTTGCGTCCAAGATAGACAAATTCTTTTGCGTACTTAAGTGCAACTTCTGACATTAGTATGTTCATTTGGTGTTCGTCTCTGCTTACGGTTATCGCTTTTGTTTTGTCCTTGTTTATTTTCATGTTGAACTTGAATAATAATATAACAATTTATACAGATCCGTTTAGACAGTAGACTCTCCTCATGCTTACGTATGTGTTTATGGATTGCGTGGGAATGGATAGTCATTTGAATGATTTATGCAACCATGTAACTTGCTTCATTTACTTTTGTCTGGTTGGTTGGAAGAGATTGCCACCTGGCAATAAGCCTGCCAGATTGTATTTGCAATAAAAGTGTTAAATAAATAAAAATGAGCCCGGTAGAAACTAAACGACGTTCAGATGCTGCACGGTTTCCCTTATTTTAAAAGAAACTTGATAACTGCGCGATAAATATATTTTAACATTTAAAAATATTACGAAACAACGCGTCTTCTTTCAGCCCTGGTTAATATACTATGGAGTATTTTAATTGTAACATCGCCTGACCATACGATGGTGAGCGTGGCCGGCATCTATCCATACACGCTAATGTATTCAGTCTGGAAACGGTTGGACCTTAATGATATGTATGACTTGGCCCATGTTTTTTTATCAACACGTTTTCATTTTGTGCATGTGGTGTGTTTTACACCTCTGGTTGATACTTGTATCACACAATAAATACGAAACTAGAAGACAGAGCGCTGTGAAATCGTCAGAGAGAACTCTTCGCATCAGTGGCACCGTTCCCTCGCCATGTAGGGACATCGTTTTTATCGTCGAGATAATATATTTTGATTAATATTACAGCGGCCGTATATTAGCGAGAGATTGTTGCAACACTCCGTGCAGAGTTTATATTCCACAATACGAGTATACTCTCGTATCGCCTTCCAACACTGTGAACTATCGGGTTGTTAGGAAAGTTATCGCGTATTTTTAGGTCAAATTCAAAAGCAACATGATTTAATTTAACTGTAACGTGTTAGTGATTGGTGATTTCGATATTTTTAGTATCTCAGCATTCTGTCACCGTGGTTGTTAAATATTTATATAGATTCATGTGTGAAGGAACTACATATAGTAGGTCAATGGGTAGCATATGCATTTTATCTTCTTGTTGTTTTAATTTTTGTTGTTTTGTATTTGTGTTTATGTATATTTTTGTTTTTATTTTTATTCTTATGATTGTGTGCAATATATTATGGGATGAATCTCCGGAAACGGTGATGTTAATTGGCCACCAAGATCATGTGATCTGACACCGTTGGACTATTTTCTTTGGGGTTACGTGAAAAGCCAGATCTACTATATAAGAATAACCCCCGATCATTTCCTGAGCTGGAGGACGAAATTATTCGTGTTATTGGTGAGTTAGAACCGCAATTATGCCAAAATGTCATCGAAAATTTTGGCAAAAGAGTGGACATCTGTGGAGCTGCAAAAGGTGGACATTTGGACGATATTGTTTTTTCTGTTTAAATGTCATATATAATCTACTTCAATGGCCAATAAAAAGTCTTTTGAAATTAAAGTAAATTGTGTGTTTTATTCAAGAATTTAAAAAAAATTAATAAAAAAACCGCTCAATTTGAGGGACCCTTTAGTTTCATAAACTCACTTTATATTTTAAAGCGTGAGGTTCAACTCAGAATACCATCACGAAATTTTAAGGTTAGAAATAAGTACTGTAAAAGTCGGTTAATAAGAAAAACAATAATTCGTATTTTTCGTCATTTTCTAAGTCCCAAAATCGATTTTTCATAATGCATTTTACTGTTAATACGACAAACCGCATATTTCGCCAAAAGGTATTTATGAAATCGAATAATTCGAAATTTTCCAATCAAATCACGGATCCTCGTAGTATTTAAGTCCGCGTAGTATTCGCCTTGGCGGCGAAACGACCGCTGAATAACGTATCGGTGAACGATTAAACTCCCGGGACTTCCTTTATATCCAAAGTTCAATATCAAAATATCTCAAGATTATTATCGTTAGTATGGGGTTTTGGGTTTTATTTTTATATAAATTAATGCGTATTTTTAGTTTGTTTTTTTTTTTTATTTGTCCTTAATTTGTCAAAAAGATGCAGATTATAATTCCGTAATGAAGGACACGATTCAATAAAGACTAGGTAAATCATCACATTTATATTACGTGTTGTAAATATAAACAAGTTATTTTGTGTAAACAAGTGACTATATCGAAATCAAATAAGTGAAACTTATAGGGTGTTTAAAGTTAATTTGTAGGCATTAGTTGTCCATGAAAAAGAGTACTTATTTTTTCCTTTGTTTTACCATTGAATATGATATATTATTAAGTCTCAATATTGCGGAAGTATGCACATAAAACTTAGTTTGATTTACATTACATTTTAGCTTTTCCCTTCTTGTGCTAAAAAATCCGCGCGTTCCGGTGCTGTGTATTCAATACACATGTAAAAATGAGCAATTATAAATTGAAAAAATAAGAATATTCATAGCCAATCGCTTAAATTAATTAAATTTGAAGTCAAAAGTGATAATAATTGAAATTTAATTGCTGAAAATATGAAAAAAACCTCGACGTTCACAAAACGGTCGTAGAGACCACCTCAAATGGATGCCCGCGAGCTACTGAGACGGGACTCGGAACACTAATACTGTGTATGTTATACCTCGAAGGCAGAAACAACTGCGAACTGAGAAATATTTCTTGCGTTCCCATATACCGAAGTAGAGTGAGAGTGAGACGGGAATAGCGTCGCTTCCTCACCGATAGCGGTTTTTTAGCTCTTATTTAGTATTTAGGCTTGACTATGAATTTGGGAATTTTGGGACCCTTAGAGTCGTTGAACTTTTTCCGTTATAAAAACCACGATATAAAAAGAATAATGAAGAATACATAATATGGAGAAGAATAAAAAGAACGCGGTTCAAGTCGGGGAAGCCCGCAGCATATTTGCCGCAATGGCGGTAGAAGTGCAATGCTTTTTGCGCGCCAAGTCTGCAAAAAATGTCAGTTTTTCCCCCGCACCGTCTGCAGCCGATATGCGAGTGGGAGAGCGCTATGCGCCCCGCTATAGAGCTCGCTGGTCGCTGCCCGCCGCTGGTGAGGGAATTTCTCCTCTGCCGCCGCGGCTCCGTCTGGTCTGCACGCGGCAATAAAAACTGCAACGGCCGATAAAGAAAATAAAACACACGACCGCCACTTTCTTTTTTCACTCTGGCAAGAGCATTGCGCGGGTTTTTTTCCTAGCGGGTCATCCCGTAACATTTTTTGACTTAAGTTTATATGACACGATTAGTAAACATATCTAAGAAATGTTTCGGAAAGCGATATTTCGTGCGTTTGTAGATTTATTTAATTTTATTACGGTTGATTTCGACAGTTAAAATATTACATTTTGAAATTTTAGAGTAAGTCAACAAGATATTTAAAAAGTATAAATATTAAGACTGTATTATACACAATTATAACCAAAAGAAGCATACCGCCACATAGACAAGCACACAGCAGGCCAATGCAGGCCAACTGGGCTGTATCCTACCCACTTAAGGACTTAAAAAAAACAACAATCACGCGAGCTCTAGATTTGAACAGTCAATATCATCATTAATTATTTCGTGAGAAATTATCAGATCAGAGACAACTCGTCTTAGGGATAATATTGCAAGACACAATTCCACCTCGAGGGCATCGTATCATCGCATCACATAAAAAGCGTCTGATCGTGTGAGACGAGAGAGATTGAGATAAATTATGGATTTAATAATAAATAAATAAGTGCAATTGCCTCGCTGTACGAAAACAGTAGAGCATGTGTAAAAGTTCATGGAGAACTTACAAAATGGTTTTAAATTATTAAGGTGTAAATCAAGAATATGTAATGTCACCTTGGTTGTTTAATTTATATATAGAGTCATGTGTGTACGATTCGAAAGATGATGGGAGAGGTAAAAATATGAGTTAAGATGCAGATGATATGGTTATGCTTACTGAAAAATGAGAATAAAAGTGTTAATTTACCAAAATAGTGAGTTTATGTTACTCAAAAAATCAGGCAATGTCTGTGGATCTTCCTCGACAGCCACCCAGAGGAAGACCAAAGAACTCCTGGATGACTCAATGCTCCAAAATTCTGCAGAGAAACGGCCTAGATGAAAGCGACACCCAGAACCGAAGAACATACAGCCTGAGAACGAGAAGAGCCGACCTAGGTAATGAGTTGGGACAGTGCCAGGAAGAAGATGTTACTCAAATTCATTTTGAAATGGACGCTTTTTTCTTCGTAATTTTTGGTTGATTTAATACGCCATTATCGATCTTGTATTTAATTGTTATTCATAGTTTATTTTAATATTTAGTCATTATGACCTCTTGAAACGGACGAATAAAAAGAGAGAAGTACAATATTATCCACCACCAAAAGCAGAAAGTCGAAGTACTTTGGAGATATAACGTTTGGATAATAATAATAAAACTCTGTTGCAGGAGAAAATTCACAACAGAACTGCGGTAAGAAAACACATCTTATGGTTGAAGAACTTACGGGATCGGTTACATTAGGGTACTATATATTTGTTCAGAGTTGTCTCAAAGTTCAAGATAGCCATGAGCTAGAGACATTTCAAAACTAAGAAGAAGATAGCCTCTTTTGGTTGAGACTTATGACTAATCAAAGCATCTCTCTATCCACAGTCATTTTTAATACATCACCATCACGCCGTTTCCCTGTTGAGGTAGGCAGAAAGTACAGAGTGCAAAACTTTCCTATTTCGATACACATATTTCGCCTCTTCCATGAACCTTCTCCTACGATTTATTTGACTTCTTAGATTTCCTTCTTACATACTCGTACGTACATAACTCTTTCACATCCAGTCACCATATCTTTGCATCTTTAACATCCAAACACCATGTCATATAGCTCCTACAATTTATTTGACTTTATACTTTTTCAATATAATATATATAAACACACATTTTATTGCATGAAGTAGAATCATGGACCCTCAAAGTAAGTAGTATGAACCAACTGGAAGCATTCGAAATGTGGATGCACCGGAGAATGCTACGGACACCCTGGACGGATATGGTCAGCAACACGAGGGTTCTTAAAGAGCCAAAGTTGATAGAGAGTTGCTGACTAACATTAAAATCCGAAAGGTGTCCTACTTTGGTCATGTACTTAGAGGACCAAATTACAAATTGCTGCACCTGATCATCCAAGGCAAAATAGAAGGCCGAAGAGGTGTTGGCAGGAGGCTCCGCAATATACGTGATTGGACATAAGGCATAAGGGGCGTTGGGGATCTTTTTAGGGCTGCCGGGGACAAATATATCTACTCTCAAGTGATATTCAACGTTGGGGGGACCTGACATGACACTGAGAAGAAGAAACACATATTTTCATGACAATATTTAAACTGACTTCAACAAATGTTTTTTAGATAAAAAAAATGTTGCAAAATTTTTAGTATTTGGGACGAGCCAATTCCCTGGCCAATGTAAACTTCGGATAAGCAACTTGGTTATTATATAAAAAGTACTCCGATTTCTTTCCCCGGCCATAATGCACATCGCCCTTTTTCTGCACTGTTTTCAGTTTATCTCGTTGCTGCATGAAACTTTCGAGAGCTTTAATATTATGTAGTATATACGCAAAATGGATCCAACCCAAAAAAGATTGTTTTGTTGTTTATTTAAAATATCGACTAAACATACAGCAAAAATATGCAAACATACCATCATGTCGTCTCCCTACCTGGGTAGACAGAAATAAGAGAGCGCCAGACTTTCCTGTCGCAAAACACGTATTTCGCCTCTTCTACTCGTACATCCATACACCTTCTTATACAGCTCCTACGATTTCTCAGACTTTTTAGATTTCGTTCTTTCAAAATGCCACACATTTTATCCGTTCATACATTCCTTGGTTTTCCTCTAATAAGTCTTCCACTCATGTTTGCACTGCACACTTGTTTTGTTAGTCTTTCTTCATTCATTCGATCCAAGCGACCTAACCATATAGCCGTGTTCTTCGTCATTTTACTTAAAAAGTATTCAATCAATTTAATGTTTACTTTAAACTGATTTTTTATTCATTCATTATAAAGAGTCTTTCAAATTGAGCGGTTTTTTTAATTCATTTTTTTAGCTCTTGAATAAAACACACAATTTGTTTTGATTTCAAAAAACTTTTTGTTGGTCATTGAAGTATAATGGATGCCATTTAAACACAATAAACAATATCCGCCAAATGTCCACCTCTTGCAGCTCCACAGATGTCCACACTTTTGTCAAAAATTTCGACGACATTTTGGCATAATTGCGGTTCTAACTCACCAATAACGCGAATAATTTCGTTCTCCAGCTCAGGAATTGATGTGGGGTCGTTCTTATAGACCTGAATTTTCACGTAACCCCAGAGAAAATAGTCCAACGGTGTCAGATCACATGATCTTGGTGGGCAATTAACATCACCGTTTCCGGAGATTACAATAGATACAATAATTCTCAATTTGAACGCGTTGTTGTATTGTATACGACTCCATTTTTATAAATGTCATACATTACACTTCTTAAATGTCATAAGACCCAGGCAAGTTCGCGACGCCATCTGTATTTTATCCAAACTTAAAAAAAAACCGCTCAATTCGAAAGACCCTATATATGTACTGCTCATTCTTATTTGTGGCATCATTGATATATAGGGGTGAAACGTGGACGTGTAAAATGAATGAAAGGAACAAGGTTAATGCAGTGGAAATGCGTGCACTGAGAAGTACACGTGTTGTGTTGATGTATCACAGAGTAAGAAATGTGTTTACTAAGGATGAATGTGACTTTCTTCAATCAGTCTTTCCACGTGCCCAAACTATCTCAGGGCGCATTTCCCCTTCTCAACACCTCAGCGCCTCAAGTTTGCATTCATCCCTAATAACATGATTTCGTATTATGTCATACATTGTCATCCCATGATTCTTTAAAATTCGTGCATTTCTACAGTATTTATTCACGTTTCACACCTGTTTTTCATAGTTGGTATTAAAATACTGTTGTGAACTAGCATCTTGGGAGATTTTGATAATGTCTGATTTCATTAAATTTATATATAATAAATACATAAATATACAAATGATGTGCGTTCTTTCGATAGAATCTTTATTCGGAATTAGGGTTTAATTTTCGATTCAAAAAATATATTAATGTTTTAATTAAGTTTTTCGTATGCAGACATTCTAAAAAATTTCTAGTTGGTAGGAAGAAATTTTTATTTGGTGACAAGTAAACGAAAGTGCGAAAATTTTAAGGTGAATCGGGATTGTATTGTACGCAAAATAATGTTGACCGAATCAGAAATCAAACTCAAAATATCCGGATAGCAGTTTCTTTTCTTTGAACGAATTGATTTCATTTAGTTCTATCGTTATTGATAAAGATGGAATTTATTTTTTACTTTTACAATTTAAACAGTATTTATTATTTATAGTTAAGGCATTAACATTGTGGAGGTTCAAAGACTTTGTAATTTGTTTTATCAAACACTGTTTATTCCACTTTTTGTAACGGTATAACCCTACCGGTTTCAAGGTGCACACCTCATCATAAGGGGAGCACAAACAAGTCTAGTGTTTCCTCCCTTTATGACGAGGTGAAAGCCTTGAAACCGGTAGGGTTATACCGTTACAAAAAGTGGAATAAACATTGTTTGATAAAACAAATTACAAAATTTAAACAGTTTTTGGTTTGTAAAATGTTTCATGAATTGAATTTATTCAGATGAACTGGTTGATCGAAAGAATTTTTCAGAGCAATACGCTAACCAGATCTAAAATATTTTACTATGTTTACAAACTAGTGAAACTATAAAAAATTATAACAAAATATTATGCAAATGTTACTGTTTGATTTTTCATATAAAGTTCTTTGAATCCGGTTTTTGATTGGTTGGAACAAATTGTATGTATCGACAGGCCCTTTAGACTGCACTAAGTACATATTATATAACAAGTGTGTATTGCAGAATAATATTCTAAATAAACTTAAAAAACGTATTTTGTGGGTTGGATGGTTTATGCATATAGAGTTCCGATAGTTGAGAAGATTGCAGTTGGCCCGCGAGTATAGGCACGGGCGGTCTTCCTCGTTTCCCTACATAAAGATGCTTTATTGTTATTGCCCTGTCTTATAGGGCACGGGATCCGGCAGAGGGGAGGAGAGGAGAGGCGTGGGAGGCAGGCACGGCACACTGCGCCGAAACCTTCGTTTTGGGTACATAAAGGAAAAATATCAAAATAAGAATGTGAAAGGCTGCTGAGTTGAGAACATTTAAAAAGAGTGCTCCTAGATAATTTGGGCGTGTAGAATTAATGAACAAAGACAAATATACAATACAGAGCGTGTGTTGCTATATTGTGTGCATGCACACAGCACTACGCAAGCACACACCAGCAGGCAGGCAAATCAATACCTGAACAGTGCTACATAAATAAAGGCAATCCCTCGATATAGTGTGAGATTGTAAGTCCATCTTGTACATGCAATATTGTGCGCATGCTCACAGTACTATGATCACATGTAAGCAGGAAAATCAACACCTGAGCGTTGCTACATACATAAAGGCAATCCCTCGATATATTGTGAGATTGTAAGTCCACCTTGTGCTTGCAATATTGTGCGCATGCTCACAGTACTACAAGCACAAGTAAGCAGGCAGATCAACACCTGAGCAGTGCTACATACATAAAGGCAATCCCTCGATATATTGTGAGATTGTAAGTTCATTTGTGCTTGCAATATTGTGCGCATGCTCACAGTACTACAAGCACACACCAGCAGGCAGGCAAATCAACACCTGAGCAGTGCTACATAAATAATGGCAATCCTTCGATATATTGTGAGCTTGTGAGTCCATCTTGTGCGTGCAATATTATGCGCATGCTCACAGTACTACAACAAGCACACACCAACAGGCAGGCAGATCAACACCTGAGCAGTGCTATATACATAAAGGCAATCCCTCAATATATTGTGAGTCCATCTTCTGTGCATGCTCACAGTGCTACAACAAGCACACACCAGCTGGCAGGCAGATCAACAGCTGAGCAATACTATATGTATATATGATAAATACAAAACAAATATACAGTGGAAGGCGCGGTGGAGGAAAACCAAGAATAATATGATTGGATCAGGTAAATTATATTTTGAAAGAAGGAAACGTAAAAATCAGAAAAATCTTAGTTGTTGTATGCGAAGGTGAATAGGTGTATTACAGAAGAGGCGAATAATGTGTGTCACGGCAGGAAAGTTTGGTGCTCACTCCTCTCTGCCTGTCCCGGCGGGGAGACAGCGTGATGTATGATCATTACGAGAAAAAACATATTTTCTCAATATAACTAAATGTGCTTCCTCAACAAACTAAATAATTTCTTATACTCGTATTTGTTAGAAAATTATAAATTTTTGCGTCTATTATGTTTCACTTCGACGTATTGATACTAGAATATTGTTGTGGACCATCATCTTAGATATACGGAGAATACATATTCTGCTTACCGACAGATAATGGTCTGAGTAGATATCGGGATCTCTTAAATCGAGAATTGATAACGGTCTTACTTGATAATGGTCTTACTTGATAATGGTCTTACTTGATAATGGTCTTACCACTAAATAATGGTCTGAGTAGATATCGGGATCTCTTAAATCTCTCACATTGGGAACGTTCTTTACAGGGAACAATCAATACATACATAGTCAATTAAAGATCGTTCGTTTCTTCTTCCTAACGTATACATATGATTTAAATACAAACGTATGTAATACAAAAGCATAGGAGTATCATCATTTATGTTTATATAGAATAATATTAAATCTTAACTGAAAGCTATAAAAAATATTAAATTTTATAGTATATGAAAAGCAATTTTCCAGCCAGTGTGCGGCGCTCGCTTTTCCGCCGTAACGGAGGAGATCGCGTCCGTAAAAGCGCGCTAAAATATATTTGAAAGAGATACGGTTATGGGTGGCGCTGCAGTAAAGCTGCGAGTATCGCGGGGTAAAAGGGGGTGGGTAGGGGCGGGGAGTTAGGAGGCTGTATCTGAGAATACGTTTCCTGAAAAATGCTTGACTTCAATTTCCATCACGTTGATGTGTACAAAGAATTTGATTAAAAATGACAAAAATATCATTTAAAATACAATTTCAATAATTCCTTTGCTTTTTTTACCGTACTAGCAACAAAGCACATCAATTACAGAATCTAAACTAATATTTATATAAAATATCTAAACATGAAAGTAAGAATAAAAAAGCAAAACTTTCTGTAAAGCACCGTTTAGTGAGCAAATTGTCATGTGAAAAGTATTTATTTAACACTTTTATTGCAAATACAATCTGGCGGGCATATCGCCAGGTGGCAATCTCTTCCAACCAATCAGACAAAATGAATGAAGCAAGTTACATGGTCGCATAAATCATTCAAATGACTATCCATCCCCACGAAATCCATAAACACAAACGTGAGCATATGCCCACAAACCCCACAAAGACGGACAATCATCCGAACATTATTTTTCAAATAAAGTGAGATATCATCAATCAAAAGAAAAGGAAGGGATGGTGTAAAGAAAAGAAAATTCAGGAATGAAACACGTTATTTTACTGACTAGAAATTAAGAGTTTTTTCAGTCGCTTCTTAAAGCATACCAAAGACGGAGCGAGTCTTATATTGGTTTGTAACTGATTCAAGAGTCTCACTGCAATAATCCCAGAGTTCGTAACTGATTCCAGAGTGACAGTAAAGGACGACGTAAAAAAACAGGATCGGTGAACTGAAAAGGCCAATAAACAATATCTGTAAAGTATATGACAAAAGTAAGGTATGTGGTATATATATATATATATATATATATATATATATATATATATATATATATATATATATATATATATATATATATATATATATATATATATATATATATATATATATATATATATATATATATATATATATATATATATATATATATATATATATATATATATATATATATATATATATATATATATATATATATATATATATATATATATATATATATATATATATATATATATTTAATTTAAACGTAAATTTGTTATTTTGGCGCTTAAAATTATCGATGACAATCGAAATTGATCCAAAATTAATAAAACCCATACTTAAATTTTCATATTTTGTGACAATTTTTTCGTTTAGAAGTGTAGCAAGCATTATGTGAATATATATTATATTATACTACACTTTTGTTTTAAACATAACAACCTGGTTGGCTTATTGTCATGTGGCAATCACTTCCAGCCCTCTAGAAAGATGTTAAAGAGTACTTAAGTGAAAACTAAATTGGAACCAATTTTTCAATTGGGTGTACCAACGGGAATAACCTGCTATCTCCGGATTGGAAGACTGACATATTACTAACTACACAACAGAGGTCAGTCTGAGAAGGATATCTATGGATGTCATAATTTAATTAAAAAATATTGCAGCAGTCTTATTTTTAAATGTCATACCGAAAAAATCACGTTTGTGTTTTGAAGCCATTCTCATACTGGAATTTGTCGGTAGTTTGAATTAATTTTCAAGTCACATAATAAATTTAAGGATTATTTCTCCTGATTTATTTTACAAATTGATGAAAATAAATCAACAATTTCACGATGATTCTTAAACAATTAAATGACACAATGAGAAAAAAATATTAACACAAATTTCTTAATAAAAATTATTAAATATTATTTAAATTGTTTTTTGTTTGTAATTTATTTTTAACAAACACTATTTATTCCACTTTTTTATGACGGACGGTATAAATTGTTTTTGTTTATTACCTATTTGACATCATTTATCATAATTATTAACTGCATTCATTATTGGATGCGACGTCATTTTATATGATTATTTATAAACTGCATCCATTATTGGATGCAACGATATTATCCATAATTTTGATCAATTTTCCGATTATAAAGGGTCTTTCAAATTGAGCGGTTTTTGTAATTCTGGGATAAAACACAGATGGCATCGCGAAGTTGTCTGGGTTTTGTGACATTTGAGAAGTGTAATGTATGATATTTATAAAAATGGAGCAGTATACAATACAACAACGCGTTCAAATTGAGAATTATTTTATGTATTGTAATCTCCGGATACGGTGATGTTAACTTGCCACCAATATCATGTGATCTGACATCGTTGGACTATTTTCTCTGGGGTTACGTAAAAATCCAGGTCTATAAGAATGACCTACGATCAATTCCTGAGTTAAAGTAAAAAATTATTAGCGTTATTGGTGAACTAGAACCGCAATTATGATAAAATGTCATCGAAATTTTTGACAAAAGAGTGGACATCTGTGGAGCTGCAAGAGGTGGACATTTGGCGGATATTGTTTTTGTGTTTAAATGTCATACGTTATACTTCAATGATCAATAAAAATATTTTTGAAATCAAAGCAAATTGTGTGTTTTATTCAAGAATTAAAAAAATTGAATTAAAAAAAAAAACTTAATTTGAAAGACCCTTTATTTATGAAAAGTTTGCAAATAGATTTTTTTTAACTTGAAAATTATTAAAAAAGGAAACAAAAATTAAAAAATATAATTTATTTAAAGCTGAAATTCACCTCAACTATATTTACCATTTCAAACTAGACGGAAGACGTTTTTCTAAATATAATAATTTCAAATCGGCATCAAATGAAGATTTTTACTTTTCAATGTTACTTTTTCAAACTTATAATTCTGTTAAAACAAAATGTAATTATCATATCAGAGAAAACATTTATGACAACCTCCGTAGTCTAATTGGTAAAACGTTCGACTTCGACCAGAGAGTTTTGGTTCCATTTCCGACAGTACCCGAATAAAAAAGTGTCCCAATCTGGTAAAAAAGTTCGTCTGATAACAACACTTTCACGCACTGGACGTTTGCGAGTGTTGTTGTTTCTTCACGTGTGGAGTAGTAATGCCAATATGTGCGAAGACGGATCATGGGTTACGTGCCTACTCAAATAGTTAAAACTGGCTTATAAGGCTGAATACAATGTTGTCTTCCGGTCACGCTCTTACACATACCCAAATTCGGATTTGTTAAAGAGTACCTTCGTTACACACAATATTAATAAATATTCCAGTAGCCCTTTTTATCCTGCATCCACGCTACGAGTATAGTACATACGAGTACCATTACGCCCATTCCCTGCTGGGGTGGGCAGAGTGAAAAGAGAGTTAGTTTTTCCTATCTCGACACACATATTTCACATCTTTACATTCATACACCTTCTCATACAGCTTATACGATTTCTATCACTTTTTACTTTTCCTTTTTTCATAATATCATTCACTTGATCCAACCATACCTTCCTAGGATTTCTCCTGACGCGCTTTCCACTCTCATTTGCACTGCATATTAATTTTGTAAGTCTAAACACTATTCAATGTAACTTTATGTTCATTTTGTGTATTCCACAGTAAATAATGAGTTTTTTACTTAATTATTTTCAAACCACTTGGCTAAATGGTTGAAAATCTAAATATCAAACTCCTACTCGAATTTTAAAATATTATTTGTTTCGTGTGAAACAAGAAAAGTTTATAATTTCATATAATAATTATGTTATGTATAGCAAGGTGAACTTTCAATTAAGTCAAAACAACTTATTTTTATATTTTGAATGATAGCTTGAATGTTTCTATTTCGAATGATAGCTGCTTCTGTGGCATAGTTTGTTAGACCTTGCAACTTGGAAGAAGCGAGCTCAACACCGATTTTCTTTACAAAGAATCCGAGTCCGATCTTCACTTAAGGCTTTTCAAACTTATTTTTGGTTGGTCGGAAGAGATTGTCACATGACAATAAACACATCAGATAGAACTGAGTTCAACGGATGGATACACTTATACACTACAATAATACACCTATATTTAAGCTAAATATTTTTGTATTATTAGTATAAACAAATTGATAAACTGATTTCTTATTTAGAATATATTCACTGTAAGAGAATATTGCATTTTATTACACTTTCGTTGTATACAATATAACCTTATAGATTTATTGACATGTTGTAATATTCCCAATCGGACAGAAGTACGAGTATGTTTAAGAGATCTTAAATCTTAAACAATGCCTGACTCGTGTCTTTTATCGTAATTTGGGTATCAAAGGAACCAAACCGGCAGCCTCGGAGTGAAGACAGGCTTATTAACTAAGATACTGAGGTCATTTAATCTCTATCAACTATAAATACTTATTAAAACCTCATATTTAGAATGATAAAGGAACCAATAAGTCAAAACGGTCGTCCTTATAATTAGATAAAGTATAAATAAACAGTTATAAATTAATAACACCTAACGTTAATTACCAATAAGGTTTATTTAAATGAGCATTCCGATTTATAAATTAAATGCCTTCAACTGAAACAATAAAAACGAACGAGCATTCATTTTTATGTATTCGGATGAAAGACAATTTCAACTTGACACAAAACAATCGTCGCATGTTGGTAAATAATAAAAACTTTCATCCATAATTTAACAGACAAAGCATCGTATCGATCAATTAGTAAATGTATTAATATTTATGTTGAGACTTCGACTTACTGGTACCGTTGGCGTTCCTTCCCAGTATCTTGGCGCTGCCGTTGTGAGACTCTGCCCCGTGAGCGAGTGCCGGGGGCTGAGAGGCGCTCGGCGGCGCCGGGGGCGCGGGCGGCGAAGGTTGCGCCGGGCAGGGCTTCTCCATGCCGCCTCCGGAGCCACTCCTCACGGACACCATGCAGCCCTTCTTCCTAGACACTTCCTATTTTCACCACACAACGCTATGTTCTTCCTTTTTCCTCGGTCGTTAGGTCAGATCCTCCGGAAGCACGGCAGCATTGTCGGGTTATACGCGTGAGATATCGTTTTGGTTGAAAGGGATTGCCAGATCGCAAAATATATACACCACCGTAGAGGTCTATAGTATATATTATATATATAAAAAAAACAGCACAAAAAGTTAATTGAAAAAAGGGTGGAAATTGGACGTTTTCGGATTATCAATTACTGTTTTCAGCTATCCAAAACCTGAAACTTTCCTTTTTCTTTGCTAACTTTTTCTTATGTCATAAGAACACAATTCGAAGCACTTACAAGTTTTTATTTGTAAATCGTAAAATTATTTAACTATTTCAGTTATTGTAAAGTTTTTATTTATTTTTAATTACTAAATATTATTAAACCAAAAGAACGGAAATATTTAGTGCATCGCCATTGTTTATTTTCATTAAATGCACGTTGTACTATGCGTTAACGTGTTTTAATTAGAAAATACGCGCTTTTTTTCAAACAAGAATGTGCGATACTTGTATATCCCCTTTGAAAAGAATATCTCACGACGGAAAAGATTTTTTTTAAAGTCCGTACGTGTTGTTTAAATAATTCCAGGCGGTATGTTTTAAAACAAAAACACCGAATAATCGAATTGATCGTTTTAATGAATGTTTTTAAATTCGAGCGCAGTATCTTCGGACATGTTTTCCAAGATGATAAGTATTCATTCTCCAAATAGGGCAGGGAACAATGTCTTATTATCATTCAATTAAAAAGATGCTATCCGAGATAAAAACAAATAAAAAGTGTTTCAATCACTCATTAATTCAAGTAATTTATCAAGAATAAAAATCGCAAAACTTTTCAATGCACCGTCGCACTCACGCGACGGATCAACGAAACTCGGCTGAAGAAAAAAATATATAATATTGTGGCGCTTTCGGCGCGAGTTGAAAAAAAAAACTGCGGGAAAATTGTTGTTTCGCGAGTGAGGTTACGAGTTAGGTTATGTCGGGTACGCGGCAGACCCACGTTATGTTGTCGACTCGGTGTCTCGAGAGCGACTGGGGCTGGCCCGTACCGTGGCGCGGCACCCCGGGGACGCACCCCTCACATAACATAACATATATTACTACATAGTGCGCGCTCACCTGCCGGCGGTTTCGGAAATTACATTCTTTCAATTTTTTTTCAGTAAAATGGGATATTGCATGACGGTGTGTCTATTTTCCCCTTTTGCTATTTTTACCTAGATTTTGCAGTGTTTTTTATGGTACTGTCGACTGTGTTTTCTCGCTTGACACCGTTATTTTATTTATTTTAACACTTTCATGTGAATACATGTGGCGATTTTTTTTAGTTAAAGTTTTTTTAACCCTTCCTGTTCGGTGATAACCGGACTGTCCTAAAAACTTTAATATCTCTATAAATATAATAAATACTGGGGTCAGATTTTAGGCATTCCTCCGTAATACATTTACGCATTGAATGAAAAAATAATATGAATAATAATTGGCACTTATCGGTCACATCACATATATTTTGTGAAAATCGGGAATAAATTCACCAAAAACTTTAATATCTCTATAAATATAATAAATACTGGCTTCAGATTTTAGGTATTCCTCCGTAATACATTTACGCATTGAATGAAAAAATAATAATAATTAGCACTTATCGGTCACATCAGATATATTTTGTAAAAATCGGGAATAACTTCACCAATACAATCAAACGTGTGCCAGTGTGTGACGTAGTGTATTCATTCTAAAAAAACCGCCATGGGTGAGAAAGCGACGCTATTCACGTCTCACTCTCACTCTACTTAGGTATATGGGAACGCAAAAAATAGAATCTCACTTCGGTCGCTTCTCTCTTTTTAGTAGCCAACCGGCTCTCGTTCGATGTTTTTTTTTTTCATATTTTCAGCAATTAAATTTCAATTATTATCACTTTGACTTCAAATTTTATTCATTAAAATTAAAAGCAAAGGTAAATCTTAAAGAAAATGAGATAGAGATGGGAATTGATAAGGAGTTATGAACGAGGAAATTTTGAGAAAAGTAATGCATTTTTAAAGTTTCTCCTTTAAAACATCTGATTGATCTAGTTAGACCGTTCCACAGTCAAGCTGAATGAACCGCAAAATATGATGCGATAGAAAACAAAGAATGTTGTCACCAGATCGGAGGGACTGTCCACGCTTAAGAAGAATATTGCTTTTTGCTCGCTGATACTGAAGACAGTTTAGATTATTTAAAAAAATATTAAGAAAAATTAAAATGGAAGATAACTCTTAATGAAAATAGGGATGAGGGTGGGTATTGTATGAAGGGTAAGGACGAGGAATATTTTGAAATAAATAATACATTTTTTAGTTTATTCTTAACACTTTTAATCCCAGTATATTTTGCATAAAATGTGCGAAAAATCCCAAGCATTTTTTGGCAAAAAACAGTCGTTTATACTTTATTTTTTATTTCAGTTAATATTTAGTGTTAAAACCTATTTTTTGTGGATTCCTCCCTGAAGTGTAAAATAATAATTAATTTTCATATTTCATAATATTTTTTTTTATTAAACATAAAAACTGTATGAAAACTTTGAGGACGATGATCGGTCCTGTGGGATTTTTCGCTTACACCAGTTGGGGCCGATAATCGGCCCCGTGGGGTTAAAAGGGTTAAATATCGATAAGGATGCATCCTTTGCATGCATCCAGCACGTCTGATTTTGGACCTTAATGGTATTGCCATGAATTTACGAGATATTTCTGACGGAGAGTGGTAACTTTTGTAAAAACACGCCTTCAAATATAAAATAAATGTAGGCTGGTGATTCTGTGACAAGGGGGTGCGAAAAGATTTGGAGATCTCCACTTAGACATGTGAGTGAATGCCTGATGAGAGTGCAGGGTGTGTAATGAGAAGTTGTTGGACATTGTTTTGATTTGAGATTATGAAGTGATTTAAATCGTGTATGTAATAATTTGGGATTTAAGTGAATGTTTCAGCTAAAGGTTTTAGCATGGAGAACAAATATATAATTGTTAACAGGAAAACTACAAACCCTTTTTGATTTACATACTATTGTTTAATGTAGCCCCTGGGAATTAAGGTTGTTTTCGGTGCCGTATTCATGAACTGATCCCTTAAGGGTATCACCACTCGCACTCGGAATGATTTTGTTGAGTAAATTTTCTGAAATCGACATATTCCACATCTCCGTAGATAAATTGAGGATTAAACTCCTTAATAAATGTTATAGGTATAAATAACTGCATCACTTCACAGAAGGCATGAGTAACATTGTTCATGCTGTGGTCATTATACTATATTTAGACTTTGTAATTTAATTATTTTTCTTGTTCCTTGATGTTATTGTTAAATGTTTAGTATAACAGTAGTTTCTTACATATTCTCCCACTGCCTCCTATCTCTCATATTGTTATTGCCACAAATCATCCTCTTTATAGGGTGGAATACTTAATTAACTAATTATAATCATTTATTATCTACAATATAACACGTTTATTGTAAATAATATTAAATTAAAATGAACCAAAGAGTATAACATAATAATGCAAAAACTCAACAAAGGGGAAGGCCTGTGACGAAGTTTATTCGTATATTGTATTACTTTATAAATAAATATAGGTTAATTGATAGCAACATAGTATATAGATAATATATTAAAATAAAACATCAAAAACACACAAATGGCAGAGAATACATTAAATACAGAAGCTATCAAAAAGTCTGGGCTCATCTAATAACATCCCCTCGGCCAAGATACACCCACCAATATAGGGCGAGCCCAGCCACGGAGACACCAGATGCTTTTCAGCCCACACCCTTGCACATGTAGAATAAGAAGAAGAAGAAAAAAATTGAAAATAAATAGATGGCAGAAAAATAAACAAATTCACAAATGTGTACTGCAATCTGGCGGGTTTATTGCTTTGTGGCCATATCTTTCAACCAATCAGATATTATATATTACTTATAGTTAAGGCATTAACACTGTGGAGGTTTAAAGACATTGTAGTTTTTTTAGTCAAACGCTGTTAATTTCACTTTATGTAACAATATAACCTTGTTTGTGTTCCCCTGATGATAAGGTGAAAGTCTTGTTTGTGCTCCCCTGATGATGAGATGAAAACCTTGAAACCAGTAGGGTTATACCGTTATATAAAGTAGAATAAACAGTGTTTGACTAAAAAAATTACAACCAGAATATGTTAATAAACCTTTAGAGAAAATAAGATTAGAACTCTTTAAAAAAAAAGTGGATACTAACGGGAATCAAACCTACAGCCCCGAGTTTGAAAGACTAGGCCACACAGGTCGTCTACTGTCACTTCTAAATAAAAGCAATATCTCCCATTATTAAGAATAAAAGCCATTTCGTTTCAAAGTTGGTGCACCTGGCGTCTAGTAGGGATCCTAACGGTCAGTTTGCTTGGTCCCGCGTGTTTGTTGGTCATTTTGTTCACTCACAGTAAATTCATCCGATGGAAAGGTCGTCGTGCGCTCCCGCCAACTCTCGTCCGTGCGAGACCCGCGCGGTTATCAGTTTTTTGACTTTGCAGAACAATACCGCCACGAATATCCATCGGAAGCTCGTGGAAGTTTATGGTAGTGATGTGATGAGTCGACAATATGTCACGAAGTGGGTTAGGTTGTTCAGAGAAGGCCGTACTGATACTCACGACGAGGCAAGTCAGTAATTTCTGACGAATTTGTGCAAAAAATTGAAGAACAAGTACGAAATGACCGCCGTGTGACGCTTGACGACCTTCACGAAAAATTTCCTGACATTTCTCAAAGTCTCCTTGGTAATATTGTGTCGGAAAAACATGGTTACAAGAAGTTGTGTGCGAGATGGGTGCCCAGAATGCTCACACCGGAGCACCAACAAAATCGCGCGACCGCCGCGCGTGAATTTTTGGATCGTTTTGCACAAGAGGGAGAAGCTCTTGTTTTTCTGGACTCTATCGTGACGAGGGATGAGACGTGGGTGTGTCACTACACCCCAACAATTTTCTAACGATCAGAAGGTCGAGGAAGCTGTGAAGAAGGGGCTGAAAGAGCTGGCGGTCTATGACACTGGCATACAAAAGCTGGTGCCCCGACTACAGAAATGTCTCGATCTCGACGGCGATTATGTTGAAAAATAGTTTAATATACTTTTGAAGTATCCTGTATAAATGTTGTAACCTTACTTTCTGGATGACCCTCGTAGAATACCCCCATGGCTTAGTTAATAGATCGGTAGTCTTTGGCTACTATCAGTCACCACCATCGTCTACCATAGTATATCGGACGTATGCGTCACATAAAAAATATGATTTATTTATATTTTCTTATTTTGTATGATATGTAAAAAATATGATACTGTGTACCTATTGTAATGAAATATTCCTTATGCGTGGCCTTTGCAATATTTACTATGAAAAGTCGATCGACCCATGCAAGCGATGATCGCGCGAGATACATAGTATCTAGTAAGCCATGACGGCATACACAGGCGAATAAAGGGCCTTGCGATGAACGATGGGGCTGCACATAAGGAACGAAAAGGATCAAAAATATATTCTCAGTTTCTGGAACGTCTGCTGTGTTTTTACTTCCGACCAACTTCCACCTGCTAAAGAGGAATCTCTTCACCCTGCTACTTTTCACCGGAAAAGCATAAAGTGAACCGAAATCTCCGAGTTTTGAGCGGCAGTCACCCACCTATTTTACAGTCTTTGTAACGGTACTGTACACGTAGTATGTCAAGTATGGCCGATAGAAGAGTTATGGGTGTTTGACTACATTATGAAATGGTAAACATTAATTATCACTCAGTTATCAAGTTTTTTTCAAAAGAACGAAAAAGTCTGGAAGAATTTTTATCTACATTAACAAATAGATTCTGCAGAGCTTTTCCCTACTTTTGAAAGAAACTTGATAAGAGCGCGTTACTCAACTTTTAACATTTCAGAATATAACGAAACTACACGTATTATATCGACTATAGTTGACTATTGAGGGTAGATGAGTCAAACTTTAACTGTCACATCACCCAACCATGTGATGGGCGTGGCGGGCGTAGTATCTCTCCATACACGCTATAACTTGTTTAGCCCGGAAACTTAGGAGTATCTTCTTAGATTCTAGTTGGATTCACGGATGAGATGATGACCTCAGAGAATAGTTCCTTTTTATAGCTATCAAAATATAACAAGTCTAGGGGCGTTAGCTTCCAAAACGATACCCTCTTATCGAGACAATATCCGTTCTTTTGACCAATCTTCTCCTTTCTCACAATTTCTCAGGCGAACTAACTTGTATACTTTTTTATTTATCAATCAAACAATCAATGGCACTACAGCCCATTGTGGGCCCCGGCCTCCTCCAGCAGTCGTCGCCATTCCCTCATATCCTGGGATGCATTCCTCCAGCCCCTGATGCCAATTTTTTTATTTATACATGACAAGAAATTCCATCATATAAATACATAATTTGCGAAAAAACAGCAGGAATTTTAATTTGGACACACAATTTTAGTGGATTTGGGTTTGTTGCCTTTCATTTGTCGTGTCCCCAGTAAACGAGGCATTTGCTTGTAGGTATCTCACGGAGGACAAAATAATTTCAGTCTTTTTATCAAAGGTTTCGACTTTAACTTTTAGGTACTCTATATAAGAATATTTAACAATGAATTATTTTTGTATTCCACTTATTATATAAATCCCCGCAACACGTGTTTCAACCTCCTATCCCGAGGCTCTCTTCAGCCGGAATGATCCGGAATATTAACGGAACGATTCAAATTTTAATAAAATAATCAAAATATTTTTCACAAATATTCATCTCTTAGAATTGGACAATATTAATGCAGAAGAATTTTTGAAGTGAACCTTCTATAGGCGCGGTAGGGCAAATTGGCCTGAACGTCACGAAAAGTGAAACGGTGTATTATATTATGATTTTATTATTATTATATTATTATTTATTATTATTAAATATTTTATTCATGAATTATTTTAACATTATTAATAATTATTATAATTTTAATATTATTAAGTGAATTACATTATTATTAAAATGATTATTTATTATTAAAATTATTATTATTTATAATTAAAAATAATATTTTTTGTTAAATATTATTTTTATATTAATATATTTAATAATTATTAATTTTCTTTTGTATTAAATTATTTTATTTTATTTTATTTAATATTTATTTAATACATAATTTATAATTATAATTATATATGTATGTTATTATAATATTAATAATTATATTATTATTATATTACAATATATTATAAAATAATTAATTAATAATGCAATCTAATATATTATTAATAATATAATAAAAACAATATAATATTAAATAAATAATTATTAAAAAATGTAATTAAAAATAATATAAAAATATTAATATATTTAATATTAAAAAATATAAATTTATTATTATTAAGTGTATTATATTATTATTAAATTCATTATTATTTATTAATAAAAATAAAAAATATAATTTCTTGAATTAAATTCCACATAACCATTACCTTATCCTAAAAAAACTCGTTAACAAATGGAAAAAAAGCAATGCATAAAATCAACTTTTCCTAAGAGCTAAGAAGTTTCACTTCTACCGCGCGAGAGTCCCACGCATCTGTTTTTTTTTCAAAGGCATCATTCCTCTTAAACATTTTTTCTCTGCATTAATATTGTCAAGTTCTAAGAAATATTTATATAAAACATATTCATCAATTTATTAAAATTGAAATCTTTCTGTCAATATAAAATACCATACAAACTTTTACTGCGGTTGACCATAGTAAAGTAATATAATATGACACCAGTCTTATGTACTCGTATATAAGCACTGCTCTCATAATAAACCGGGATCCTTCCGCCTGAAGAAAGCCACGGGATATGAAGTTGAAACACGTGTAGTGGGATTAATATAATTATTGAAATTACAAAGTAATTTATTGTTAAATATCATAAAAATAATTTTAATCGAATCGGTCAGTTTAATTGAAAATAATACTTTATACTAGACTGAAATTAAATAAATACTTATTGCATGTTTCAAATGCAAAGTAAGCGCGTGAAGCTCTAAACTTAGTTTTTATTACGTATCATATCTGCACTTTAAGTGCATTGTAATGCTAATTCTCGACGAATAAATTTGTTGATCAAGTTATTTAGTATTCATACTCGTACGTGATTTACGAGTGTTGGTACATAAGTTTTGAGATATGGCAACACCAGTGTAGATACGTAAAATCTGACATCAGCATCGTAAAGTTTGACGTTTTTAATGGTATACGTGCTCAGAAAGTTTTGTCATACAAGTGCTATTTGTGTTGTTTACAGTGACTTGAAAAAATCATCTCGGCCAAAAATAGAATTAAGCCGGGAACATTTTCATGCAATGATTTTTTATGATTTTCGACGTGGACTAACTCAACAACGGTGGGTCGATCAACTCGTTTCGACTTTTAGTGATGAAGCATCATCCCGGGCCACTGTGTTTTGCTGGTTTTCCGAATTCAATCGTGGTCGTAGTTTGCTCCAGGATGAATTTCGTGAAGGTCATCCAAAATCGGTCGTTGTACCATAAAACATCGATGCTGTGCGTGAACTGATATTGCAAGATCGTCATATGACTTATCGCGAGATTGAGGCATGTTTGAGCATTATTTTAAATCGCATACATTTAATATTGCATGAACATTTGGCCGTCAAAAATATTTGTTCGCGTTGGATACCGCATAATTTGACAATCGCTCAAAATAGGCTCGTGTGGATTGGCCCAAAGAAATGTTGAAAAATGTCGATCACGGTGCTTCAAAAGACGTCTATAAGATTGTGACAGACGACGAATCATGGATCTATGCATATGAACCAGAAACTAAACAGCAGTCGACTGTATGAAAAATTTCGATGTATGAGTCTTTCAAGACGAGCCAAATCCAACAAAAGTTGTTCGCGCACGAATCCCTTCGAAGCAAATGGTGGCTTGTTTCTTCGGTATAAATGGTCATGTCGCAACAGTGCCTTTAGTGAAACGTCGTACGGTTAATTTTGAATGGTACACCACCATTTGTTTGCCAGAAATGTTCGGAGAAATGAGGAAAACCAACCGCCGAAGACGGATCATTCTCCACCACGACAATGCGAGCTCTCACACATCGGCTCAAACAAGTGACTTTTTGAGCACTCAAAACATCGAATTGAAAACACTCAAAACATCAAAACATCGAATTTTTTCCTGACGCCTGAAGAAGCAGTTGATGTGTTCAAAACGTATGTTTTGAAGTTACCTCATTCGGAGTGGAAAAAGTGCTTCGAAAATTGGTTCAAACGCATGCAAAAGTGTATTGATCTTCATGGAGAGTATTTTGAAAAACAATAAAGCCATTTTCGATGATAAATATTTATTTTTACTTGTCTGTCTCAAAACTTAAGTAGCAACCCTCGTAGTGAGTAATTAGTGAGTGATTTACTTGAAAGCCTTATTTTATTTCAGCGTAGACACCTTCATTAGTGTAATTATCGAGAAGTATTATTAATTGATAGCATGCAGAGATAATACAGAGAAAAATTGAACTGCAGGGAGTATTGAATAATTATTTAAAATAAGACATTTTACGTACGTTTCGAATTTTACTTTGTAAAACATATTTTTGAATATTAATTATTTTCAACAATTTGTATCCCGAGAGCGTGTATTAAGTTAATAAACTAAATTTACGTTGAGTTCCGGGTCCCGTGTTTTCAATTGATCGATAACTCTTCTTAAAAAAGACGTGTGTTACTGGCCTCTATACTGGTTGGACGAAAGAGATTACCACATGACAATATGTCTATCAGGTTGTACTTTATACAAAGAAAGTGTAATACAATACATATCTATGTTTTTTTGTCAAATTCTGATAACTCAAATAATGCAATATTTTATAAAAAATACGAATGAAATTTGAAGCTGTATTCTTGAATCTAAAAATAAGAATCTTGTAGTGGAACCTGGATTTGGACACATAAATACTGTCCTAAGATTTATCAAACGGACAATTAATAATAGTTTAACATCATCTCTTTCTCTACCTCCCTTTCTTTCTCAACCATTGATGACTTTGTTAATTTAGCAATTTTATTGTTTAATTATTTTAGTATTGCATATTTCTTTCGCTACACCAAAAATATAAATCCTCTACCTTCAGTTCGAAACGTTTGTAAACAATTGTCCGATTGGTTGGACGATATTGCCACGTGACAATAAACCCACCTTATTGTGCACTGCACAAAAAGTGTTAAATAAATTTGCCTTGATAGAAAAGTGTGGAAATTTTATCTCCCTGTCTACCCTGCAATGAACATAGTTTAAGGGTATATTTATCACTTCCACTCACTATTCGTGTATGTTAGGTAGCTACGCCACTGCTACGAGAGGCAATCGTCGTACTCTGGTACGATAACAATTTCAGATGTATTTCAGTTATGCTAAACGACCCTTGACAGGCTGAATTGCAACAGCATGCACGCACCGTCGTGGCGAGTGGGTACTAAATAAGCAATGAAATATTATACTACATCGCAATTATCTACATACCGCTTCTTGTGCAGACGGACGTATGTATTTATGAAAAAGAGATCCAACACACTTACTTGTTAACCTGTTTTGAGATATTTTTGGAAACATAAAATAGTGTTGTTGTACCACACACGCGTATTGCATTCAGTCTTAAAAAATGTGAAGAATGAATGTGTTTACGCTTATAAAAAATGTTATATAACCTACTTCCTTAGTAACCTAACCTAACCCAACCTACTAACCTAACCTAACCTAACTAACTTCCATGACCTAATTGTTAAAAGAGAAAAGGTGTGGGCTAGATTCTCGTTAAATCCAGATTAAAATAAAAATGATTCAAATCTTGTTTTTATTTAAGACCTCTTTAATATATATTTATTTATTTAACACTTTCTTGCAAATACGATCTGGCGGGCATATTATCAGGCGGCAATCTCTTACAACTGTGGCGGTCGCCCACTCGGAACACTGTGGGCGTTCATACATACGGTCAATGACCGATGAAATGACCTTCGCATTCCTCGATAAATCTAAATAAACAAGTCCAAAGTTCACACGCCGGCCATTCAACCCATAGCCGAGCGGACCGCATTCCATACTAGAGAGAGAACGCACCACGCTTGTCTCGCCAGTTCCGTATTTGAATGATACCTACATACAACAATTAATCGTTTTGCATTCGCAGAAACGAGACGTAGGCATATCGCGAGCGCATTCCCGCGCACATTCTTAAAATATATAAATACCTACGTTACTAATAAAATTGGACTCTCTTTCCGCATTGCGATCTAACGTGTTTTATTATTTATCAACAAATCATCATCATCATCTCTTCCCTCTAGGATACATATCCTAAACAACCATCTAGTCAAAAGTAAATTAAGCAAGTTACATGGTCGTAAAAACATTCAAATGACTATCCATCCCCACAAAATCCATATACATATACGTGAGCATACGCCCATATACCCCACAAAGACGAATGATCACATTAACATTTATTTTCATATAAAGCAAGATATCACCAATCAAAAGAAAATGAAGGGATAGTGGAGATGAAAGAAACATCAGGAATGAAACAGATATCTAGTTGGACGAAAGAGATTACCACATAACAACAAGCAATCAGGTTATACTTTATACAACGAAAGTGTAATACAATACAATAACCACGAAGTAAATATCTAACCAGGAATCGAGCCTAGAACGAATGGGTACTTTAGCACAGTGGTCCCCAACCTATGGGCCGCGGCCCGGTACCGGGCCGTGGACCAAATGGTACTGGGCCGCGCAAGGGCTTGCTTAAAAATCAAAATTACTTTTGAAAAATCGAACATACCCAATAAAACTTAATTATAGCTAAAAATAATTATTCCGTTGAAAACCCCTTCACGCTAAGTTACCACCGACCTTCCGACAATACCTTCGAAATAAAACAACACCACACTACCATATGCATGCCGCATGCGGAGTTGTCCTTGATTCCGAAGGCGGTCTTGCCGTCACTTAAACAAGGCAAATACTATATATTTTATATACTTAATATATACATAAGATGTCAAAAGTCGTCCTCTGTCGAAGATCGAGTCGAGACGTCTATCGATTGAGATTTGAGATCTTATCAATACTTAAAAAAGTGAAAATCGGGATATATACTCGTACTTAACTGTTGGAAGCTTCCTTATAGGTACGAGCTGTACGGGACGTGGCTCTTCCATTTCAATATGTATCTAAATAATAATGTACCGGGAGTCTGGTCTGGCAGAGCCAAAATAAACACGATTCAATTAAAAATATTAAATCAAAACACATAAAACTTCAACATCAAAACTTTTAAAGAAAATAGATAAATAACTTTCAAGTTAATATATCTGCAAGATATCAGAATAACATTAAAATCCCGATATTTAACCCTAAGCATTCTCAAAATAAATTATTTTCTCTATCTTGGAAAAAAATACTTTCAACCTTCCGTTGAACGTTAAAAATATTGAAAATACCCATCAATCCAAACTTAATAATCCTTCATTGTTATTATATATTTTTTCTTCATTTTTCCCACAAACCTTGTATTTTCTCTACTATTATTTGCCACTATAACTTATGTGCCACAGTTGTAAATGTTATTATTATATATTGTACAAATATATTGTAATTAAATTTAAAAAAAAACTACATTCAATGTCCCCCCCCCCCCAGTGGGCCGCGGTAAAATTATGAAACGTTGACCGGTCCGCGGCGACAAAAAGGTTGGGGACCACTGCTTTAGCAGACTTGTTAACTACTGTGCCACAGTGATAACAGTGCTATGATAATTTGTTAGATTATGTAAAAAATGCCGCCATTTTATTTAAATTTGTTTAAAATTTTATGTTATATTTTTTATAACCAACCAACCAATCTTGCATTTTCGGAAACTATCATTTTCATTCGTATACATATAATATTACCCTTAATATGTTCGAATACAGGAGCTATTTGATATGAGTGACCTATGGAGAAAACAATAAGTCACAGTTTAGGTATTGGAAATACTACTGTGACCCGAGAGGCAACAACACTTGCATACATCTAGCGCGCGAGTATTATTATCAGACGAACTCATACGGTATTTATTTTGTGTACCATCGGAAATTGTGCCCGTAACCACTGGATAGTAAATAAGCGCCTGCGGAGGTAGCATAGTTAAAACACTCGATGAAATTGTGCCCGTTACCACTGGATAGTAAATGAGCGGCTGCGGAGGTAGCATTGTTAAAACACTCGAGGAAATTGTGCCTGTAACCACTGGATAGTAAATAAGCGGCTGCGGAGATAGCATAGTTAAAATACTCGATGAAATTGTGCCCGTAACCACTGGATAGTAAATGAGCGGATGCGGAGGTAGCATTGTTAAAACACTCGAGGAAATTGTGGCTGTAACCACTGGATAGTAAATAAGCAGCTGCGGAGGTAGCATTGTTAAAACACTCGAGGAAATGGTGCCCATAACCACTGGATAGTAAATAAGGGGCTGATGAAGTAGCATAGTTAAAACACTCGAGGAAAGTGTGGCTGTAACCACTGGATAGTAAATAAGCGGGCGATTTTTATATAAAGTAAAACCTAGCGGTCTTTTCCTATGTGGTAATCTCTTCCAACCTACCAGAATTTTTTTAAAGAGGCCTTTAGTTATTAAAGAAAAATATGTTAAAGAAAACTGAACTGAAATGCCTTTTTTTATGGATTCCGACAAGATTTAAGCCCACTACCTTCGGATTGGGAGACAAGCATCTTCCAACTAGGCCACGGACGTCGTCTTTCTTCATTAATTCGTTCTACATGTCCAAACCATCTCGGAGTATTCTTCTTCATATTATTCGACACATTAAGTTCACATTCACCCCTAATCAATTCACATTCACCACCAATAAATTCACATTCAACCCTAATCAATTCGGTCATTCTTATTCAATATTATAATTAAACCTAAACGCTACGTTGTATGGGTTGGATCCTTTTTGCATATATTGAAGTAGTCCGAGAATTCCTTTTAATATAAAGTAACTAATTAAGATATACATTTAATTAACTCGAACATTTATTCACGTTATGTTGATTTATTGTCGTTTTCTTGTTGTTTTCTTGTTTACAATAATTGTCTTAATAGACTCGGTTTATATAATTATAATATTATATATTATAAACATGCCATTACCTCTTTATCCGTGGCAATATGTTTATACGAGTAGATCTGCAGTGTATGCCTGAAATCGCGGATAGTACGGTTCAAATTAGGAAAAAAAAGTTTAATACAATTAAATAAAAAAATTACAGAAGTAATCGCAAAAAAATAAATAACACATACGTGCTCATATAATAACACATACGTGCTCATATAATAACACATACGTGCTCATATAAACAGTCTTACAAAACTTAACAATATATTAACACAAAATACCCATTAAAAAGTTTAATTTATAATTAGCCACATTAAGAAATTAACTATAATTAAAGTTATTTGAATGTGGTCTTAAATAAATAAATACAGGTTTATTGATAGCAAGATAGTATGTACATAATACATTTAGATACATTTCAAGAACAAATTAAAAAGAGAATACATTAAAAAACAGAAGCTATCATAAGGTCTGGGCTTATCTAATAACACCCCCTCGGCCAAGATACACCCCACCAATATAGGGCGAACCCAGCCACGGGGACACCAGATGTCTTTCAGCCCACACCCTTGAACACGTAGAACAAGAAGATAAAAAACACAGAAAATAAATAAATGACAAAAAAAATATATTTAAGAGAGAAGACATTAAAAGGTCCGGGCTCATCCCACAAACATTCCCTCGGCCGAGATACACCCCACCAATGTAGGGCAAGCCCGACCGCAAGGGCATCGGGGAGCTTCTATCCCACACCCCCGCATATCTAGATTAAATAATAAATAAAAACACAAAAACGTATGGCAGAAAACAAAATAAAAAGTAAACCCACATATACCACCTCAGGTTAACCGTGAGCAAGAACGAAAAAAAGAAAAGCCTCAAAGGAGTCAAAATTTTACAAAATGACAAATGGGAAATGAAATAGTTGAAGCTACATTGAAATAGTTAAGCAGTTTTAAAAGAATTAATGAGTAGAGAACGCACAAACACGTACGCACAATCCCCGATTCACCACCAGCGGAAAGAGAGAAAGAAAGAAAAAGAAAAAAAAGCAAATAAGAGACCCATTAACCACTGAGAAACCCACTAACTACCCAGAAGAACAGTTTAGAGCATCTCTGAAGGTATAACTATTCACCCGCTCCTTCAAGACCTGGGGCAACTCATTCCAGTCTCTATCCCTTTAACATATTTCTAGTTGGTTGGAAGTTATTGTCATATGGCAAACAATTCATCGAGTTTTCCTGTATATAACGAAGTTTTAATATAAACATTAAATGATAATAATATTTAATTACCTAGCGTAATTATTATAGATTGAAGTAAGAAATGCACAGGGTTAAAAGTATGTCTAGGAAATTTGACATTGTTTTGGGATAAATAACAAAAACTGAAAATAAAATTTCAGCAATTAAAATTTTACTTTTTAGCACTTTTTCTTCTTCTCTCATAAGGCTTCTTCATCACAGTCAGAAGTTCATATTTCTCATCCACGATACAGTCTCAAGAGTAGTCCGATGTATCTCCTCCAGTCCTTCCAGAAATATATATTGGGTGTTAACATAAGTTGTGTCCGTTTTTTTCCAAATTAAGAGAACAAGAGGACACAACGAAAAAAAAAATTACAACAAATTAGTCAATAATGTATTCTCCTTCATTATTTTACAACAAATTAGTCAATATTGTATTCTCCTTCATTATTTACAGCTTCTTGCCAACGTTCTACAAGTTTTTCAATGCCTGTGCGATAAAAACCATCCGGTCTTGACTCGAGGAATTCGTCCAACCATGTCCGCAATTCGACGTCACTGTTGAAGGAAACGCGGAAATTGTTCGAAAGCGACCGGAAAATGTGAAAATCTGACGGCGCGAGGTCTGGAGAATATGAAGGGTGCGGCAGGACCAAGCGTTTGAATGACATTTTTCGTAATGTTAGCGATATGAGAGAAGGCGTCATCGTGTTGCAGAATAACGCCATATTTCCGATCTGTCCTTTTTTGTTGAATTGCAGTGTTGAGTCGCTGCATTTGCAGAATGTTTAGCTCCGCTTTGACTGTTTGGTTGCGTTCAAGTATCTCGTAGTGGATGACGCCTTGCCAATCCCACTAGATGTAAATTATCGTCTTGCGCAGATTCAAACCTTGTTTCGCTCTGGGCGTTGCTTGTTGACCATAACTCACCCATTCTCTACGTTTCTTCATATTCACATAAAGGCGCCATTTTTCATCACCAATAATGATGTGGTAAAGGAACCTTTGCTTGTGGCCATGCGTAGCTCGATTCGAGTGAAAACAACAAAAATCAACGTCGAACGTTGATTTTTGTTGTTTTCACTCGAAACATGTGGAACCTAAGCGCCGAACTTCTGGACTTTTCCCATTGATTTAAGATGGCGGTATACAGTCATGTGACTACAATTTATATGCTCAGCCAATTATACGGTGGTTTGAAGGGGATCTTCATGAATAATATGGTTTAAGCGGTCCTCATCGAAGTCCACTGATCGTCCGGAACGCTCCACGTCTTTCAAGTCGAAATTACCATCTTTGAAACACAAAAACCATCGACAAGCTGTCCTTTCATTCAAAGCATATTCACCGTACACTTCGCAAATATTGCGAGCAGCTTTGGCAGCTTTATTCCCTCGATTGAACGCGAACAGAAGGAAGTTTCGAAAATGCTCACTTTCGTCTACTTGACATTCCATTTTGAAGGCTTGTAATCAAATAAAATAATATATGTGACGTAAAAGCAAACAAAATATCTTGTAGAGCAGGAAATTTACTTTGGAATGAAGTATAACCTTTACCATTTTGTTTTACTTTTGGTGCTCATTTTTAAATTTGGAAAAAACGGACATAGCTGTAACGATGGTCGTTATCAATGTAGCGTGTGTCCTATTAGGACGTGCTGATGATTTTGATATCGACATCGCTCTTCGTTTTAGTTGATTCTGCGTTACTTCTCGTTCAGAGTCATCAATTATGTCATGTATTCAAATAAATATAGACTCAGGAATGCGGATATAAAAAGCGAAAGTGACAGCGGGTGATAAATAACAAGTCTTGACAGTTGAATGAATGACAATAATAATATGTTTATTTCTCGGCGTCCGAGTAATTTATACCAATGAGTGAATACATTCGCGATACATATCTGCCTTGCTCTAGCGCATGAACTGGCGGTAGGTTAATTATTTATATTTGGAGATGGCTAGCCAATTTGCAGACGTTGTAAATAGTAAATATTGTTGTTGTTCATAGTGTGTGACAATCATTGAATTCTTCATCGGTCATTGCCCCTGTATGTTTACTATCTGACAATAATTAATTAAATTTAATTGTGTTTAACAATTCATTTTGACAATTATTTATTTATTTATTTATTTAGGTAGGTATTCCTACATAGCCAATACTTTCCTGTCTCGTCACGCATCTTTCCCCTCTTATACATCCAAACATCGTCTCATACAATTTCAACGATTTCCATGTCTTCTACGTTTCCTTATTTCAAAATATCTTGATCCAACCATACTTCCCGTCCCTGATAACTAACAACAGACAACCTCTATGGCCTAGTTGGTAAGACGCTTGTATCCCAACCCGGAGGTTGCGGGTTCGATTCCTATTGAAACCCAGATTTTTTTTAATATTTCAATCTGGTTTTCACTCGAAGACTCTTTAACATTGTTTTGGCTGGTTGGAAGATATTGCCACATGGCAATAAACCCGCCAGGTTGTACTGTTTACAACGAAAGTGTAATACAAATACTGTTCTACGCCATTTAGCGTAATCTGCTGCTGTTTGCCTTCAATTGTGCTGAGCATTTATGTTTTTTGAGTGTGTCACGAAGTACATCTTTACTCTTGCGTTGTCTACCACGATTAACACAGCGCTACCCAACATGGACAAAGATATGGCACCACAATTAAACCTTTCTCCTTTATCTGTCCTTCTTCTGCTTTTTTCATCAGTTGAAGGTTTCATATTTTTATCCTTGCATTATATAATAGACTCTGGAATCAGTTACAAACCAATATAAGACTCGCTCCGTCCTTGGCATGCTTTAAGAAGCGACTGAAAAAACTCTTAATTTCTAGTCAGTAAAATAACGTGTTTCATTCCTGATTTTTCTTTTCCTTTCCTCTCCACCATCCCTTCCTTTCCTTTTGATTGATGATATCTCACTTTATATGAAAAATAATGTTCGGATGATTGTCGGTCTTTGTGAGGTTCGTGGGCATGTTCTCACGTATATGTTTATGGATTTCGTGGGGATGGATAGTCATTTGAATGATTTATGCGACCACGTAACTTGCTTCATTTACTTTTGTCTGGTTGGTTGGAAGAGATTGCCGCCTGACAATAAGCCCGCCAGATTGTATTGCAATAAAAGTGTTAAATAAATAAATAATATATCCCACTTACTCTTGTTTCTCCTTTTGGTGGTGTATAATAATTTTCTATCTTCATTCAACCGTTTCAAGGTGTCATCAATACGAACTTGTCGACCCGCGAGATTCTCAGTATTTTTAAATAGCGTCACATTTCAAAAGCTTCTAGTTTCTTTGTAGTGGCCTGAGTAAGTGTCAATGCTTCGACACCATAGAGAAGTATGATACGTAGAAGATGTAGCATTGCTAAATTTGCATACGTAAGTCAAAAGTGAAAGCATTATTACAAAAGAGATCTTACATTTTCAAGAAGCAGCTTCGTGCAATCTACCTTCTTACCGTACCCGGCGGTAATTAATACATATCGGACTTAAGAAAGAGACTGTCGGCCATAATCGGCTAACTTACATTTTCAAGAAGCAACTTCGTGCAATCTAACTTCTTACCGTACCCGGCGGTAATTAATACACATCGGACTTAAGAAAGAGACTGGCATTGTAGAGCGTCGTCTCTGTCGCTTGACAACGATTGACAAATCGCGACGGAACACGTGTATGAATGACAGAGACGACGTTCTACAAAGCCGAAGTTAGCCGATTATGGCCGACAGTCTCTTTATTTAGCCCGATGTGTATTACTTACTGCTGGGTATTTACTGTACTTCCATTTGTTGAGACTGTTGACATCCCAGATATTTGTATTATTGGACTCGTTCAACAATTTAATTACCAAAAAGTACCTTTGTATGTAGGACCTTAAGAATATGAAGTTCGAGTATACATACATACGCACCTTGGCGCAGTCTCCCTGTCAGGGTAGGTAGAACAGAGAGAGTGCCAAATTTCTCTATCGCAATACACATCTTTCGCCTCTTCTACATCCATACACCTTCTCACACGACTGCTACGATTTCTCTGATTTTAGATTTCCTTCTTTCAAAATATCATTCACTTGATCTAAACATACTAACACGCGTCCCTCTCAAATTTGCTCTATATATTTGTTTTATTAGTCTTTTTTCATTCAGTTTTTCTTCGTGTCCAAACCATCTCAGAAGGCTTTTCTTCGTCTTACTCAAAACACCAGTCTTAAGTTCACACTCATCCCTAATCCCTTCATTCCGTATTCTGTCATATATATTATTATCTCACGTATTCTTCGAAGTGCACGCATTTCTACAGCTCTTTTCAGCTATCCCGTTATTGATTTTTTTCTTTTGTTAATAATTATCGAGGTGCTTGAAAAGGGGAAAATTGGTTGGATTTATATCGGGTGAGTAAGGCGGATGAGATAATGTTTCGTAACCCAAATAGTTATTTTTTTAAATTGAGATTAATAGTATTGAGAAATGGATCATTACAGTTACGCACCATTAACGAAGAACATACTTTGAAGCGACACTTTTTTGGTTATCATTAAGTTCAGGTGTGACCAACTTATCAACCTTTTTCACTTTTCAAATTAACGTTAAATATACAGAAATTGTAGCAGCCCCGACACCAAATTATTGTGCAATTTTCCGTACCGTTTATTGGATATATTTTTCCAATAAAGTTTTAAATTCGTCGTTTTCAACTGTAGCAAGACGTCCTAGACCAGTGTTTCCCGACGGTTTTTGTGCTATGCACCACCTAAGCCTTTCTAAAATTCTAATGCCTCCCCTACGCAACGGTGACGCAACAAAGCGATCAAAATACGACTAAACTTTGAACGAGTCAATTTTCGAATTGCCCTCCTTATAAATCAAATTACCCCCCTGTGGGGCGTAGGCCCTACGTTGGGAAACACTGTCCTAGACCCTCTTGAAAGATTTATGTCTCTGTTCTTAAGTTTCTCGAACCGATGTCGTACAGTTTGTTTAGCAGTTGTTCCTTTTCCTAATGTTTGGTTAACATCGCATGTTGTGAGATAATGACCGAGTTTAAATTCTTGCAAAAACTAACCTAATTTTTATTTTTTAACTTCAATTCTGAAGGATTAAAGTAATGCAAAATAAATTCCTGACTCCATAAATAAACAAAGCAGATTTCTAATTGTGAAACAAAAACAAATGTTTCTTAACAAAGAACGCTCGAAATTATATAATATAATACTCGTATAATATTCAAATCGGTCATTATTAAGAGAAAACCTCCAAATTACACCAAACCCTATTATTATTGTTGTCTTTTACGAATATCTTCTTATTGTAGATTAATTACACGGCCCGCAGTTAGGGAGACTCTGGCGGATGCAGTATTTGCGGAGAGTGCAGAAAGCAAACTGCAAATTTCAGCCGAAGAGCTGGCGTGCAGTGCACTGCCTCTAAGCTGGTAAAAACAGTTGGATCGCATGTCTGCGGGCATTAGTATTTGTGAACAAACTCTTGTTCACTTTTTGCCGCCACCCTCGTACAGCGACCTGCTGCACGAAGAATCCTCGAAGAACATCATATTAGCCGCCTATTCTGCAGATCCTTGACTAACTTCCCATCATGCCCCGCGGTTGTGAAGGTTCGTCACATAATAGCGATCTTCTAATTCATGTTCTAAGAAATCATATGATTAATTAGGTCAGGTGCAATATTTTGCCTCTGGAGTTGAGTAACCCTGTATCAACATGTGTGAAGCTTTTAATTCTGCAAAGCAACTTCCATCTCGTTCCACTAATGAGGCCATGTGTTTTCTATATCTCAATATATATCCATAAAATTCTCATATTAAATAATTTTAAAACGATGACTGTAATTTATTCTACTGCTTTTTGTATCTTCATGTTAGTTTAAGATAAAGTTGTATTATTTGTCAATAATGTTAAGTACTTGTATAACCTGTCACATGTTCATTTGTATATAAAGACACTGTTGTGTCGTTAATTAAATAAATAAATAAAATAAATAAATAAATAAATAAATTTATTTAAACTCATTTGGAATAATAATTATAAAAGGAAAATTTAATAAGCGTCATTTAGAGAGCAGAATCCATGCCATATCCCTATCAGGGTAGGTAGAGAGAATAGATATCCACTCCATTATATCTCAGCATACATATTTCACTTATGCTAGTCCATATACCTTGTTATACATACTCTCGTGTTATAAAGACTTTCCATGATTCCTTTTTTCATAATTTGATCCATTTGGTTGTGCCACATTTTTCTAGGTATTTTCAAACTTTTTAATACTTTTATACTACTTGTATAGATAATATTCATAAAGTTGTGGCCTCGATTCCCGTTTATAGATATTTTTTTATTGCAGGCTTCCTCAACATCTTTCTGAGTTGTAAGAGGTTGCCATATGGTAAATAGCCCGCTAGATTATTTTAATTAAAATTTATATAAAAAAATATCGTATTGCACTTTCGTTGCCTGGTGGGTTAAATATCTCGTGACAGAAATCGTTCGATTCCCGCTGAAACCCAGATTTTTTAAATATTATTCTAGTCTGGTTTCCACTGAAGGCCTCTTGAACACATTGTTGGTTGGTTGGAATAGATTGTCACATAAGAATAAATCCACTACGTTGTATGTACTGTGATTAACAAAAATGTAATACAATCTTAACCAATGTTGCGAGGTCAAACTTTTGGCACTTTGTATCCCGACCCCGTGTTATAACGAGTCCCGAAGAGAGCCTCGATATAGGATATAGAAACACGCGTAAGGAGGACTAATATAAGTAAGGAACAACAAAGTAATTTACCGTTGAATATTCAAAAATTCCATATCTTCAAGAAAATCGACAAATGAGTTCTGTAAAGAATTAAGATAAAATTTTAAGAAATTCATTCCCGTGGTCCAGTTGGTTTTTCTCTTTCTTACAATATGTCTAAATTTGTTGTCTTTCATACAACATGTTTAAACATGTGTCTTCAGCCCCAGTAATCGAGCCTTCCGATTTACAATCACCGGAATAGTCACAGAACTCGCAGTTCTTCATTAAACATGTTAGCAATACTGCTGCTAGGTGCGTGCGAGTATTGGTATCAGACTGGGACCTCTTTTTTTCGGCACCATCAGAAATCAAACACGAAACCATCAGGTCGGATGGCCGGGGTTTTGATTTTCCTGAATAGCACTAAAATAATGTATGATAATCAGCATATAAGCTACAGAAAAACATAAAATATTATTTGTAAAATGGTCTGAGAGTAAAACTAATCTGGAAGTGAATCCGCCAGGAACCGAACCCGGAGCGTTTATATATTTATTTATTTAACACTTTTATTGCAAATACAATCTGGCGGGCTGCCAGCCAACCAGACAAAAGTAAATTAAACAAGTTACGTGGTCGCATACATCATTCAAATGACTATCCATCCCCACGAAATCCATAAACATATACGTGAGCCCATGCCCACAAACCCCACAAAGACTGACAATCACCCGAACATTCTTTTTCATATAAAGTGAGATATCATCAATCAAAAGAAAATGAAAGGATGGTGGAGAGGAAAGGAAAAGAAAAATCAGGAATGAAACACGTTATTTTACTGACTAGAAATTAAGAGGTTTTTCAGTCGCTTCTTAAAGCATGCCAAGGACGGAACGAGTCTTATATTGGATTTGTAACTAATTCCAGAGTCTCACTGCATGGACAGTAAAGGACGACGTAAAGAAAGAGGAGCGGTGAACTGGAAAGGCCAATAAACAATCTCTGTTTGAGCGTAGCGCTAATCCATGATTGGAAAGACGTTTGTTTGCTTAACGTTAATGCTAACTGTTACACTATAGTACGGTCGTAGATTCTTGGAAGTTTAATTACGTAGTAATCTGAACTTTGGTTGGATTGTCAATACTATGTACTTGCTGAAGTGCAACAGTTTGCACATAATAAACGAATACGCACAGATAAATCTTAGACTCAACCCACATTTTATTCGTTGTGAGATATTTAGAGAATCCTCAAAGTGCTTTGTTGGCATGCAACAAAAATAAATTATATGAAATTATAAAATGTGTAAATAATTATTGTTATAATAAATTATAACAATAATTATTTACACATTTTACTGGTTTTACATAAATAGTATATATGTATGCTTGTTAGATATTTAATAAAATATTTGCAGATATAATGTCGTTTGTTTTTACCTAGACGCCCAAGTGCACAGTGTCTATTTGTGCTCCCCTAATGATGAGGTGAAAGTCTTGAAAGCGGTAGGGTTATACCTACCGTTATATAAAGTTAAATAAACAATGTTGGACAAAACAAATAACAATATTATGTTCCATTTCAGATAGCTCTTCTTAATCTTACTCAACATATCAGCCTTAATCTTACTCAACACACCAGCCTTAATCTTACTCAACACACCAGCCTTAATCTTACTCAACACATCAGCATTAATCTTACTCAACACACCAGCCTTAATCTTACTCAACACACCAGCCTTAATCTTACTCAACACATCAGCCTTAATCTTACTCAACACTCGAGCCTCAATCTTACTCAATACATCAGCCTTAAGTTTGCATCCATCCCTTATCATTTAATTCCGTATTCTGTCATACATTGTCACATGTGTTCTCGAATTCGATTGATTTAAATGCTCATGTTCAGCATTCAAAATACTGAAATCGCCTACAAATCGATATTTAACGAATGGATGTACATAAATGACACTATGAGATACCATTAGCATTTAATAGGGGGCGTGCATCGCCAATACAGGGTTGGGCCATAGAGCGGACAGTGGTGATGATCCTAGTTAACTTACTGGTATATAAATATGATAGAAACTACGGTATAAAATTTTTATTAACAAAAAGTTTAGGCAGAAACTTCAGGAGTAATTAAACTGCACTAGAGAAAAATAAACTTTCTGTATGGAAATTGTTTATGTTTAATAAATTCCATTAACTAATCTGCTAGATAACAGTAAGCATCATCCCTTACATTCCTTTGTAAACCCTCAAATGAATGAAACGTTCCTCAAAGCTATGTGCCGTAAAACGCGTCGGGCTTCTTGTCGCAAACATGGACGGAAGAACTGCACTAACGCCAACATGACAATATGCGCTTAACTTCTATTTTAACGTTTTGTAACATTGACTGCAGGAATGCCTAGTGTAACCACAATTCGATGAGAGTGAAATGTAACTATGATTTTTTTTTCAACAAAATAACATTAATTTTATAACTAAGAAGAATAGTATTATTGTATGGTGGTATAATACTATAGCTGTATACAGTTCAACATGGTGATTTTATTGCTATGTGACAATTTCTTCCAACCAATTTGAAGTATAGTCAATAATCTTAAAGTAAAAATGAGACTGGATTTAAAAAAAAAAGAGTTAATTAAGAAAATCGTACTTACTTACAACTCAAAGTAAATTTTATTCTAACGGTATTTGAAGTGGAAGACAGCTGTCTTACCAATCAGGCCACGAAGGCCAGTGTAAAATAAACAAAAAGCTATTATGCATTGAATAATACTTCTGTAGGCTTGTTGGTGAGGCGCTCGTCTTCAGCCTTTGAGCTTGAGTTCGATCTTTAGGTAGAGAAAATTTAAAGCTTCCCTTTTCATAACAAAACATAACATCTTTATCCTGTCGTGTAGCTCATGACTAAGCATCGTGACTCCCATGATAGCCTTCGACAACTCCTCTCCATGGTCATCTCTTACATGGTCAGTCCAACGCATTGGGATTCTACCTCTTGTGCGTCGCCCTTTCGCGTCCAAACACAACAAAACATAGCACTAGAGGTTCATTATAATCAAAACGTATTAAAAAAAGTCACTGGTCAAGTCTTCGTATTCTTTCACTTCAGATATAGCTGATTTATGTTCTTCCCCTACGGATATAGTGACATTGCCCTTTATTTGAAGGCATGCTTTTTTTATATGAATTGAACCATGTCAATAGGTTCCCTGTCTTATGAATAAATCAGGTGATTTAGTAAAAAACATGCCACTTTATTTTAATTCCAGCACGTCCAAAGAATTCTGAACATTTTCGTTGTATACAGAACAACATGTATTGCTTACTGCAATGTGGCCGTCTCTTCCAACCAACCAGAAGGGATAAACAAACCATAAGGCCGTGGCCACACAGGAAGGAGCCTTGCTTGATGCTTAGAGTTAACATATGTTACGAATTAGGCGACATATCCTCGCGAACCAACGTATCGCATACTATCGCAGTGGTCACACTGCACGCTTCGCGCTACTTTGTATGACGATTAGTCACCGAGTGAATCTCCGAGCGAACAGACGTGCTGGTTAATTTACAAGACGGCGGAAGTTTTAATGACAGCTGTATATAACCCATCGAGCAAATTATATAAAAATGTACCTGTAATAAAATCACTTTGGAATGAATTTGCACAGAAAGTAAATAAAGATGGTAAGTTATAATGAAATTGGTTAGTTTTGAGAGTGGCATCATGTGTTGACTCAACCGCTCCCGACTGTCAAATGAATTTGTGCGTAGCACTTTGGTGTGGTCATGCATGAAGTCACTTAGTATATGAGTCACGTAAAATCTAGCTTAGCGCCTAACGAAGCATTTTGGTGTGGCCTCGACCTAAGAGAAAATCAGATAGGATCCCTTTTAAAATAATCTGCGCACCAACGGGAACCGAACCCAACAACTCCCAGGTTGATAATCAAAGATAACCGACTTATCAACCAGGCCAAGAAGGTCGTAAATGTATAGTCTCAATTATTTAGTATACGAGTATAATGTCTCTAATCCTGATGTGATAAATATCGAACTTAATTTAATATGCTCTGAATTCCGATACGAATGAAAATCCTCATGTGATACGTATTCCAACTAGAATGTAAATTATCCACCATATGTTTGTTAATGTCCAAAAATCAGTCACTCCCGTAATGAATTACGTTTAACCTTTCCCTTTCTGTGCTAAAAAAATCCGCCCGTTCCGGTGCTGTGTATTCAATACACATCAATACACATGTAAAAATGAGCTATTTAAAATCGGAAAAATATGAATATTCATAGCCAATCGCTTAAATTAATTAAATTTGAAGTCAAAAGTGATAATAATTGAAATTTTTAAACGAAAAAATAAGAATATTCATAGCCAATCGCTTAAATTAATTAAATTTGAAGTCAAAAGTGATAATACAATAATTGAAATTGAATTGCTGAAAACATGAAAACATCGGCCGACGTTCACAAAACGGTCGAAGAGCCACCTCAAACGAATGCCCGCGAACTACTGCGAGATAAAGCGAGAAGCGAATGAGCTGAGATTCTATTTCTTGCGTTCCCATATACCGAAGTAGAGTGAGAGTGAGACGTCAATAGCGTCGCTTCCTCACCCATAGCGGTTTTTTAGGATGAATATACCTACGTCACACACTGGCACAAGTTTGATTGTATTGGTGAATTTATTCCCGATTTTCACAAAATATCTCTGATGTGGCCGATAAGTGCTAATTATTATTAACTAGTGGCAACCCGTGAAATATTCACGGAAGTAAAACAAATTCTACATTTATGAAAATATATATTCATAAATGTAAAATTTGTTTATATACGAGTATATATCATTTATACATCGTCCCCTTTTACACCGGTTCAAAAATTGTTAGCTAGGTATTTAAAATTCGTTCAGTATCACGGACCCACCGAGATTCAAATATCGAATTACTTTCGGAGAGAATCCAAGTATTCGACAGCCGTACGGGTTTTGGCCTATTTATACTATGATATTATTTTTTCATTCAATGTGTAAATGTATTACGGAGGAAAACCGAAAATCTGAACCCAGTATTTATTATATTTATAGAGATATTAAAGTTTTTAGAAGCAATGTGTACTAATTACACATCACAGGGAAGGAAGAGTTAAAGGAGACAACCATTGGAAGGTTATTTTTCAAAATGATTACACTTTTGAAGTCGTTTTTAATGGATTTAGTTTTCATGGTTCCCAAAATCTTTTCAATATCCTTCTCACTGCCAGCGGAAAAACAGAAGGGAGACACAATTCTTCTAAAGCTTAAGTATCAATATAAATACTGATTACATATATTATAGATTGTACAGCTAAATTGTAATGAAAAAAAAACACAAACATCAAATAAAACAAAATTACTTTACAATAAAAAACATCAACGCGTAGTACTGTCCCACACAAAGTTGTGTGTCTTGTCAACCTGCACGAGGCACGATCGGATCAATCTAAAGAACTATTAGGGACAATGAAAGACGCTTCAAAGCACGTCTGATTGTCCCTAACAGAAAATACTATTAACACACGTGATTAATCAACGTGACGTGGTACCTGTTTAATGAATCTGCAATGTTATGAGAAGCCGAAGAGAAAGCTAGTTATCATTAAAAAAAATTCGTACAGTACCCCTCAATAGAGCGGCACGGAACGTATGGAGTAGGCACGAAACTAGCGGTTCGTCATTGAACGTGTTGGCAACTCAGTAAATGACGTGTGCGAGTATTGTTGCCAGACGAACTCTTTACCAGACTGACACCCTTTTTTTGAACTTAATAAATAATGGTTGCGAATGAAGTGTTTATAGTTTTGACGTTCAGCTGTCAGGTGATATATCGGGGCGGTATAATTGTGTTATATGTGGTATTTTATTTGGGGAAAAATATAAAATATCTGAAAAATGTGTAAGTAGTTAGTTAGTTAATTTTGTATACGTAACAATTTTATAACAGATCCATCCATCATATCGTATAGCTCATGACTGAGTATCGTCATTCCCATGATAGCCTCTGATGACTCCTCTCTATCAATGATTCCCATGATAGCCTCTGATGACTCATCTCCATCAATGATCCCCATGATAGCCTCTGATGACTCCTCTCCATCAATGATCCCCATAATAGCCTCTGATGACTCATCTCCATCAATGATCCCCATGATAGCCTCTGATGACTCCTCTCCATCAATGATCCCCATAATAGCCTCTGATGACTCATCTCCATCAATGATCCCCATGATAGCCTCTGATGACTCCTCTCTATCAATGATTCTCAGTTCTTCGAGAATGAATACGTTAGTTTACCTTGCTGTCATGGAACTCGTAACATCTTTCTCCGGCACTACATTTCAAATACATACATCTGTTCTACATCTCTCGATTGCTCTCAGAGTTAAAGTCTCCGCACCATACATTAAAATAGCGAAGACGAAATACTTAACTACGTTGGGTACATTTTCGTCGTGATGGTGATGGTTCTGTTCTTCCGCATCTTTTCCAGCTTTGACATCGCATTTTTTACCATTCCAGTTAACTTTTTTCATCTCAGCCTCGCATCCTCCATTGTTAATAAGATTGGAGCCGGAACAGCTCAGAAACGTTATAATTTTTTTTAAACTGCACAGGGCACGCGTTAATAATCAAATAATAAATGTTATAAGAATAAGCCTATAATAATATATCTAAGTTTTTAGTTATTATATTAAGTCATAAGTATTGTAGGTTATTATAGATATAATAATAATATATACCTACGTGTATGAATAACTCTTTCGGCACGCACAAGAACCGCCTTCTTTATTAGTGAGGTATTTTTGTTATCTATAATGAACTTGTTTGTTTAGTTGACGACTTTACTAAACTAGTTGGTAAAACGCTTGACTTTCATACCGAGGTGTTAGGCTCGATTCTCAATGGTACTATAAAAACAAATTTCTAGCAAAAGATTCGTCTAATAACAATAATCGCACGGCTAGACTTGTTAGAGGTTTGTAGCCTCTTCAGGTGCGGGGTATTATAGCCAACCGCGAGTTCCGTGCTTATTCCAGTAATTGTAAGCCCACAGGTTCAATTAAATTACACTAGACTGCGCCGGCAAGAACTGTTCTCAATAACATACGCAAGAACGGGTCTTCCAGCCGCTATGCCTGTTGGAAGGGCCTTAACTCTTCTGAACGGGACTGCTTCGGATATTGACATATTTCGTATCACATTACCAAAAGCAAAAGTAAATTATCTTCTAAGATTGAGCGCGTTAGAAAGCACTCATTAACGTAATTAAGTGACTGTGAATATATGTGTATCATATGTTTGTGTGTATATACTCGTTTGTATGCATATGCATTATTTTTTATTTTTATATAATTTTTTAATATTTTTCTATGTAATTTTTCTTCTTTTTTAATGTCTTGTATTTTTCAAAGTAATTGGGCTAAGCCTGTTTTGAAAAAATAAATAAATAAATAAATAAATAAATAAATAAATAAATAAATAAATAAATAAATAAATAAATAAATAAATAAATAAATAAATAAATAAATAAATAAATAAATAAATAAATAAATAAATAAATAAATAAATAAATAAATAAATAAATAAATAAATAAATAAATAAATAAATAAATAAATAAATAAATAAATAAATAAATAAATAAATAAATAAATAAATAAATAAATAAATAAATAAATAAATAAATAAATAAATAAATAAATAAATAAATAAATAAATAAATAAATAAATAAATAAATAAATAAATAAATAAATAAATAAATAAATAAATAAATAAATAAATAAATAAATAAATAAATAAATAAATAAATAAATAAATAAATAAATAAATAAATAAATAAATAAATAAATAAATAAATAAATAAATTAATTAATGGACTGACCACATTATTCGAGTTGTCCACATCATCAATTCGGATACGTAGAAGGGTTATCATACGAATGAGTGAATTTATTTTGTTATAAAATGATTTTGTAAAAAAAATTTAAAATACTTGTATAAAAACGCATGTCTTAAGACCCAAATCAATTTTCAATAATAGTAAAGCATGTATACACTACAAACATGTGAAAAATACGTTTAAGTAGGAAATGTGCATAAAAACATAATAAACACATCAATAAAATAGTGAAAAAAGTAAATTGTTTGATGCAATATTTCTTTATAATTTTAATGATGTATTACAAATCAGTATACAGCAAAATAAATATTTTCATAAATCAAATTAATCACGAAAAAAAAACAAAGGGTTTTAAACGTTAACAGCCATTATCGAGAGTTGTAAGATTTTCATAATTTTCAAATGAAATGCGAGAATGTCGATCTCGGAGACGCGAAACGGTGAGACTCGTTGCATTTAACTGCATTTAGCGAATAATAATATTTTTATGCGCCGTCGGGGCATGCAAACCTGCAGGCAAAAAGCCAACGGGCAAACCATGAGAACTGCGGGAAAAAACCGCGCTACGGCCCCAAGTCCATGTTATGCGGCGCGCGTAGCCGGTGCGGAGGCCAGTTTTTGCAGCAGCGGAATCCGCGGCGCGCAGGCGCAGGGGTGCAAGTTTTTGCGGCCGAAAGACGCCCGCTTGACAGTTGCTCGAGAGGTTATGTGGACGTATATATGAATGTGTATATGCAAAAAAGATCCAACAGTAAAAAAAACAAATAGAAAGCTTTATGCAGAGCAGTTCCGTAATAAAATGCCAAGAGATGACGCCGACCTCTGTGACCTAGTTGATTAGACGCTTGATTTCCATCTGGAAGTATCGGGTTGGATTCCCGATGGTACCCAAAAAAGGGTTCGTTAAGTTACAATACTCATATGCCCTGAGTACGTGTGCAAGTATTGTTTTCCCCTTCACGTGTGGTAGTGTTACCAATAATAATATTGAATAATAAAATTACATTTTATATAGTGCCTTCAGAGAGCAGACTCTCCTCGAGGGCGCTCCAATTCCGAATTCGAAACCACTGTTATTGACAGATTAAAAAAGTTACAAAAAAACAAGTTGAATGTGAGGATATGCAAGGTAGTGGCCATCACGTGAATTATGAAGTACGATTTCAGTGCCTACTCCAGTGGTTCTAAACCTGATGGTTCGATTACTGAGATCGAAGATAACGTCGTTTCTCGGCCATGTTCTTCAATATGTTTGAATCACCATTTCGAATATGATAAAACGTGCCATAGGAAAGAAAAAATAATCTTAAGAGAGCTTTGTTTTTTATCATCATTACCATTACGCCATGCCCCTATTGGGAGTAAGCAGAGACAATAGATCTTCACTTTATTATATTGTAGGGATCCACGGTCGTCGCGGAATATTGTCGCATACATACGGTCAATGACCGATGAGATTCGCATTCCTCGACAAATTTAAATAAACAGTCCGAAGTTCATACGCCGGCCATTCAAGTCCAAAGATCACCCGCCGGCCAGTCATCCCGTAGCGAGCGGACCGCACTACATACTAGAGAGAGAACGCACTACGCTGTCTCGCCGGTTCCGTAAATAGATTGTTACCTACAATACTACAATTGGCCATTTCTGCATTTACAGAAGCGAAATAGAAGCATATCGCGAGCGCACTCCCGCGCCCATTCTGAAATGTTATAAATACCTACGTACTATCAAAATAAACCATTCACATTCTCTTTCCGCATTGCGATCTAACGTATTTTATTATTTATCAACAATCATAATCATCATATACCTTTAAGGGACATTCCCTAAAATATTTTTCTGTCACGTTCATACTCTTCGTCACGCATACTCTCCTATTATAAAAGATTTTTACTTATATTTTACAGAATTTGATCTTGACACGTTTTTTAAGTATTTTCTAACTACTCATACTTCTCTATTGCTCTTATAGATTATTTTTATAAACTCATTCTTTCTACATGACCGAATCATCTCTGTTTTTTTCTTCATGGTAAAATAGTTTAAGACTAAAACCAGTTCTGAAGTTAATTCGCCTGGAATCGAACCTGAAGCCCCCGCTTGCATAGCGTGAATGACACGTTATCATTTTACATCTTAATTTACAGTTTTATGGAGCTTTTTTTAGATAATTTGATATACCGCTGTTTCCAGACAGTTAAGATCACGTCAAAACGCTTTATAACTAGCTCAACCTATACATTTACAGAAGATTAATATTAAATATATTATCAGTTTAAGTAGAAATCAGATAGAAATCCTTTTTTTAAATCTAGGTTCCAAACCCGCAACTACCGGGATTGAACACAAGCGTCTTGCCAACTAGGCCACCGAGATCGTCTTCATCATGTATTGACAATTTTAATTTTGTGTTGACGTTATCTCTTACTAAATCAGGTAACAGGTAGGTTAGGTTAGGTTAGGTTAGGTTAAGTTAGGTTAGGTTTTTCTATCAGTAATTTTGAAATTCAGCTTTAAATTCATTGTATATTTTAATAGTTCTTATGGTTTTAGGAAAGGATTATTTTTTGTTATTTTTTTATTAAATAATAGATATTGCCGAAGTCATAGTTATCCTTCTGCCCCTGAATACTAGAAGAATACTATACGGAAAAAATGACTGTGCCATTCGAGGGGAGTACAGTTCACGTAGCACGAGGTTCGAACCGGCGAACTTCCGCTCGAAAGCCCAGAGCGTTACCGTACGGCCATGCACCCAGGCCGAAAGCCCAAAGCGTTACCGTACGGCCATGCACCCAGGCCGAAAGCCCAAAGCGTTACCGTACGGCCATGCACCCAGGCCGAATCATCTCTGCATTAAATAACGAAGGAGTCAACTACAAGAAAGATATTTTTCTTAATCTAAAATTTCTTCCTCTTTCTGGTTGTTTGGAAGATATCGCGTGACAATAAGCCCGTCAGATTTTATTGTATTTAATGAAATAGTAATACAATATAATTAATAAATAAAAAGTCACTATTATTGACCAGAATTGCAGCCATAAGCAGCCACATTCAATGCAAAAACTTTAATCATAAGCAGCACATTACATTTATCATAATATGCCATTGATATGATACAATAGGGTGATTGAGTGTGATTGTCAGCCAACCTGTGGATGAAAGATGTCTGCGCGTGTAATAGTTTATTCTACACAAACTGTTGCACTTCACCAAACGCAGTCTCGACAGATCAGCCCCAAAGTTTCGATGGCAAGGATATTAAGCTTCCATGACGATCGGCATGTTTTATCCGCTGCACTCTTACTTTAGATTGTTTCCGATCTCCGGAAACGGTGATCTTAATTGGCCACCAAGATCATGTGATCTGACACCGTTGGACTATTTTCTCTGAGGTTACGTGAAAATCCAGGTCTATAAGAATGACCCCCAATCAATTCCTGAGCTGAAGGACGAAATTATTCGCGTTAATGGTAAGTTAGAACCGCAATTATGCCAAAATGTCATGGAAAATTTTGACAAAAGAGTAGACATCTGTGGAGCTGCAGGAAGTGGACATTTGGCGGATATTGTATTTTGTGTTTAAATGTCATACATTATACTTCAATGACCAATAAAAAGATTTTTGAAATCAAAGCAAATTGTGTTTTATTCAAAATTTAAAAAAAATGGAATTAAAAAAACAGCTCAATTTGAAAGACCCATTAAAGGCCTATGTAGGAGAGTACTTTGTATATTTGTAAAGTGTAAAAATGAAAGAAATGTAAATGATAAAGAAAAGCCCTTAAGAAACTCTATTCGGAAAAGTTGAGCATGTCATCAACTAAGCCGTATTATGATTTTGAACATACTTTCAGGTTTCAGCGGTCACTTTATCTGAATTTATTTAGTGGAGCTTATGCGCTACCTTTTATATTGTAGATAAAAACAACTTATTCTTTCTGTGACATTTTATTACGAAAGAGCGCTGAACAAGTCCTCTATTTATTCTTATTTATCGTAAAAATATATTTTACAAGCTAAATATTTTTTAATAGTAGTATCTTGTTCTTTCCAATTTTTTTGTATGTTAAAAATCCCATTTTATAATGTTAAGAGTTTGAAAATTTTTAACTGGAATAAATACCACCAAATTATATATATACATACATTTATACCATCATACCACCAAGTTACATGTCTAAATACATTTATGCCATCATATCACCAAGTTATATGTCTACATACATGTATACCATGATACCACCAAGTTATATGTCTACATACATTTATGCCATCATATCACCAAGTTATATGTCTACATACATGTATACCATGATACCACCAAGTTATATCTCTACATACATTTATGCCATCATATCACCAAGTTATATGTCTACATACATTTATACCACCAAATTATATGTCTACATACATTTATACCATCATACCACCAAAGTATATGTCTACATACATTTATAGCATCATACCGCCAAGTTATATGTCTACATACATTTATGCCATCATACACCAAGTTATATGTGTACATACCTTTATTCCATCATACCACCAAGTTATATCATATGTGTACATACCTTTATACCATCATACCACTAAGTTATATGTGTACATACCTTTATACCATCATACCACCAAGTTATATGTCTACATACATTTATACCATCATACCACCAAGTTATATGTGTACATACCTTTATACCATCATACCACCAAGTTACATGTGTACGTACATTTATACCACCATTCCACCAAGTTATACTTATGAGTACATACATTTATACCATCATGCCGCTTCCCTGCTGAGGTAGTAAAAAATATTTATATAGCGTTATTCGACAGCCCCTGTTTTTCCATGAGCATTTCAAATATGTATAATAATAAATTCAGATGAAAACAGGCTTAGAAATAAATTCAGTTAGAACGCTCGGATGCTAAGCAAGTATATCAACCACTAAGCCACGGTGCTCACAAAGTATATTTCATATAAAATGAAATAATGAGTTTTGAAGTTTTATTGTTTTTTGTGTATATTTCCTTTATAAGAGTACAGTAATCCGTCCATTTACGCGGTCTCTATTTACGCGAATTCACTTAAACGCTGTTTGACATTTAAAATGCGTAATAGTAATAGTTTGGCTTATTAATCAATATTTGTATTTACGACTGTAAGAACGGAAGATTCATCTGGTGAGAGTGGTTTTGAGGAGGCCCATCAAATTGTTAGTTCCGGAACATTTCTCTTAGTATGAATAAATAGTCATTACTACAAGAGTTCTCTAGTACCAACTTTGATGTATGTAAGTGAAAGGCTGACGTGGAAAAATACTGAAAAGAGCCGAAGATATGGTGTAGAAATGCGGGCACTGAGAAGAGTAAACGAGGTGACAATATGTGACAGAATACGGAATGAAGTGAGTAGGAATGTTGAAGAACTTTTAAGACTGATACATTAAAAAATATGAAAATGAGCACTGTGAGATCGTTTGGGCACGTAGAAAAAATTCATGAAGAAAGACGCATACGTAGTGCAAATGTGAGTGGAAGGCATGTGAGTGGAAGGCGTGTGAGTGGAAGGCGTGTGAGTGGGAGGCGTGTGAGTGGGAGGCGTGTGAGTGGGAGGCGTGTGAGTGGGAGGCGTGTGAGTGGGAGGTGTGTGAGGGGAAGGCGTCTGAGTGGAAGGCGTGTGAGTGGGAGGCGTGTGAGTGGGAGGCGTGTGAGTGGGAGGCGTGTGAGTGGGAGGCGTGTGAGTGGGAGGCGTGTGAGTGGGAGGCGTGTGAGTGGGAAGCATGTGAGTAGAAGGCGTGTGCGAAGAAGACCAAGAAAAGTATAGTTGAATCGAGTGAATAATATTTTGATAAAAGGAAACGCAGAAATTCAAATAAATCGTAAGAGTTTTATGAGAAAGTGCATGGATATGGAAGAGGCGAAGAATGTTTATCGAGATAGGAAAGTGCGACATTCTATGTTCTCTGTTTATCCTGACAGGGAAATGGCTTGATGGTATATGTGTTTAGGTAAATAAAGAATAAAGCTTCCATCATAATGTCTGTTTTATAACTTATCAATAACAACTTATGTTGTTTTTGTAAAAATAACTAAAGTTTTTTTTATTGTAGTTGAATAGAATGAATCTTGAAATATGTTTATAAGATCACTTATTTTACATAGCATTCAATGGCGTCATTTACGCGGTATTTTTAAAATTTTATTTACGAGCTGTTTAGCTTGAACAAATTAGCCGCGTTAACGGAGGGATTACTGTATACCTATACATACGTCTAAAAGCCAAAAAGGTCCAAGCCCAATTTTACTTTTTATGAGAAATTTCGGCAAACGTAAGGCCTGCTAGTGAAGCAGTTTATGGAATGGAATGTTTTAAAGTCATATTTGAACCATAAAGTGTACATTTAACAAGCTTGACGTTTTTTCATATAAAATATATCATATTTTATAAGGAAACTTTGACAAAATTAATCAACACCGCGAAGTTCGAGGGGAGTATAGTTGGAACAAGCGAATAAAATTTTTGAAAGACTGAAAGGTCAGGAATCAAAGAAACCGAAGGTAAATTTATGAGAAGACATGCTTTTTTTATCCACTTTTTGTACGGATTTCTCCTGATACACAATTAATGTCATTGCCAGTGAGTAGCATAACAGAAGACACAGTACTATAATAGAAGACACAGTACTATAATATAATCGAAGACACAGTACTATAATAGAAGACACAATACTATAATAGAAGACACAATACTATAATAGATACTATAATAGAAGACACAGTACTATAATATAATATAAGACACAGTACTATAATATAAGATACAGTACTATAAAAGAAGACACAGTACCATAATAGAAGACACAGTACCATAATAGAAGACACAGTACTATAATAGAAGACACAGTACTATAATATAAGACACAGTACCATAATAGAAGACACAGTACCATAATAGAAGACACAGTACTATAATAGAAGACACAGTACTATAATAGAAGGCACATTACTATAATATAAGACACAGTACTATAATATAATAGAAGACACAGTACCATAATAGAAGACACAGTACTATAATAGAAGACACAGTACTATAATGGAAGACACAGTACCATAATAGAAGACACAGTACTATAATAGAAGACACAGTACTATAATAGAAGGCACATTACTATAATATAAGACACAGTACTATAATAGAAGACACAGTACTATAATATAAGGCACATTACAATAATATAAGACACAGTACTATAATATAATAGAAGACACAGTACCATAATAGAAGACACAGTACTATAATAGAAGACACAGTACTATAATGGAAGACACAGTACCATAATAGAAGACACAGTACTATAATAGAAGACACAGTACTATAATAGAAGGCACATTACTATAATATAAGACACAGTACTATAATATAATAGAAGACACAGTACTATAATATAAGACAAGTAGTCATTTTCAATTGCATCAACGATTATTTTCTGATAGCGATGATGCAGCGAATAATTTGTGATGGGAATATTCTGTTGAATATAAGGTATGGAGCTTCAATACTTGCAGCTTGTCTGCATTTTATTCCTTCAGCTTGTCTGCATTTTATTCCAAACACCTTTCTGGTTGGTTGGAAGAGTTTGCCACATGGCAATAAACGCGCCAGGTTAAAAAAATGTCAGGTCCCTCCAACGTTGAATATCACCTGAGAGTGTAGACATCTTTGTCCCCGGCAGACCAAAAAAGATCCCCGACGCTCCTTATACCAGTCCACTCACATGTATTGCGGAGCCAGGCGAGTACTGTATATAACGAAAGTATAACACAATTGATACGTCTAGTGTTCTGTCCTCTCTGCTAACCCCAACAGGAAAACGAATAGATGATATGTACGAATCTATAGATATTTCATTTTAAAGTTTCAAGTACACAAAAAAACAAAGCTCATACAACTAGAACAAGAGTCTTCTACAGTCAGATAATATTACGGACCATCTCAAGAAAATTACTAAGAGAAAAGTCAGAAACTCCCACATCCAACAGACCTGTAACACAAAGGATATAGTCAGATGGAGCAGGAAGACAAGGAGGGACTGGCATGACCATGTGGATAAGATAGGCAAATACTGAATCCGCGCAGGATAAAATGTGGGGAGACAGTTGGTGCTCTACCTCCCAGGAATGATTTTCAGAACATAATAACATATATATTATAAATTACATTTTTGTTGTATATAGCGCAACCTAGCGGGCATATTGGCATGTGGTGAACTCTTCTAACCAACCAGAAATACGTTAAAGAGGTCATAAATGAAAACCAAATAGAAATAATTTTTTTAAAAAGTCTGAGTTGCAGGGGCTGCAGATTTAATCCCAACAGGGTTGAATCTGCAACCCCTGAGTTGAAAGATAGACATCTTACCAACTACGACACGATAAACTATTCCTCGTGATCGAATATGACTCTCAGCCATCCTATGAATGGAAGACGCTTGTGAGTTTATTACTTTATTGGGTACAGATAATGGCACTTCAACGAGGGCACAATTTTGACAGATCAAACCCAAAATGTTGAATGCGAGGATATCAAACTTCGACAGGTTTAATCTGTTACAGACGTTCGTTAGGCAGACTTTTATGTATAGCACTATTTATTGTATTACTTAATAGTGCAACAGGAATTAATTATACCTATCTTATAAGACATAAAGGGTGTAGACTGAAAAATATCTGATATCTTCGCGGTCGGGCTCGTCCTTTATTGGTGGGATGTATCTCGACCGGGGAGATGTTATAAGTTGAGCCCAGATCTTTTGCTAGTTTCTCTTTTAAATGTATTTTCTGTTATTTTATTGTTTTTGCGTTACATATATTATTTTATTTGATTACAAGCCTTCAAAATAGAATGTCAATTAGACGAAAGTGAGCACTTTCGACAACTTCAAAAATCAACGTTCGACAATTGATTTTTGTTATTTTCACTCAAAACATGTGGAACCCAAGCGCCGAGCTTCTGGACTTTTCCCATTGATTTAAGATGGCGGTATACAGTCATGTGACTATAATTCATCTGCTCAACCAATTATACGGTGGTTTGAAGGAGATCTTCATGAATAATATAGTTTAAGCGGTCCTCATCGAAGTCCACTGGTCATCTGGAACGCTCCATGTCTTTCAGATCGAAATTACCGTCTTTAAAACGCAAACACCATCGACGAGCTGTCCTTTCATTCATAGCATCTTCACCGTACACTTTGCAAATATCGCGAGCAACTTCGGCAGCTTTATTCCCTCGATTGAACGCAAACAGAAGTAGGTATCGAAAGTGCTCACTTTCGTCTACTTGACATTCCATTTTGAAGGCTTGTAATCAAATAAAATAATATATATATAACGTAAAAGCAGAAAATTTTCTTTCGAATGACGTATAACCTTTACCATTTTGTTTTACTTTTGGTGCTCATTTTTAAATTTGAAAAACACGGACACAACTTATGTTAACACCCAATACATATTTATATATTTAACACTTTTATTGCAAATACAATCTGGCGGGCTTATTGCTAGGCGGCAATGTCTTCCAACCATCCAGACAAAAGTAAATGAAGCACATTCTTGAGCATATGCCCACAAACCCCACAAAAACGGACAATCACCCGAACATTATTTTTCATATAAAGTCATCAATCAAAAGGAAAGGAAGGGATGGTGGAGAGGAAAGGAAAAGAAAAATCAGGAATGAAACACGTTATTTTACTGACTAGAAATTAAGATTTTTTCAGTCGCTTCTTAAAGCATGACAAGAACGGAGCGAGTCTTGTATTGGTTTGTAACTGATTCCAGAGTCTCGCTGCATGGACAGTAAAGGACGATGTAAAAAAAAGAGGAGCGGTGAGCTGGAAAGGCCAATAAACAATATCGTACATATTATGTTCCAATATTTATTTAAATTAAGATGTTAAATGACTTAAAAGTAAAACTAGTTCCTAAGTGAATACGCTGGGAATCGAACTTTGGGCACCTTGTGGCTTAGTGGGACTGCTAACCATCATTTACGTATTTATTTATTTCACGACACAACAATTGTCAAAACATCAAATCTATCTTAAACTAACAACAATAAAGCAATAGAAATAAACTAACAACAATAAAGCAGTAGAAATAAACTAACAACAATAAAGCAGTAGAAATAAACTAACAACAATAAAGCAGTAGAAATAAACTAACAACAATAAAGCAGTAGAAATATTTACAAAGTAATTGTTTGAATTAATGTTATATTTATAAAGTATGTTTACCATATAGGTACTCGTATTATAAAGCCATTTAGGTTGTCTGGACGAAAATGTCGTTTTTTAAATGAAAGAAGTAAATCGATTTTTTCTTTTTCTTATTATATCGATACAATATATTCTCTTTCGGTAGACCCAACCTTCTTCCCATCTATTTGACTAATTTTTAATACCGTCAGAATAAAATTTAGAATATTTGGATGCAAAATATTCCTCGATGCCTTTTTTCACTACTTCTAAGTGCGATTTTTTTCCAGTTAAATAGTGCTGCATAGATCTAAATAAATGATAATCTGGAGTCAAATCGGGACTATATGGTGGGTGAAGAATAGTTTTCCATCCAAGCTCCTTTATTTTATTTTCAGTCATCTTTGATGTATGGGGTCGGGCGTTGTCGTGTCGCAATGAAATTGAATATCGATTGACAAGAACCAGGTATCTTTATCCTTATTGCTGAATTCAAATTTTCGAGTTGGTAACAGTATACTGCACAAAAAAAGAGCGAAGCAAACTTACGCAACAGTGGAACATATATTTTAGATTTTATAGAAAAAAAAGTGTATGATTTAATTGTTCCATCAATGACTTAATCGAAGGTTATTAATAAGAATACTGCTATTATTTGAACGTGCATTACTCGGTTTAAATCAGTTTTGGAGGGATATGTTATTAATTTTAAGTACGCAGACTAGTAATCATTATTGTTATTAGTGGTAAACAGGGCAGAAGTAGGCACAGTGGTCAGCGCAATAAGGAAGTACTGCATGAGACGCTTAGTGGTAAACAGGGCAGAAGAAGACACAGTGGTCAGCGCAATAAGGAAGTACTGCATGAGACGCTTAGTGGTAAACAAGGCAGAAGAAGGCACAGTGGTCAGCGCAATAAGGAAGTATGTACTGCATGAGACGTTTAGTGGTAAACAGGGCAGAATTAGGCACAGTGATTAGCGCAATAAGAAAGTACTGCATGAGACGCTTAGAGGTAAACAGGGCAGAATGAGGCACAGTGATCAACGCTATAAGGAAGTACTGCATGAGCCGCTTAGTGGTACACAGGGCTGAAGGAGGCACAGAGATCAACGCTATAACGAAGTACTGCACGAGACGCTTAGTGGTTAACAGGACAGAAGGAGGCACAGTGGGCGAGAGCGCAATAAGAAAGAACTGCATGAGACGCTTAATGGTAAACAGGGTAGAAGAAGGTACAGTGGTCAGCGCAATAAGGAAGTACTGCATTAGACGCTTAAAATCAATAATAGGTGGGAGCAAACAGCGGCAGACAGAGCAAATGGCGTAGAACTGTTGCTAGGTATCAGGAACCAATATAGAAAGAAGCCGCAGATAGGTTGCAAGTACTAAAGCTCTTTGCTTTATATGCAACAGAGTATGCCTGTCACAAATTGACTTACATAACATAGTTATCTAAATGATAAATAAATATAAGTTTATTATAGTTCGGAAATTTTAGGATGAGTCCTGTGACAGCTCACAAATTTGCCCCAATACAACCTTATGTAATGTTTTTACTTAAATAACTTGCTATTTATTAGAATCGAGGCTTATATTAAAGTTACTGAACATCGTTACAAGGTTGTATTGGTGCAAATTTGTGAGCTGTCACAGGACTCATCCTAGAATTTCCGAACTATAATAGTAACATACTATTATTGTATTCTGAAATTGCATATATTTCAAGATATTTGAAAAGAAAACACATTTAAGAAAGAAGCTATCAAAAAGTCTGGGCTCGTCTCATAACATCCCCCAGTCGAAATACACCCCCACCAATAGAGGATGAGATCGGCCGCGAGGATAACAGATGTTTTTTTTCTGCCCACACTCTTGTACGTGTAAATTAAAAACAAAAAAAAATTGACTATAAATTTATTATTTATTTATTTTATTTTATTTTATTATTTATTATTACACATGACAAGAAATATACACAATTTGCGAAAAAAACAACAGGTAATTTGATTTGGACATACAATTTTAATGGATCTGGGTTTGTTGCCTTTCATTTGTCGTATCCCCAGTAAACTGGGCTTTTGCCTGTATCTCTCACTGAGGATATTTAGCATGAAAAAATAAAACGATACTTCTTTCCGATTTTTATTACACAAAAACAAAACCCCGTTGCACGCTCTCATCAACCTGACAAACAGTGACACTCAACTACAACTGGAAACATCTTGCGAAATTCAACTCCTCACACATTATCACTCCAGAAAGACCAAAAATATTCATCCCACAATATACCGCACACAATCATAAGAATAAAAATTAAAATAAAACAAAAAATACACAGAAACACAAATACCAAAATTAAAACAACAAGAAGAAACCCACAATAATAAATAAACAGTCAACATACTTAATACAATAATAGGTTCACCGATAAGCCTCCAATGCTACCAACTTTAGCTAACTTGATCGCTCATTTTTTATTGTGCCTCCTATTATACTCGTCACTGGTTATGGGTATTCATTCATTCATTCAGTGGTACACACGACGATCGCTGACTTTTTTGCATCTTATCAACAGGGTCACGGAGATCGTCAACATACCCAAGATTTATTTATTTATTTAACACTTTTATTGCAAATACAATCTGGTGGGCTTATTGCCAGGCGGTAATCTCTTCCAATCAACCAGACAAACGTAAATGAAGCAAGTTACGTGGTCGCATAAATCATTCAAATGACTATGCATCCCCACGAAATCCATAAACACATACTCGTACGTGAGCATACGTATACCCACGAACATTTATTAAACACTTTTATTGCAAATAAAATCTGGTGTGCTTATTGCCATGCGGCAATCTCTTCCAACCAACCAGACAAAAGTAAATGAAGAAGGTAACGTGGTAGCATAAATAATTCAAATGACTATCCATCCGCACGAAATCCATAAACACATACTCGTACGTGAGCATACGTATACCCACGAACCCCAAAAGACGGGCAACCACCCGAACATTCTTTTTCAAAAGGAAAGGAAGGGATGGTGGATAGGAAAGGAAAAGAAAAATCAGGAATGAAAGACGTTATTTTACTGACTAGAAATTAAGAGTTTTTTCAGTCGCTTCTTAAAGCATGCCAAGGACGGAGCGAATCTTATATTGGTTTTAACTGATTCCAGAGTCTCGCTGCATGGACAGTAAAGGACGACTTAAAAAAAAGGAGCGGTGAACTGGAAAGACCAATAGACAATCTCTGTTTGAGCGTAGCGCTAATTCATGATTGAAAAGACGCTGAAAATTTTCAGCGAGATAAGAGGGTGAGACAAGATATAAATGATAAAGAAAAAGAAGGCAAGTGTATTGTGGGTTGGATCGTTTTCGCATTAAACACGACAACTGGGAGGAATATTCCCGAGGTCACATTATTATTGTAATTTTTTTAACGTGAAACACAAACCAGCGCTATGAAGGATGTCATCTTAATGATTGTCTTATGTTAATGCGGAGGAGGGGAAAAAATATCGCGAAAAGAATTTATTGAAACCGATTGTTCGCCTTTAATTTTTTTTACCGATACCGAACCGATGCGCAGGACCAGCACGAGGTGATGTTAGAGTCGCGCTGCACCCGGGCTCGATTGTCTCACCAAATTACGATTAATATTTTATTTTATTGTTTGATGATTGCATGAAGGGAACATTATGACATGGGCTTTTGATTTATTTAAAATGATGAAGTGCACCAGGGGTTAACTCACGTGGTGCATACTTATAATTAGATCTTACGACTTATCAAGTTGCTGGGAGTTTATTACAATGGTGTTTTATAATGAATTAACAATCGGTAAAAAGCATCAACTTATTTTTCCATATTTATATGCCGTCAAAAGCCTAGTTTACAGGGGTTCGACAAATGAAAGGCAACAAACCCAGATCCATATAAATTGAGTGTCCACTTTGAATTACCTATTTTATATTTTATTATTTGTTTTTATAAACTACGTATTTATACAAATAAAAGGTCTTTCAAATTGAGTGTTTTTTTAATTCTTGAATAAAACATACAATTTGCTTTGATTTTAATTTTTTTTATTGGTCATTGAAGTATAATGTATGCCACTGAAGTATAACGTATGCCATTGAAGTATAATGTATGCCATTGGAGTATAATGTATGCCATTGAAGTATAATGTATGCCATTGAAGTATAGTCTATGCCATTGAAGTATAATGTATGCAATTAAAGTATAATGTATGCCATTGAAGTATTATGTATGCCATTGAAGTATAACGTATGCAATTGAAGCATAATGTATGCCATTGAAGTATAATGTATGACATTGAAGTATAATGTATGCCATTGAAGTATAATGTATGACATTTAAACACAATAAACAATATCCGCCAAACGTCCACCTCTTGCAGCTCCACAGATGTCCATTCTTTTGTCAAAACTTTCGATGACATTTTGGCATAATTGCGGTTCTAACTAGCCAATAACGCGAATAATTTCATCCTTCAGCTCAGGAATTGATCGGGGGTCATTCTTATAGACCTGGTTTTTCACGTAACCCTAGAGAAAATAGTCTAATCGGTGTGTGTGTTGGTATTGTCTGCAGTACGCATATGTAACATTGTGTGTTGGTATTGTCCGCAGTACACATGTGTAACATTGTGCGTTGGTATTGTCCGCAGTACACATATGTAACATTGTGTTTTGGTATTGTCTTTATTGATGGATTATTTGACTTATACTAGTTAAACATAATTTATTAAAGGTAATTTTGATGTGAGGATGGTACACAGTATGGTGGTGTCAAGGCTTCTAGAATAGGACCTGTACTCAAATAAATTATACAAGATATAAATAAATTATACCCACAATATATTTTTTAAATTAAAAATACACATTATTAAGTAGATGATGTTGATACACACAGAAGTTTAAAAAGAAAAATATATGTATTCTTAATAGCAGAATCATATTATCTAAATAGCAGAATCATGTTATCTAAATAGCAGAATCATATTATCTAAATAGTAGAATCATGTTATCTAAATAGCAGAATCATGTTATATAAATAGCAGAATCATGTTATCTAAATAGCAGAATCATATTATCTAAATAGTAGAATCATGTTATCTAAATAGCAGAATCATGTTATCTAAATAGCAGAATCATGTTATCTAAATAGCAGAATCATGTTATATAAATAGCAGAATCATGTTATCTAAATGGAATTAATCGAACAATTACTGACAGAAAAAAAGTTTCCATTGGAAAAGTCAAACGCATGTGTTATAATTTCTGTATAACGACATTTGCGGCCGGTGGTAAAACACCTCTATTCTCATCAGAGGAATCCCCTCTATTCTAATTGGATACTAGATATTTTTTTAAATATTTTCATTACTGTTTTCACTTATGGCCTCTCTAACAGCTTTCTAGTTGATTTGACAAGATTGCCACATGGCAATACGTCCGCTAGATTGTACTGTATATAATGAAACTATATTGCAATGCAATACAATCAGACCATTGCCATTTCAAACCCTAAACTCGAACCAATATAACGGTAACGTACTTTATTTTACAGAAATATTACCATCATGCGTGTATACTCGTATGTATTGCAAATCATACTTTTGCAACTCGGCCCTCGAATATGGGATTCGGCCCTGACAATACACCCATAAACCCGATGATGAATAATTCAGGCGTATTGAGAAACCTTAAAATATGAATCGTAATTCTTTTCAAAATCTGCAATAACTTATTTTGGTTAGAGAGCCTGAAAATATCTTGAATGACGTTTTTTCTTGTAATACTTAAAAATAATGCATGTCTTATTTTTTATATTTTACTAATGCAATTTACCTCAGTGTACGTGCTTATTGCTATTAAATGCAAATCTGACACCTACACGCATTGGACAATATTTCATTACTAGCCGCTCAGTGGCCCAACCCCGCATTGGCGCTGCATGTCCTCTTGTAAATGGTAATATTATCTTATACAATATATTATAGTATATGTGTATATCAATAATTTAAACAGTATATATCAATTCATAGGCCAATTCAAAATTATGAATGTAATTACTTATATTTTAGAATGCTCATTCCAAAGGAAAAAGGTTAATGTACGCTAAAAAGAGCATATAATATAATAAACAAGAACAATATGAAGATTGTCTATGTTGTGTAATGTTGCCAGTCATAGAAGATACTTGCCAGAATGAATATTTGAAAATTTAATTTATGAAACTGTAGACGATGACTTTATTATCATTAAAGAAATGTTTTTGAAATGTCTATTGGATGAACGTCAATCAACAGGTCAAAATAATTATATTGTCATATTCATCAGTTTCTTAAATGTCTACAAATGGATCAAGTGTTGCGAGCGCATTGATTTAAAATTTTGTCTCTTTGTATTCAAGTCCCTTAATGGGATGTCTCCATTACCTTTCGAGTCTGTATTTGAAAGATGTCCAATCAAAGAGTGGAACTTTGAAGTCGATTTATTATTAATCTAATAAACTGATCGTTCCAAATCAATCCAGTAAGGAGGAATATTACTGTCGAGCTTTTACCGTTGCTAGTCGTGTGGCGTGGAATTGTCTACATTCTACATCTTAGCGTTAAAGATATGTGTGTGCACCTTAAGGAAGTCCTTGAAAACAACCCTTTTTGGGAGGTGTTATCACTATTTATGGTGGTATTTGAACACTACACACATACACTACATTATACCTAAAGCCGAATGTGGTACTATCACACATCGGAAAATTTGCAATGGTTTCTTTGTAGTTCGTCTTCCTTTGGTAAGTTTAATGCGGTTTTCTTAACCAAATATATTTTTTAAACATGTGTAGGTATAGGAAAGTTCCTAACCTTATGGTTGCAGGCACTACCTTCCTATCTTGTCACTAAATTAGTTTTTTTTGTAATATTTTGAGACAGACAAAGATCGATCGAATTGAAATATTATTATCTAAAAACAAACGTTGGTAAAAAGTAATGAAAATCAATTTATTTAATATTACTCGTAAATAAAAATACTGTTGAAGTAACCAAATAAACTCCCAACACCCTACTAATGGTTATTATTATACATCAGACCTCGTTTTATTTTCATTTATGATTATAGTTAGATACTACACATCGTTCATTTTCATTTATGATTATATAATAGTTATATACTACACACCATTGATTTTCATTTATGATTATAATTAGATACTACACACCATTAATTTTCATTTATGATTATAGTTAGATACTACACACCATTCATTTTCATTTCTGATTAAAGTTAGATACTACACACCATTCATTTTCATTTATGATTATAGTTAGATACTATACACCATTCATTTTCATTTATGATCATAGTTAGATACTACACACCATTCATTTATGATTATAGTTAGATACTACACACCATTCATTTTCATTTATGATTATAGTTATATACTACACACCATTCATTTTCATTTATGATTATAGTTAGATACTACACACCGTTCATTTTCATTTATGATTATAGTTAGATACTATACACCATTCATTTTCATTTATGATCATAGTTAGATACTACACACCATTCATTTATGATTATAGTTAGATACTACACACCATTCATTTTCATTTATGATTATAGTTATATACTACACACCATTCATTTTCATTTATGATTATAGTTAGATACTACACACCGTTCATTTTCATTTATGATTATAGTTATATACTACACACCATTCATTTTCATTTATGATTATAGTTAGATACTACACACCATTAATTTTCATTTATGATTATAATTAGATATTATACACCATTAATTTTCATTTATGATTATAGTTAGATACTACACACCATTTACTTTAATTTATGATTATAATTGAATGAATATTTTTGATCTTTCTGAAGTGATGATGTGTGAGGAGTTGAATTACGCAAGATGTTTCCAGTTGTAGTTGAGTGTCACTGTCAGGTTGATGAGAGCGTGCAACGGGGTTTTGTTTTTGTGTAATCAAAAATCGGAAAGAAGTATCGATTTATTTTTTCATGCTAAATATCCTCAGTGAGATACAGGCAAAAGCCTAGTTTACTGGGGATACGACAAATGAAAGGCAACAAACCCAGATCCATTAAAATTGTATGTCCAAATCAAATTATCTGTTGTTTTTCTCAAATTGTGTATATTTCTTGTCACGTGTAATAATAAATAAATAATAAAAAATAATTAGATACTACATACCATTCATTTTCATTTATGATTATAGTTAGGTACTAAACGCCATTCATTTTCATTTATGATTATAATATACAATAGTTAGATACTGCACACCATTCATTTTATTACTCGTAATACTCAACGCACGGTCACACAGAATACCTTTATGAGCATGAGTGTGCACATCTCCCGAATAATTTTCTTAAAATCCCTAAAATGAATTGGATTCTGGTACTTATGATGATTACAAATATATGACTCCTATTGCACTATTTCAACATAAAATATCACCTTAAAATGCTGTTTTTTTTTGTATTTATGAAAGGCTGTTAATAAGCGCCACTAAATAATTCAGATGAAATAAGATCTTAATGTAATAATGTTGGCAATTATAGGCCCATCCACCAAACCATTGGCATTTGTAACACTACATCTGTTTTTACAAATATTAAGAGAACTATGAACAAATGTATTTATTCGTATGAAACCCCTCATTTTAAAGAACATAGACGGGAGACAGCATTGTCTTCGACTCTAATAATATAACTTTCGAGCTTAGAACCATCAAAGTAGGCAAGTAGCTCATTGTCATATATTTTAAATACTAACGCACGTTAAGAGGCAACAACACTCGCATACTAGACGAAATCTTACACTAGCCAAACCTTTCCGGACGACCAGTGGACTTTGATGAAGACCACTTAAACCATATTATTCATGAACGCTCCATGTCTTTCAGGTCGAAATTACCGTCTTTGAAACGAAAAAACCATCGACGAGCTGACCTTTAATTCATAGCATCTTCACCGTACACTTCGCAAATATCGCGAGCAGCTTTGGCAGCTTTATTCCCTCGATTGAACGCGAACAGAAGGACGTGTCAAAAATGCTCACTTTCGTCTACTTGACATTCCATTTTGAAGGCTTGTAATCAAATAAAATAATATATGTAACGTAAAAGCAAACACAATATCTTGTAGAACAGAATTTTTTCTTTCGAATGACGTATAACATTTACACTTTTGGTGCTCATTTTTAAATTGAAAAAAAAAACGGACACAACTTATGTTAACACCCAATAATTTCAAGTACCTATCATATTTATTTTCTTTAAGATTTATATTTTAAATAACATAGGTTTACATTTCAACTCATATAGATAAATATCCAACTAAAATAAGGGAATATTCCAACTAATAAAGGTTTGTATTCCAATTAACATACGTCTGTATTCCTATTAAGATAAGTTTATCATATATTCCAAGTAGCATAGGTTTGAATTCCAGATGAAAACGAATGAAAGACTTACAAAACAAATATGAGTAGGAGTGATAGAGGAAGACCAAAGAATGTATGGTTGGATCAAGTATGTGATATGTTCAAAGAAATGTTGAAGAACCGAAAGATGTGTGCTGCGATAGAAAAGTCTGGTACTCTATCCTCTTTATCTACCCCGACAGGAAGACGTATGTGCGTTTAATATTAAATGTTGAATAAATAAATTTGTACGTGATTTTATTTACTAATTGTAAAAAAATATTGTTACCTAACGCAATTTTCACATCGTTAGTTTATCTCGAGAGCCGGAGATAGTTGAAAATAGTTGAGCTACGCCTCCTGAATCTTGATTGAACAATATGGTGAACTTTTATCTCGGTTTAAAGTCGTCTTGGGGCTGGTAAAAAAGTGGCAGCGAGAGTCATTAACGGACCTCGATGGAATCGCTGCAGCGCAAAAAGTCTTTATATTCAGGAGTAAGCTGAGACCACTCCGTCTGCCACGACGGTCACTGGCTGCAATACGGATTCCCACACTCCAATTGGAAGGATTAGTGCAAAAAGGATCCAGCCCACAGTTTGCTTGTTTTCAGACGCACGAGTATATACTATCAAGGAAATATAACATATTCCAATTTTTGTTCTATGTAAGCGTTATTCCACTAAAAACAAATCTTAGTTCTTTACCTCTATAAAATAAGTCTCCGACAATTACGTAAGTCTGCTTGGTGAAGTTTGGTAATATTTTGTGGTATACATACATAACATATATTGAACTTAAGTATACATATAATTATTAAATAATTTTAAAACGATGACTGTAATTTATTATTACTACTGCTTTTTGTATCTTCATGTTAGTTCAAGATAAAGTTTTGTATTATTTGTCAATAATTTTAAGCACTTGTATTGTATAACCTGTCACATGTTCATTTGTATATAAATACACTGTTGTGTCGTTAATTAAATAAAATAAAAAAATAAAAAATAATGTAAGTTAAACTTATATTTTTTATAGCTAAGGCGTAACACTGTGGATGTTGAAAGACAAATTTATATATGGGAAAAACAGGAAGATCATTTGAAAAGAGATTTCGTGAACACGAACCCGCCTTAACAAATCCTCTAATTTATTCTGAAATGGTTAATCATTGTCATTGTGAAAACCATACATTTTCTATCGATGATGCCAAATTCTTACATATCAGTAGTAACGGAAATAAATTGGACAGATTAGAGGCTCTAGAAATTTCTAAGTCAGTACATCGGGGTGAACATCTCTGGCAAACACATATATTCCCAGAATCTCGCCGCTGCTTGCTGAGGTTGTCTCCTCCCTCCCTCCACCCTTAGTCCCCAGCCTGAAGGTTTACCGCTAGAAGTATGTATGCCGGTACCAGTTCCAACATAAATCATGTTTGAACTGGTACCGGCATACATACTTCTCATCTTGTTTGTGCTCCCCTGAAGATGAGGTGTGCACCTTGAAACTGGTAGGGTTATACCGTTACAAAAAGTGGAATAAACAGTGTTTGATAAAATAAAATACAATGTCTTTAAACCTCCACAATGTTAATGCCTTAACTATAAATAATATAATACACTGTAATTTGTTGAATAAAACGCTGTTTTTTTTCCATACAATATAATAGTATGGCCTTGCCGGTTTCAAGGTTTTCACCTCATCATTGGTTAAGGTGAAAACTTTGAAACCGGTAGGGTTGAGATAGATAGAAAGTATGAGTGATAAAAGTATGAGTGATGAAAGTATGAGTGATGAAAGATTTACAAAAGTAATCTATACGAATAACGTTAAACGTATTGGGAGACCATCGGAAAGACTATAAAAACGTGGCGCGATCAAACTAATCAAATTCTGAAAGAATGAAGGGGTAAAGCCTTTGTTATAATAGGAGAATGTGCATGAATAGAATGAAATGGATATCTATTCTCTCTGCCTAATTCAATAAGAACATGGCTATATTTTCGAATTTATGAATATTACAAAATTTTAATATTAATCACAATTCGCCTAAAGATGAATGAATGGATAGGGCTGCAGATGTAGATGTCACTGTGAGGGCTACCACCCAGAGGTGGAACAAAACAGGGCAAATTTCCAAATATATCGATGAAAGCGAATCCAGAAAGTGATGATGTGGTGACCAAGAAAACGTGAGAAGACTTCTTGTAAGATGACACCAGAAAAGTTATTAGGAGCAACTGGAATCAATGTGACCATGGTGCAAGTAGAAGGAGATAGAGGGGCGTATATCTGACACTAGAGTCGACCAGGCTGATGATTGTATCTTAAAGAAGTATGAATTTTTATTTTGTGGGGCTAGTCACTTTGGCATCAGAAAGTTCTTTATAAGTATGCGCCTGATTAATGGTCTAAGGCAGCCCTGGACAAATTACAGCCCGAGGACCTTATACGGCCTTCTCGTATTTTAACATAGCCTGTATGCGCAACATTTTTTTTTATTATAACACATTGCATTTTTTTCTTGATGTTTCTATTATATTTTATATAATTTTAATTTTAGCCTAATATATATATTTTTAATTATAACCTGTCTTTCTTACACACGTTAAAGTGGTTTGAACATATTGATGCAGCAGATGGGTGATGAAAGACTGACTAAACAAATTTAAAAGGCAAGCACAAGATGAAGTCGTGTTAGAAAAAGATCAAGATGAGAATGGTTGGACTAAGGTAATTAAATTTTAAAAGAATGGAAGGTAAGAAGAAAGAACAACTGAGGGAGCTGCATGAATATAGTATACATATAAATATACAAGAGACGAAATATGTATGCCATAATAGGAAAGTTTGGGGCTCTATCTTATCCACCTACTCCAATATAGGATTGGCGTGTGAGTACGACTTGTGTAGCCGTGTGTGATGCACAGCCACAAATTTGTATATATTGTAAATAAGCCGTACTCACTATCACTCCTACCTTCACGTTCACGCATTTTTGTTATTTTAGCTTAATGATTTTCTTTAACATATTAGGAAATTAAATTGTGTCTATAAAAATCGTTATTTATTTGGCAGCCCGTTTTTATATTTATATTTTCAGTGTGGCCCTTCTTCTTCAGTTTCAATCCTGGGGATCGGTTAACAGCAAAGCTCTGCATCTCCTCCTCCACTCCGTTCGGTCTTCAGTGATCTTCTTGAGCTCTGTATAGGAGGTGCAGTCCATATCGTGGCATATTTGCTCCAGATACTCTCAGCGAAGACACCCTCTGCCAATCGACCCCTCAATCATTCCCTCCAGTATGTTGTGCAGGATATTTTCGTGTCGCAGCATATGACCCATCTATTCTGCACGCCTTTCCGATATGGTGTTAGACATGTGCCTGGTTTCTTTGTTCCTGCTGAGAACCTCGTCATTTGTAATATGGTCTCTCCAGGAAATCCTTAGGATTCGTCTATAGGTCCACATCTCGAAGGCCTCCAATCTTTTTCGATCCGTTTCGCCTATGCACCATGTTTCGCAACCATACATCAAAATATTCCACACATATGTTTTGAGCAATTGCTTGCGGAGCTTTAGGTCCATGTTGTTGGATTCGAAAATGTTTGATTTCTTATTAAAGGTGAGTTTTGCTTGGTGGATACGACTGTCAACCTCTGTTTTTGTACGGCCATCCAATGTGATCTTGTTTCCAAGATAGACAAACTCTTTTGCGTACTTAAGTGCAGCTTCTGACATTGGTATATTCATTTGGTGTTCGTCTCTGCCTACGGTTATCACTTTTGTTTTGTCCTTGTTTATTTTCATGTTGAACTTGGTATTTAGGACATTCTCCATAGTTTCCAAGGTCTCCTTCAGTTCTTCTTCGCTATCGGCGGTCAGGGCAATGTCGTCTGCAAATCTTATCATATCCAAATTTTGGCCGTTTGGCATTTTTTGGCCGCGGCCCTTCAGCTGAAATATTTGCCAGGCCTGATCTAAGGAAATGAGTTCTGCGCGTTGGATACTTTTTGCATAAGTTTGTGGAAATGTAATAACGCTGACGTGTGGCGCTAAGTCAGGAGTCTGTATATGGCCCGGCCGCACTGCACTAACCGGTCCCGCTAGATGCCTGTGATATCATAGAGAGCTGCGAGCATGCGGACCCACCCGGCATCCATCCAGGGCGTGTAGCGCTGTGTACATCCACCGGTGGATGTTGTCCTGGATGACTATACAAGGTATTATTATCCTGGGACAATAAAAGACCGCTAAAATAAACGAATCCAAATTTATCGACCATTACCAGATATAATACTTTTAAATTAAAGAGCTTGGGAGAATTTTTTTTCTTACATTTAAAAAAACTCGAAGAATAAAAAAACTTTGATGATTAATAAATATCAATATCCTCAGTAAGATACAGGTAAAAGCTTAGTTTACTAGAGCAAATATCAATATCCTCAGTAAGATACAGGTAAAAGCTTAGTTTGCTGGAGCAAATATCCATTTCCTCAGTAAGATACAGGTAAAAGCTTAGTTTATTTGTGTAAATATCAATATCCTCAGTAAGATACATGTAAAAGCTTAATTTACTGAAGTAAATATCAATATCCTCAGTAAGATACAGGAAAAAGCTTAGTTTACTGGAGTAAATATCAATATCCTCAGTAAGATACAGGTAAAAGCTTAGTTTACTGGAGTAAATATCAATATCCTCAGTAAGATACAGGTAAAAGCTTAGTTTACTGGAGTAAATATCAATATCCTCAGTAAGATACAGGTAAAAGCTTAGTTTACTGGAGTACAAACGAATGATAGGCAACAAACCCATATTCATACAATTTGAGTGTTTACATGAAATTACTTGTTTTGTGTCTTATTAATTTCATATATATACACATACTTGCCGTCGGCAGAAAGGACAGAGCACCAGACTTTCATTCATCCTTCGCCTCTTCTTCATCCATACACCTTCTCATACAACTCCTACGATTTCTCTGACGTTCTACGTTTACTTCTTTCAAAGTATCATTCAATTGATCCAGCCAAACTTTCTTTCACTCACATTTGCAATATGTATATGTTTTTTTGTCTTTCTTCATTCATTCTATATGCTCAATTTAGTATTTTTTCATTCATTCTATATGCTCAATTTAGTCTTTCTTCATTCATTCTATATGCTCAATTTAGTATTTCTTCATTCATTCTATATGCTCAATTTAGTATTTCTTCATTCATTCTATATGCTCAATTTAGTCTTTCTTCATTCATTATATATGCTCAATTTAGTATTTCTTCATTCATTCTATATGCTCAATTTAGTCTTTCTTCATTCATTATATGTGCTCAATTTAGTCTTTCTTCATTAATTCTATATGCTCAATTTAGTCTTTCTTCATTCATTCTATATGCTCAATTTAGTCTTTCTTCATTCATTCTATATGCTTAATTTAGTCTTTCTTCATTCATTCTATATGCTCAATATAGTCTTTCTTCATTCATTCTATATGCTCAATTTAGTCTTTCTTCATTCATTCTATATGCTCAATTGAGTCTTTCTTCATTCATTCTATGTGCTCAATTTATTTATAGATGTACGTACTATGTTGCTATCAATTAACCTATATTTGTTTGTTATTTATTTGTTTGTTCGTTAAAGTTGCCATTGCCCACAAATGCTTTAACGAACGCCCACAAAGCTGGATGTACGAAATCACCCAAAGGTGGTACAAAACAAACAAGTGGCCTTTATGATAAGGATGAATAAACGTGGAAGATTTCGGTAGATTAAAGAAAATCTTATTTCTGTAGTGGATTGGCCAATTGGAAAAAAAAAATACATCCCATTTCTCAGAAATTTTTACACAGAACTGGTTTCTTCGCGGGCAATGGAATTACTAGAGTAAATAAGAGGCATTACGTTTAACATATTACACTTACTAGACACTTTCCCAACTTTGTTTTATTGCTTTTTTTTTGCACAATTTCTTACAGGGTCTGTTTTTTAAGAATCGAAATTAACTTAGATTTATATTGATAACTTACAAAAATATTGTTATTTTTGTTTATGAATGAGAGTTTATGAATGACGTTATGAATGACGACCTCCGTGGCCCGGTGGTAAGACACTTTTCTGCCGATCCGGAGGTTGCAGGTTCGATCCCCGCTGGAACCCAGATTTTTTAAATAGGATTCCAGTCTGGTTAACACTTAGGGCCTATAAAAAATATCTTTCTGGTTGGTTGGAAGAGATTGCCACATGACAATAAACTCACTAGGTTAAAAAAAAAAGAGTTCAAAAATATTTAACAATGAATTGCTCTGTTATTCCAGTACTTACTCGTACATTAATACGCACTACACGTGTTTCTACCTCCTATCCCGGGCTCTCATTTCGCATGAAGAGAGAATTTAAAAAAAATCAATTTTATAAATATTAGGTCCTTACATATGAAATTGGCGTTTTGCCGTACTGGCAACTTTGATCTCAAATATCTTCTCTTTGGTTAGGAATTCCAAATTCAAATTTATACAGCTATTTACTCAAGTATTTGTGTTTCGAAAATTATAATTCATTTGTTTTTTCCTCAATTGTTTTTTTTCTTTGCGTCACTCAGTTTACAAAATGGAAAACTTGAAATATCGCGTTATTTACGAGTACGAGTTCCACCGTGGCACCAGTGCTGCAGAAACGGCTCGAAGGATTAATGATGTGTATGGTGACGGTGCCGCAAAAGAAAACACAGTGCGTTTTTGGTTCCAACGTTTTCGTTCTGGAAATTTCGACCTGCAGAACAAGCCCCGTGGACGGCCGGAGACCAAAGTTGATAATGAAGAATTGAAGGCTATTGTGGAAGCGGATCCATCGCAAACCACGTCCGAGTTAGCTGCAGGCTGCGGTGTTAGTGATAAAACTGTTTTAATCCACTTGAAGCAAATTGGGAAGGTGAAAAAGCTTGAAAGGTGGGTACCTCACGAATTGAGTGAAGCAAATCAACAAACGCGCGTTGACTGCTGCGTTGCATTACTCAACCGGCACAATAATGAAGGGATTTTGAATCGAATCATTACCTGTGATGAAAAGTGGATCCTGTATGATAATCGGAAGCGCTCATCGCAATGGCTGAACCCTGCCGAACCAGCCAAACCATGCCCCAAGCGAAAATTTACTCCAAAAAAGTTACTTGTGAGCGTTTGGTGGACTAGTGCTGGTGTCGTTCACTACAGCTTTCTTAAATCTGGCCAGACGATTACGGCAGATGTCTATTGTCAGCAACTGCAAACCATGATGGAAAAGCTAGCTGCTAAACAACCGAGGCTGGTTAATCGCTCTAGGCCACTGCTGCTTCATGATAACGCTAGACCACACACTGCACAACAGACGGCTACCAAATTAGAAGAGCTTCAATTGGAATGTCTAAGACATCCACCGTACTCTCCAGACCTTGCCCCAACAGATTACTATTTTTTTCGAAATTTGGATAACTTCTTGCAAGGGAAAAAATTCAACTCCGATGGGGCAGTCCAAACCGACTTCAAAGATTTTATTGATTCCCGTCCGAATGGTTTTTTTAGTAAAGGGATCGATGAACTACCTATGAGATGGCAAAAGTGCATAGATAGCAATGGTACATACTTTGATTAAATAAATATATTATATTAAAAAAAAATCAACTTTATGTTCCTCCCAAACAAAACGCCAATTTCATATGTAAGGACCTAATATATCTTAGAATTCGACAATATAAGATATTTTATTAATTTTATTGAAATTGAAATATTTCCGCATATATAATACACACACTTTTAATGCGGGTGGTCCATGGTAAAATAACATGACACCAGTCTAATATAAATACCGCTCTTATAACCAGGGCTGTGGAGTCGCTTAAAAAAAACACGACTCCGACTCCGACTCCGATTCCTATATTTACCAACAATACGACTCCGACTCCACAGCTCCGACTCCACGACTCCGACTCCACAACTCCGACTCTACAACTCCGACTCAAAAAAACTCAATTTTAGCAGGTTGTTTCCTACCTTTGCATATAGCCATTTTTTTCATGTTATAGGGATAAAAATAAAACAAGATCAAACTTTAATAATTATTTATTAGAATTTATTCTTAAAAACAACATTGCTTCTATTAAATCTGTATTCGTAGAGGCTCTCAAATCAGAATTGAGAATTTTAAGATCGGAAAATAACCGCTCTACGGATACTTGGGTTGGGGGTAATGCTGTAACGATCAATGCTGAATCTTTTACGATTTCTAGATACCGCTGTATTGCCATTTCAACATTTAACTTATAAGTTCGGTCAATTTTTTCCATTATTTTCAATGCATCATAAAATTCAATTTTTAATTTTGAAATAGAGTCTCCTTCATCTATATTGGGACTGTGATTCAAACGAGGACGTTTTAGTTTATCTTGTTCATTGAGATATTTTTCAAAATCGTCTTCAGATTCAGCGGTGTCGGATGAAGATGATGATACTTCGTGTACGCTGCCTGCTGTCGTCTCTTTTTCTAGTCGAAGGCCTTTCATACGAACGGTTAATTCAAACAGAGCGTTTTTCGCTCTATTTATTTGTTCTTCCGTCAATATGGATCGAACCATGGGGTTAACATAGATCCCAGCCAACAGAATTTTCTTTCGACGTGAGAAAGAAGGAGACAAACACATTTTCGTAGACTTTATGCATTAAATGGATCTCGGTGATTCACCATATCGGCGCGACTTGCGCCTGCAAGTTTAATATTCGTGCACAATACACATTCATTATAATAATTAAAAAAAAATGTATTTTAAATTTTAACGAAAAATTAGTCGGAGTCGCTCGTTTTTTACGACTCCTACTCCGACTCCGGTCCAAACACCGCGACTCCGCGACTCCGACTCCAACTCCGACTCCGACTCCACAGCCCTGCTTATAACACACCGGAATCATTCCGCCTGAAGTGAGCCTCGGGATAGCAGCTAGAAACACTTATAGCGGGACCAATGTGATTAGTGAAATAAATTTATTATTAAATATTCTTAAATGGTGTTCCATCAAGAGTCGAAACTTTTAATAAAATAAATGTAATTCATAATTCTTTGTTTTATTTTATAACTTTAATTTATTAGTTATAAAATAGTCCAAAAGATTAAGTGTCCGAACAGCACACAGATATAATACATCGATCAATAAGTCCCGGGACTAACTACTAAAACAACATTTGTTTGACAAAATTCTTATTTATTCATTAACATAGTGTCCTTCAAGAGCGATACATTCATTCCAACGCTTTCCTAACTTTTCTATGCCAGCCGTGTAGAACGATTTATATTTGGTTTCAAAATAAGCGTTAGTTTTGGCAATCACTTCTTCATTGGAGCCAAATGTCTTTCGCTGGAGCATCTTTTTGAGTTCTGCGAACAGCCAATAGTCGCTGGGGGCCAAATCTGGAGAAAACGATGGGTGCGGAAGCAATTCGAAGTTCAACTCATGCAATTTGGTCATCGTTACCATCGACTTGTGACATATTGCATTGTCCTGATGAAAGATTTTTTTTCTTCTTCATATGGGGCCGTTTTTTTGCAATTTCTGTCTTCAAACGCTCCAATAATACTATGTAATATTCGCTATTGATGATTTTTCCCTTTTCAAGGTGATCGATGAATATTATACCATGCGCATCCCAAAATACGGAGGCCATAACTTTCCCGACCGACTGTTGAGTTTTTGGTCGATTCGGACGACTTTCACCGGCTGCTTTCCATTCAGCTGACTGCCGATTTGATTCCGGAGTATAGTGGTGGATCCAAGTTTCATCCATTGCCACATACCGACGCAAAAACTTATGTTTATCTCGCGTAAACAGTGCCAAACAGCGCTCTGAATTATCGATGCGTTGTTGTTTCTGTTCCATTGTGAGCAAACGCGGCACCCATTTCCAAAAAAGCTTTTTCATGACCAAATAAATGTTCGTGCAAAATAGTATAAACACTACCAAATGATATCTTCAGGATGTCAGCTATCTCACGCAACTTTACTTTGCGATTTTCCATCACGATTTTGAGTTTTTTTTTTATGTTTTCTGGTGTAACAGCCTCATTTGGACGACCAGAGCGTTCAGCATCATTTGTGTATGTACGACCGCGTTTGAAATCAGCATACCACCGACAAATGGTTGTTTTCGACGGAGCAGAGTCCGGATAACACTTTTTCAAGCCATCGCTGAGTTTGAACGGTATTTTTCCCCATTAAAAAGCAATGTTTTATCAATACACGAAATTCGGATTTTTCTATTGTTTTGAAAATAGCAAAAGTAGTGTCACTAAAACCACTGTAACTCAATGACACATTGTTATGAAAGTTTGACACGTAACTTCTAAAGGTTGATACTAACTGAGAATGGTATGGATTTGTTATTAGAGACGCCATATGTTGGTTAGTCCCGGGACTTATTGATCGATGTGTATATATTATTGTTGGCTCACGAAAGGAAGATATTCTAATATTGAGTTCCACAAATTTAATCTTTGATAAATTAGTTTAAAAAAATCATTCGATTATTTTTCAAAAGTATAAAACTCCATTCTCTTTCAATGATATTTTACTTTTAAATTTATAATTGTGTCAAAATTTTACAAACAGTGCCTAAAACGAAACAAATACTATGAGCTATGAAAAAAAAAAAAATAAACGTATTTTTGACCCATTTGAAATGGGTTATACATTTTTTTTTAATTTCTCGATGTCTTTCTTGAAAAAGTTTAAAACAGTCTAATAAATAAATCGTTGGAAACAAAAATATTGCGGATTGAACCTTTTTTGAGATATTTTATCAAGTACCGTTTAATATCAAACCGACTTTTTAAGACTTAATTATTAAGTGGAACGTGGTCATGGAACAAGACTGAAAAGAGTCGAATAAATGCTCTAGAAATGCACGGACTTATAAAACACATGGAATAACAATGAATGACCGAGTGATTAAAGAAGGATGAATGTGAACTTAAGGCTGATGTGTTGAGTAAGATAAATATGGTAAGAACACTCTGAGATGGTTTGGGAACGTGGATCAAATTAATGTAGGAAGACTAAACAAATAAACAGTGCAAATGTGAGTGGAAGGCATGGTAGAGGAAGACCAAAGAAAGTATGGTTGAATTAAGTGTATGATATTTTGAAAGAAAGAAAAGTAAACTGTGTGATATGGATGTCTATTTTTTTCACTGTGTTCTCAATGCTGAGTGTCGTAGTCCTCTGTACGTCTCGAACTCGAGGCACCACCTGTCTCCATCCCTCCCTGTCCTGGACCATGTTGAATGTACTCCTTTATTTGATCTATCCATCTCATAGGACACCCTTCCTCATGTATGGATGTAAAAGAGGCGAAAGACGTGTTTCGCGATAGGAAAGTCTGGCACTCTCTCCTCTCTGTCTACCTCGACAGGGAGATGGCGTGATTGTATGCATTGATCCAATTGTTAACCAGAAACAACAATACTAAGAAAACACCTCGAGGGTTTTCTTAGGAATTGATCGTCCTTCGGCATTATGATGTAATAATTGTATTGTATTATATAACACTATCGTTGTGTACGGTACATCTTGGCGGGCTATTGTTATGTGACAATCTCTTTTAATCAACCAAGATGTTGCTAAACAAGCCTAAATAAAAACCAGACTGGAACCCTTTTTTAATTTTAGTTCCAACGGGAATCGAGCCCGCAATCTCGGGACTGGAAGACAGACGTCTTACCAACCAGGTCATGGAGGACTTTGGAATAATCTAGCCCAACCATCACAAACAGCGTTATTATATTAATGATGGCTTTTCAGGAGGTCGGACATGGCAATAAGCTAATTAACATATATTGTGTTATATTATTGTATTACGCTTTCGTTGTATACAATACAACCTGATAGGTTTATTGAGATACGGTAATCTTTTCCGACCAGTCAGTCATGAAGTGAAAACCAGACTCGAACGTGTTTTAAAAAATGGATTTTTATCGAACCCGCAACCTCCAAATTGAAAGACAACCGCCTTACCAACTAATTAGACCACAGTGATTTTCTTTTTAGATAAAACGAAACTGGAAGATAAAATAAATATATTACATTTGTCAATGACCTAACAAATTAGGTATTTACTTATGTCTTATTAGATATGGTCTTATGTAATATTTTATTGTTCAGTTATTGCTTCAATTTTTTATTCTGGTTCAGATTACAATTTAACATAGTTTTTTTAAATAATTTATATTTAAAAAAAATTTGAAGCTTTATGTTAAATCTATTACGAATCTTAACGTCAATTTGTGAATAATGCTCCTATACATCATGCAATAATTTATTTTATTTTTAGCGCAATGTAAGGACATCTTTTAACAATATTCGAAATATCTGTAACATTCGCTTTTAAATATAACAGATCTCTGTAATCGCGGAGCGTTAACAGACGATGTTGATTTGTCGGTAAAAAAAGTTCCTGTAAACGTGTAGCCAATGAGCGCACGACTCGGGCGCAACCGCTCCGCTGCCAGAGTTTGAATAATTTGTCTTCCCAACGGACATCCTTGTGTTGTTTTGCAGTGTGACTGATAAACTTATTTTTAACATTAATTGCTGGCTTTTATTTCAAAATGAATGTGGAAAAGATGAATCGGAAGGAGAAAAACCAAAATATTCAAGTTTTTGTCCGGTTAAGGTTGGTTCTCGTATATTACAAGCTGATTTATTGTCACGTTATGATATGACCCTTCAAATCATTTTATTTCCTTTATATTTCAAATATTACGCAACTTTTAATATGTTTCTCATAAATTAAATTCATAAGCTTTTGATTTTTGTTCTAGTATATATATTTTTTTCAATAAATGTTTGTTTGAAATAAATGACAAACGAATGTCAAGACGTCCTGTTTACTATTTCAGTTTTGATCGTGTGCCATTAATTTCCCACAATATCGTATTATAGATAGATTTTTAGCACCTCTGATGTTCTTTTTAAACATGCACGTATCTTGTAATGTTCCGTTTTATTATTTTTATAAACAAGCTTGAACTTGCGAATCCGGCCTCCTTTGTAGTGGCAGTTTTTTAATTGATTTGAAAAGTTACATACTGAAGATTTATTTTCCAAGAATAACCGTTAGTTTTCTATATTATCTGTATTTACTATTGACGTGGGGCTAAAACTTCAAGTAATTAGATGAAAGTTTTAACTATAATTGCGCAAGACAGTTTAAATATCCAATGGCTTAGCTTTGTCCAAAGTTTGCGTTCAATAGATAACAAATATGTTACGAAACGTAAATTATCGTTTGACTTGACTATATCTACTCGATATATTTTAAATTCACATTAATTAAAATAATTTATAAGCAGTTTATTTATATTTTTATTTATTTAGGCAATTCACCCTGCTAGTTTGTTTTGTGCCCTTTGTATGATTTATTTCATGAATGCAGGATTTTAATTTTTTGTAAAATGAATTAAAATTGATTTTGATGTCACTATCGGAAATAAATTTTGAAAATACAGCTAAAATATTTGGATCAGTAAGGGACAATAGATATGCAATATTGAGGTGGTAACAGTGAGCAATTTCAACAAGGAAATTGTACATGTTGCTGGAGGAGAAGTGGTTTCAATATTTAATGTCGAAAATAATGATAAAAAAGTTTCTCCAAGCTATTGATAGTTTTTGTGTAATGTAAAAATTAAATTATATATATGAGAGAACATGATGAAATTTTAAGTATCTCTCTGACTGATAAAAATATTAGTTGAATTGTATGTAAACAATTCAACTGTTCATCTCAATGTTCATCTCAATGTTCATCTCAAGCTAAATAGCGCAATAATATTATTTAAAGTATAACGTGCCAGATATTGAGTGAATCTAAACATTTTCAAAGTGACCTGTCTATGATTGTAACACTCAGTGCCGCATTTCTACAGACGGTGTCCCTAAGCAGTTTGCAACTTGCAACAGAGTATTTATTAAGGCGGGTTTTTGTTCTCCAAGATTTTTCAAAGAAACCCTCGTGTCTTTCCTATATAGAAATTATCGCAGTCAGTACATAGAAGTTGCTAAGCACTCTATTTTGTATTTTCTGTTGCAAAGTACTCAATTTTTGTATTTTCCATTAAATAAATGTTTTTACCGTTAGATGCGCATTACCGTTAGATGCGTATTACCATTAGATGTGTATTACCATTAGATGCATGTTACAATTAGATGCACACTACTGTTAGTCTGTCGGTGCCAGCCCGAGCATGATTCAGTCTTGTTTGTGCTCCCTGATGTTGAGTTGAAAATCTTGAAACTGGTAGTGTCGTACCATTATCTTAAGTGTAAAATACAGTGTTTTATTAACCTTTCCTTCCCTGTGTTGGGTATCTTCTACACGTTGCTTCTAATAACCATCAATATCTCTATAAATATAATAAATACAAGGTTAAGATTTTAGGTATTCCTCCATAATATATTTACGCATTGATTTAAAAAATAATATTAATAATAATCAGAATTTATCGACTACATCGTAAGTATTTTGTGAATATCGGAAACAAATTCGCATTTAAACGCTGTGAGTGCCTCGATCTTGGGTCTTGACGATAGGTGAAGAGTATGCGAGAAGCGCGACACTATATTCGCATCTCACTTTTGCATACGTCACTGAATAGAAAGGAGCTCAATTGACTCAACCTCGCAAGTGTAAGCCACGCCCGAGTTAGCCACCAACCCTGCCGCGCCGCAGTAGCTGTTGAGCTGGCAACGAGACTAGATCTACGCCCGTTCCGTGAGCGTTGCCAGATAGTTTTTTAATGTTTTCAGCAAATAAATCTCAATTATTATAATTTTTAACTTCAATTATAATTAATTAAGGGGATTATCTATGAATGTTCTTATTTTTCCGATTTAAAATCGCTAATTTTTGATCGCGTACTCACTACCCAACACTGGAGCGCGCGTTTCAATTTTATCACCGTAAAGGAAGGGTTAAACAAATTACAATGTATTGTATTGTGTAAAAGAACCAATAAAAAATATAATGAAAGGTCAATAAAATTGATAAAAACGGGAAAAAATATCTATCAAGTGTCTTTGTCTAAATATATACAAAATTCTTTAGAATAATTGTAAATAATGTGAATAAGAAGTTGTGTATGTGTGTTACAGACCCATAAACAACCGCGAGAGGGAACTCAAGTCCCAGGGTGTGGTGGAGGTGAGCAGCAGTAAGGAGGTCATCGTAAAGACATCTCCCTTGGAGAGTAAGCTCACCAAGAAATTCACCTTCGACAGGGCTTTCGGGCCCAATTCCAAACAGGTAAATGTTGCTGTCAATTGTGTGCGACAAAAAATTGGTACTTGTCCTGTGTAAACCAAAACCTGGAAAATGACGAAACATCGGATGGGAAGGATCAAAAGATATATACAGTACCCGGCGGTAAGTAATAGACACCGGGCTTAAGGAAGAGACTCAGTCATAATCGGCTAACATCGGCTTTGTCGAGCGTCATGAGGTTCCATCTTTCACAATAAATACCCAATTTTCTATTAAACACGGCAGAAACTTATTTGTACACCTAATATATTTATAACACATCGATCAATAAGTCCTGGGACTAACTACTAAAACAACATTTTGCCAAAATTGTTTTTTATTCATCAACATAGTCTCCTTCAAGAGCGATACATTCATTCCAACGCTTTCCTAACTTTTCTGTGCCAGCTGTGTAGAATGATTTATTTTTGGTTTCAAAATAGGCATTAGTTTCGGCAATCACTTCTTCATTGGAGCCAAATCTCTCCCTGGAGTATCTTTTTGAGGTCTGCGAACAGCCAATAGTCGCTGGGGGCCTAATCTGGAGAATACGGTGGGTGCGGAAGAAATTCGAAGTTCAACTCGTGCAATTTGGCCATCGTTACCATCGACTTGTGACACGGTGCATTGTCCTGATGAAAGAGAACTTTTTCCTTCTTCATATGGGGCCGGTTTTTTGCAATTTCTGCCTTCAAACGCTCCAATAACGCTACGTAATATTCGCTATTGATGGTTTTTCCCTTTTCAAGATGATCGATGAATATTATACCATGCGCATGCCAAAATACGGAGACCATAACCTTCCCGGCCGACTGTTGAGTGTTTGGTCGCTTCGGACGACTTTTACCGGCTGCTCTCCACTCAGCTGACTGCCAATTTCATTCCGGAGTATACTGGTGAATCCAAGTTTCATTCATTGTCACATACCGACGCAAAAACTCCTGTTTAATTCGCGTAAACAGTGCCAAACAGCGCTCTAAATCATCGATGCGTTGTTGTTTCTGTTCCATTGTGAGCAAACATGGCACCCATTTTGAAAAAAGCTTTTTCATGACCAAATAAATGTTCATGCAAAATAGTGTAAACACTACCAAATGATATCTTCAGGATGTCAGCTATCTCACACAACTTTACTTTGCGATTTTCCATCACCATTTTGAGTTTTTTTTAATGTTTTCTGGTGTAACAGCCTCATTTAGACGACCAGAGCGTTCAGCACCATTTGTGTGTACGACCGCATTTGAAATCATCATACCACTGACAAATGGTTGTTTTCGACGGAGCAGAGCCCGGATAACACTTTTCAAGCCATCGCTGAGTTTGAACGGTATTTTTTCCCATTAAAAAGCAATGTTTTATCAACTCACAAAATTCGGTTTTTTCCATTGTTTAAAAAAAGTATAAGTAGCGTCACTAAAACCACTGTAACTCAATGATCCAATGTCAGAATGGCATGAAAGTTTGACACGTAACATGTAAAGGTTGGTACAACTTGAGAATGGTATGGATTTGTTATTAGAGGCGCCATCTATTTGTTAGTCCCGGGACTTATTGATCGATGTGATATATATATATATATATATATATATATATATATATATATATATATATATATATATATATATATATATATATACATATTTTTAAGTTGATACATTACCTTTTATAATTGTCACTATGATGTGTAAAGGACACTTAGGTGTCATTTATTTTGTCAATAATACATACATACCATCACACTGTTTCCCTGTCGAGGTAGGCAGAGAGGAAAAAGCACCCGATTTTCCTATCGAGACACATCTTTCGCCTCATCTACATTCATACATCTCATATAACCCTACTCGATCGTATAGTTTGAAGAGCATTGAAAAGTTGAATTTGCTAAGTAATGTGGCACAAGTTTGATGGAAGAAGAGAGGATCGAGTTAAGTAGAGGAATTTGCTCGAGGAGATTTTATATCTGCAACGAAAGAAGCTATTGGAAGAACAAGAAAAAAATAAAATGAAAAACCTTATGTGTACTGTACATTAGTGAACTGTAAAGTGAAGTTTTGATGCATTTCAGGTTGATGTATACCAAGAGGTGGTGTCACCGCTGATCGAGGAGGTGCTGGCGGGGTACAACTGTACAGTATTTGCCTATGGACAGACAGGCACGGGCAAGACCCACACCATGGTGGGAGAGAGCTCTGTGGATGGTGATGTGCCCTGGCAGAATGTGAGAAAACTCTTTTTTTATTTTTCTCTAGACCAGCTCCTTTCGACATATTATCTTACCCCATTATTCAGTCTAAATAGATACCCGCATCATTAGAGCCAGAAGTCTGGTCTTTTTTAACCTTTTTAATTGGTATAGGTAAAATATTTTAATAAATATAGAAATAACTCAATTTACAAAATAACTAATATTTCTTGTTGAATAGAACATTTTAACAAAATAAAAAAATTTCATCGCTACTATTCTTTTCACACTCAAGTGTGTTGTCACCAAAGAAGGAATCCCTTTGAGCAGTTCCTTCATCACTATGTGACATCACGCTCATAAAAAAATCTTCTAGTGCAGATCGCGCTGGATGGGGATTTATTTTGTTTCCCATAACAGCATGGGTGCTGGTGGAATCGAACTGAACTTTTTATTTATTCGTTTTTAATGTTTTAGTGTAATTAAGATATATTGTGTGTAATTTATGATTATTTTTGTGTAATAAGAACATTTAGTGATAAAGTCATGAACATGTGCGCATACTACTGCAGAACATATTCTGCTGACAAAAACTCACTCGCTTAAAGGTTAAACTCCAATCTGCTTCTTCCCAGTGTCATGTCAGGCCCCCCCAATGTTGAATATCACCTGAGAGTAGACATCTTTGTCTCCGGCAGCCCGAAAAAGATCTCCAACACCCCTTATGCCAGTCCAATTATTTATATTGCGAAGCCAGGAGATTTGCCTCCTGCCAACACCTCTACGACCCTTTATTTTGTCTTGGATGATCAGGTGCAGTAATTTGTACTTTGCTCCTCTAAGTAAATGACCCAAGTAGGACACCTTTCGGATTTTAATATTAGTCGGCAACTCTCTATCAAATTTCCTCTATCTAAATGCCAATACAGCGACTAATTCAAATGAAGAAATAAAACCTGCTCAAAAATGTAATTTAGGATGACTGGGTACTAAGCAAGTTGCTAACTATTCTAACAAATTGTCTCTTCTAGTGTTGATTCTATAAGGTTTATCTTATTTGAAATTCAGGACCCCTTGGCCGGCATCATCCCCCGCGCCCTTAGCCAGCTGTTTGACGAGCTGCGCATCACCAACTCTGAGTATACGGTGCGCGTCTCCTATCTGGAGCTGTACAATGAGGAACTGTTTGACCTGTTGTCCTCCTCGGAGGATAACTCCAAGCTGCGCATCTACGAGGACGTCACGCGCAAGGGCTCCAACATTGTTTATGGCCTTGAGGAGGTCACCGTGTACAATAAGAACGAGGTCTATAAGATCATGGCTAAAGGGCAGGAGAAGAGGAGGATCGCGTCTACGCTGATGAACGCTCAGTCCAGGTTAGTTCAAATTATAAATGTTATTCTTCTAAAAATGTATACAGAGGATAACTATGCCAAAAATAGGAATCCTTAGAAATCCAAAAATTAGTTGATAGGAAACCTATTTTATCCACACTAAATGGCTTATGGCTTTATATATGTCTAATGTTTCTATAGCCATTGTTTTATATAAGTTTTGTGATGTATGCAAAACTTTAAACTTTTACTACAGTAGAGCATCCATTATCCGAAACGATTCGGGACTGTTCAGATAACTGATTTTTCGGATAACCGATTAAACACAAAACTGTATATATTTTGTATCACACGTCTTACAAATACATACCTTATATAAAGTAGTGCATTAAAGTAGGCCTACAGAATTATCTTTTGCTTCAGAGCTGAGATTCGTTTTTTTGCTTATAAATCTCGCACACGTTTTAAAGACAGCAATTGGAGAGAATTTGCCGACTGCAACGCTTTCGGTTAACAGATGTATCGGTATTCGGAAAATCGATGCTCTACTGTATATTTGAAATTGTGATTTGTCTTTTATTATATGTTTTGGAAATTTTGAAAAGTTATTAAGCTTAAAAAAATAAGCAAAAGCAAGAATAATATTATATAACCAAAGAATGGAAAAGGGTTCACACCTCTTAACCTCTTAAACATTGTTGTTTATAGTTAAGGCATTAACGTTGTGGAGGTTTAAAGACATTGTAATTTATTTTTAACAAACACTGTTTATTCCACTTTTTTATGACGGTATAACCCTACCGGTTTCAAGGCTTTCACCTCATCTTCAGGGGAGTACAAACAAGACTAAATGCTGTTCGAATTCCGACATAGACACTTCAACGGTTGGAGGCGGGAGGGGTGAGGGGAAGGCTAGGTATAATTTCGGCCAGGAGCGGGGAGATTTTGGGGAAATAACTATTCAACAGATGCTCCGATCGGTATACTGACTTAGAAATTTCTAGGGCCTCTAATCTGTCCAATTTATTTCCGTTGCCGCTAATATGTAAGAATTTGGCATCATCGATAGAAAAAGTATGATTCTCACGGTGACAATGATTAGCCATTTCAGAATAAATTAGAGGATTTGTTAAGGCAGATTGGTGTTCACGAAATCTCTTTTCAAAAGATCTACCTGTCTTTCCTATATAGAAATTATCACAGTCAGCACATAAAAGTTTATACACACCGCTGTTGCTAAGTATTCCATTTTTGCCTTTCCCATTAAATAAGAGTTTCCGGAGATTAAAGTTAGTGTAAAAAGCTGGCTTTATGTGACTTGGAATATTTTTGGTTATTTCATTTGATATATTTTTTATAAATAGGACTTTGCTCCATTTATAGGTATGCTTATAGGTGTCGTTAAATATATAATCTTTTATAAGTTTCTTTTTTGTTTTGTTTTTTAAAAGTGAATCAATGAGACTTCCAGGATAGCCATTATTTGTAGCAATTTTTTTTTTGCTACAAATAATGGCTAAGTCAGTATACCGATCGGAGCATCTGTTGAATAGTTATTTCCCCAAAATCTCCCCGCTCCTGGCCGAAATTATACCTAGCCTTCCCCTCACCCCTCCCGCCTCCAACCATTGAAGTGTCTATGTCGGTGCCAATTCGAACAGCATTTAGTCTTGTTTGTACTCCCCTGAAGATGAGGTGAAAGCCTTGAAACCGGTAGGGTTATACCGTCATAAAAAAGTGGAATAAACAGTGTTTGTTAAAAATAAATTACAATGTCTTAAACATTGTACATATTGTCAATGCAATGGACAAATGTTGAAGAAAAAATTGTAACTTTACATATCTGGGCAGCATCCTGGCTTCGAACTCTTCTCTTGATGATGAACTGAGGAGTCGCATCAGGAGTGCGTCAGCGGCTGTTGCTAGATTGAATGACAGAGTGTTCTACAGCAGAGACATCTCCCAGTCCATAAAGATATCAGTCTACAAGGCTGTTGTCCTCCCCACGCTTCTCTATGGGTCTGAGACTTGGGTTTCTTATAGAACGCACACTCAAAGCCTCGAAATGTTCCACCAGCGTTTACTTCGCCGAATTCTTCGGCTCCACTGGAGTGATCATGTCACAAATGTTTCGGTCCTGCAACGCTCCAACTGTAAACCTATAGAGGATATGGTTGTAAAGGCGAAATTGCGGTGGACCGGGCATGTGATGAGCATGGGCGATCACAGACTCCCAAAACGCGTCTTGTACGGGGAAGTGGTGGGCAAGTGAAGAGTTGGTGGGCAGAGGAAGTGCTATAAGGACAGTCTGCGAGAGTCGCTTGCTTTGTGCGGGGCCCCTGAGGACTGGGAGCAGGTGGCTCAGGATCGTGAGGGGTGGAGAGCCGTATGCTCTCGGGCTAATGGCGTCTCAGCGGCTAGATGTGTGAGAAACAGTCTGCCCGCTGCGAACATGCGTCAACATGGACAGGCGGCTCAGCAGGGTCCACATGCCTGTGACATTTGCGGGAGGGAGTGCGCATCCAGGATCGGGCTATTATCTCGCAGAAGATCACACGATCGACGTGGGAGAATGGTTCAGGACTCACGTTGGAGTGGCGAGGGGATCCTCGAATGCGAGGCCCGGCAATAATGATGACATATTGTCAAATTTATAAAGAATATTTTAATTAATTTATGTATTTGCTTCAATAGACCACACACACTTTAGATGTGGGTGGTCCATAGTAACATGGCACCAGTCAGACCTATGCACAGCTTTCATGACAAATCCGCCTGAAGAGAACCTCGGGATAGGAAATAGAAACACGTGTCGCAAGGGATTAATGTAATTAATGGAATAACTAAGTAATTTATTGTTAAATATTCTAATATGGAGTTTCACAAAGTTGAAGCTGAAACCTTGGATGAATTATTATTAATTTGTTTGAGACTCTAACATAAGGCAACTCTCATAGTTTAGAGTTAGTTTTTTTAAAATAAAAACCTCACCATGTCAACCAATACAGTATGTATTTTACGATTGTGTGAAAATAGTATTTCCAGTTACCAGACATGCACATTGACAATTTAAGGATAGTTACCAAATAAATCGCATTTTTTTTAAATTTGGCACTTACCAGTTTGTGATAGTAACCCGACGATATCTTGTTACCTTTCAAATGAACTCTTCCTGCCCACTCTCAAGAATGGAGATACAAATTGAGAAAATTTAGTGAATGTTACATTTACATTCACATATATCTACACATCAGCATATGAGCATACATACACACAATACTTCAGTTTGGCGAGGTTTCCAAAGTTGTACAATAATCATGAGTAAAGTGCAAAACAAGTAAACATATGTGTATGACTTGAATTTCAGTCGTTCCCACACGGTGTTCACAATTGTGGTGCACATGAAAGAGAATAGCTCCGAGGGGGAGGAGCTGATGAAGATTGGCAAGTTGAACTTGGTGGACCTGGCAGGCAGTGAGAACATCTCCAAGGCGGGCTCGGACAATCCGGCGCGGCGGGAGCGCGCGCGCGAGTGCGTCAACATCAACCAGAGCCTGCTGACCCTGGGCCGGGTCATCACTGCACTGGTGGAGCGCCACCCACACATCCCGTACAGGTATTCCCCTCAGCTATGATGGTTTCAAATTTTACTTAATTCGACGGTTAGTACAATATTGATTGATTTTTCTCCCATTGGTGATACTATTAAAATGGAGATTTTATTGAGTGTTATAAGATCTTGAGTCTTCTTCTTCCTCTTGGTCTAGGTCGTATGACATGTTTTTGACGGTGGGCTGTCCTGGGATGATGACGTCTCTGTGCGGTCTACATGATCCCTCCAGAAGCGCCTTCTGCTTCTTCCCTACCTCACTATGTCTTCAACACCACAGACAGACTTTATCGTCTCATTTCTGATCCGATCTCTAAGAGTTCTGCCTGCGATGGAGCATAGAGTTCTCATTTCCGCTACTCTGAGAAGGTTTTTAGTCTTGTTGGTATCGGCTCTCACTTCTATCCCATATGTCATGATGGGGGGGACGCATGTCATATGTCCTGACCTTACTTTCGGTTAGCATGTGTTTGTTTCTCCACATAGTGTCCCGCAGGCAGCCAGCCAAAGCTGTCGCTTTATTAGTTTGTGCTTGTACTTCACTATATGGTATAGGTATGCCAGTTGCTGGAGATCTCTACACCTAGGTAAGTGAATCGCATGACTTGCTCAATGGGTACATTATCGATGATCAGTTTGCATCTGAGTGGCTCTTTTGATATTGTTAAGCACTTTGTTTTATTGACAGAAATCGTCATATTGTATTTCTTAGAAGCAAGGTGAAATTTGTAGAACATTCTCTAAAGATCATCTTCGCTTTCTGCTAATATTGCAGCGTCGTCCGCATAACACACTATACTGATCAATTTATTTCCCATTTTGTAACCCAGGCCCAGAGAAGTCACCTCCTCTATTATTCTATCCATAATAATGTTAAAAAGAAAAGGATCTTTAGCAATCATTATAATTAAAAGTAGGAACCCATTTAGCATATTACAAATGAATTGCACTACATATTAGTTGTATGTCTACGCAGGGAGTCGAAGCTGACTCGCCTGCTGCAGGAGTCCCTGGGCGGCCGCACCAAGACCTCCATCATTGCCACCATCTCGCCCGGACACCGTGATGTGGAGGAGACGCTGTCTACTCTGGAATATGCACACCGTGCCCGCTGCATCCAGAACAAGCCCGAGGTCAACCAGCGCATCAGCAAGCACACCGTGCTCAAGGAGTACAGCGAAGAGATCGACCGGTTGAAACGAGATCTATTGGCCGCCAGGGAGAAGAACGGTATCTTACTTTTCCAGACCTTATTTTGCTATCAAATTATTTTTAGAGTATATTAAGCAAGTAAATGTTGAATAGGATTGTATGAAAATCACTGTATGCTGAAAACATGGTAATTTTAGCGGAGAATGAGTCTGATAAGTGAATTCTATGAGAGATGTGAAGAGAAAGATCTGATAATGAATGATGCAAAATCGTAAGTCATGGTGATAGGAATGTGTGAAAGGAAAAGTAAATGCATATAAGATTAAAGCAAGCTGAAGAATTCTACTATTTAGGTTAGTAGTCAATAGGGAACTAAACATACTCAAACTGGACAGTATCAAACAACTTGGCCATGCCATGCTGACGGTGTAACAGGAGCTAGAATAACACAGTGTTATGACCTATTCCAGGTGTGTACATATCCATGGACTCATACGCCGACATGAACATGAAGCTGGAGGAGCAGAGCAAGGAGATCCAGGAGCAGCTGCTGTACATCCGTGCGGTCAAGGAAGAAAAGGATCGCATGGAGGCCGACTTCGAAAGGCTCAACATGAACCTGAACCAGACCGAGGAGCGGCTCTCACAAACCTCCACCAAGCTGGCCAACACCATCAATGTTCTGCATACCACCAAACAGGTATACACCAACAGTAGATGACCACTAAATAGAGGCAGGGACTTAAATATCTTAAGGTTTTCCCGCAGATGGAGGATGTGACGATAGATTACTCTATTCTTTTTATTCCATATCCACGTTTCACTCCCATATGTCAAATTGACACTAAGATTTATTTTGTTTTTTAGGTTGAATAAGTTATTCCAAATTTTATAAGACAATTGTCTTGCTAATTATTTTCCTGCATTATGTATATTCTCATATTTCTAGTGGAGTTTTTGTAATGCTTTGATGAAAATCTATACTCAATTACATTTCGTATCATGTCTCATACGTCATCCTCTATTGTACACGCCGTCAGTCTCTGGATCCAGTTATCAGCTGCCCTAAGACTTACCCTCATTGGCTCGTAAGAAACTCCCTGATTTTTTTATTTTAATATCGCTGAAAAATCAGAGGCAGCATTGTTGGTGCCAATGGCACAATTGAGTGATAATACTATCTGGAGATAGTAGAAGGTTAAAATCCACATCGAACTTTCCAAATTAATCACTTCAAACTTATTCTATATTCTTCTTGATGTACTTCTTGGATCTGTTATGTTGCAAAAATCAACTGTTTTAGCACTTTTTACGTGGCCTTCCTGGCATACAATGCCCTGTGCGGATCTCATATCTCTCTCTCGCCAACTCTTTCCAGGTTTGCCAAGTGATTATCCAAGAAGCATTTTCTTTCTCTGCCAAGTTGTCAAGTCTTACACTTGCTCACAGTGGAACGTTGAAGATGGACAAATGTGGCCGCTTAATTTTATTTATTAGCACTTATAAGCAGCGGCGGCCTGTCTAGAGGTGCGTTGGGGCGCCTAACCCGATAAATAATTCACAATAATCAAATGATATATTCGCAAACATGACATCAAAAAATGTTAAATATTTGTAGAGATTAAATATGTATAAGAAAACAGTACGAGTATTTTTATTGAAGTGAAAATTCAAAAGAATTATTCCTTACAAATTGACTGGCCAAGTTTGCCAATACTACCGGAGCGATCTCCAATACGTACCGGACGGAAACACAAATTCATGTAGGGCAGACAGAGACATACAGTAAACCGTGAGACAGCGATATTTCATATTTGCTCAAGGTCTCGATGTGCGTTAGTGCTCAGCGCACCAACGCACCTCGGGACCAGCCGCCGCTGCTTATGAGTTGTATATTTTATTACAAAACATCGCTATGCAAGTCATTATTATTAGGATATGCAGAGACTAATGGTTTTCAAACTTCTCATTTCAAAATGCGCTTAATGTTTAAAGATTTTTTTATGGCTCCCTGAAAAACTGACCAATTAGTGGAATGAGTGAACCTTTTGTTCACCATACTGTTTATAAATATTGGAATCCGAACTAGACACAGCTATTCTCAGTTCCAGTTTTACATTGAGTTTTAAGAGATATTTGGTTTTTATTATAGCTATCACTGTTAAGTTACCTTTATAGAGATAAATTGTCGCAAATGGAACCAGGATTCGTTTAATGATATCCAAAACTCAATTAGTTACAGTTAGATGTCACTCGAATTAAAATTGCCTAAAATCATTAAAATCTTTGAATATCCCGCATGCCCGAGACGCACAGTTTGAAACACTAAACCTTTAGCAGGTACTATTATTTGAACGTTCAAATTATCACATCACCAGATCAAAAGAACAATCCTTGGTTTAACCTTTCCCTTCTTGTGCAAAAAAATCTGCGCATTCCTGTGCTGTGTATTCAATACACATGTAAAAATGAGCTATTTAAAATCGGAAAAATAATTTAATTGGTGAAAACAGAAGAAATTTAATTGGTGAAAACATGAAAAATAACATCGGCTGACATTCACAAAACGCACGAAGAGACCACCTCAAATGGATGCCCGAAAGCTACTGAAGCGAGAGAAGCGAGCGAACTGAGATTCTATTTCTTGCGTTCCCATAAACCGAAGTAGAGTGAGAGTGAGACTTGAATAGCGTCGCTTCCTCGCCCATAGCGGTTTATTAGAATGAATATGCCTACGTCACACACTGGGCACACATTTGATTGTATCGGTGAATTTATTCCCGAATTTCACAAAATATCTCTGATGTGGCCGATAAGTGCTAATTATTATTAATATTATTTTTTCATTCAATGCGTAAATGTATTACGGAGGAATACCTAAAATCTGAAGCCAGTATTTATTATATTTATAGAGATATTAAAGTTTTTAGAAGCAATATGTACTAGTTACACATCACAGGGAAGGAAGGGTTAAAGTCACTTATTATATTTGTGATAATATTATGTATTTGAGTTTCATGGTGATATTACATTGCAGGAGCTTGTCCAGACCGTCACAGAGTGCGATGAGCAGAAGCACTTGGTTAGTAAGCATGTGGAGACAGAGCACCAGCTGGCGGGGCAGGCTCACACCTTGTTAGAGACGGCAGACCAGACCACCACCGACCTCACGCACCTGCACAACACTGTCACCAAGAAAAAGTAAATGATTCCTCTTCCCCACGGTGTCTTAATCGTTAGGGTCACGACCCTAAATTGGGTCGGTGGGCATTTTGATTGGGTTACGATATATTTTCAACGATAACAATATTTTAATATTATTGCGTAATAACATGACACCTTAGAAATGTACAAAAAACTATTTTAAAAACCTTCAGAACCACTGCACTTGCACTGCATAAATGTAATAGGTTGTCTGTATTCAGAATTGACTGAGATTTATTTAGTTTTTATCTGTATGTGTTATTTTATTAATGTTATTGGGTTGTGAAACCAAATATAATACTGCGTCACGACTTAAAAAGGTTTAGAAACACAGTTCTAGCCCCTTGATTTCTATCTCACTCTTCATTTGCTTCATTTGTAAAGCATGCATGCCTTCCTTTTCTTTTGATTGATGATATCTCACTTTGTATGAAAAAGAATGTTCGGGTGATTGTCCGCCTTTGTTGGATTCGTGGGCATATGCTCACGTGTGTTTATGAATTTCGTGGGGATGGGTAGTCATTTGAATGATTTATGCGACCGTGTAACTTGCTTCATTTACTTTTATCTGGTTGGTTGGCAGGTATTGCCGCCTGGCAATAAGCCCGCCAGATTGTATTTGCAATAAAAGTGATAAATAAATAAATACCATCACGTCATTTCTCTGTCGGGGTAGGCAGAGAGGACAGAACGTCAGACTTTCCTATCTCGATACACATCCTTTACCTCTTCTAAAAAAGTGTTGAATAAATAAGCAAGGTGCATGGCCATGCAGTAAAGTACTAGACTTCCATGCGGAAGGTCACCGGTTCAAACCTCGCACAGGCATATTTTCCGTCTACTATTCGGGAGTATAACATTGACTTGGGTCATAACTCTTCTTTGAAAAAGTAACATACCAGTGTGCTCCGATCATCTCACTTTGGTGTGTCATCAGATACTGTACAGCACTGTGACCAGTAAATTGGCTGGTGTGCAATGACTCACTCACTTAAAAACAAACTATGGCACAGCTTCACTTTCCAACTGAATTGACATTGGAGGGGATCCTCGACTACGATACCCAGCGAGGAAGAGGAACTTATGAAGCCGGGATGTGTGATGTATCCATGGTCTTTCAATATTTATATTGATTTGCCTGTAAAGGGGATGAATAGCAGTATGAAAATGTCTGATTACTTCTTAACCCTTTGCACTCGAAAGCTTTTTGTTATATGCTTACCGCCAACAACATTGACGTTGAAATACGAGGCATATCCAGAAAGTAAGTGTACTGAATTTTTGTAGGTTACAATTTTTTTTATTTAAACAAAAAAATTACGTGGTTACCGTAGTACATATGTAAGCTATTTTTCGACATAGTCGCCATTCCTCTCAATGCAGGTGGTGAAGCGGGGTATCATATTTTTGATGCCTTCCTCGAAGTAGTTTCCCGCCATCCCCTCCGTCCACTTCACCTCCTCCTTTACCTCCTCGTCGGTTGAAAACATGTGCAGCTTCAGGGAGGTAAAGAGATAGTAATCTGAAGGTGTTAGGTCAGGGGAATGCGCGGGATGGTTCAGGACATCCCATTTAAACGAGGCGAGCAGTTCCTTCGTGGCGTTGGTCGTGTGTGGTCTGGCATTGTCGTGCAGCAGGCAGACTCCCTTTGTCAGCATGCCTCTCCTCTTATTCTGAATCGCCCTCCGCAATTTTTTTAGGGTCTCACAGTATCTTGCAGAGTTGATGGTCTCCCCTTGAGGCATATATTCAATTAAAATTATGCCTTGACAGTCCCAAAACACGGATGCCATGATTTTCTTGGCTGAAATTGTGGTTTTGAACTTTTTGGCGGAGGGTGAAGAGGTGTGACGCCACTGTTGAGACTGCCTTTTGGTTTCAGGCGTGTAGTGTGCAACCCAAGTTTCATCTCCAGTAACGATGGAGCGGAGAAATTCATCTCCATGGAGTTTGCAGCGCCTCAAAAACTCTTGCCCGGCCTCCACTCGATTCAACTTGTGTTGGTCTGTCAGCTGTTTTGGGACCCACCTCGCGGACAGTTTCCGATATCCGAGGGTTTCTGTGATGGTTTCGTGTAGTAGAGATCTGGAGATTTGCGGAAACATCGCAGAAAGTTCATCCACAGTCAATCTGCGATCGTCACGGACCGCATTTTCGATTTTTTCCACAATTTCGTCAGTCACAATTGAAGGTCTTCCGCTCCTCTGATCATCATGCACAGACGTACGACCGTTTTTACACTCGCGACACCACTTGTACACACTCGCACGATTCATAGCTTTATCACCATATGCAGTTTTCACCTCATTATAAACCTCAACCGGAGGTTTTCCCTTCCAAACGAGATAACGGATGACGCCGCGTATTTCGCACTTGGCGGGAGATTGGATTGACATTTTTCACGAAACGTGTTGTCGCGTCGACACTTCTCAACGTACTGACCTCGAACCGGTCTCGTTGCGGAGGGGAAGGGTCAGGCTACACGGAAGTGTAGCCAACATGTCGAAAATAAAATCCATCCGGTCGTGAGAGCCTCAGTACACTTACTTTCTGGATACGCCTCGTATAATTAAATTTATAAAAATAAGAAAAACTTTTTATTTAAATTTTTTTTACTTTGTTTGGGTAAAATAGGTATGTAAGGAATAGAATGGACATGAAAATGAATTATTTGAAGTTTCTCATTGTATGGTATTCCACATAACAATCCCCAACGTGAAGTTCAGGTTTACTTTCGCAGGTTTCGCAATATAATCGTGTTTCTTTTCTTCCACCTGGAATTTTTCTATTGGAACATACTGCCCAATCCTTAGTTCAAGAACGTAGAATATGCAATTTATTTATAAGTCGGTCTTCTGTAGGGAGACTAGCGGAGCCTCGTCGAAATGGAGTATCTCCTCGATAATCTCCTACTAATTGATCAACAAATTTCAAATGTATCATCGGTTTTTCATTGTTTTCTTCCTTGGAAACTTTGTATAGTATACGAGGGTTGCTACTTAAGTTTTGAGACAGACAAGTAAAAACAAATATTTATCGTCAAAAATGGCTTTATTGTTTTTCAAAATACTCTCCATGAAGATCAATACACTTTCGCATGCGTTTGAACCAATTTTCGAAGCACTTTTTCCACTCCGAATGAGGTAACTTCAAAACATGCATTTTAAACGCATTTACCGCTTCTTTAGGCGTCGAAAAACGTTGACCTCACAAGGGTATTTTTGATGTTCGGGAATTAAAAAAAGGCATTAGGTGCCAAATCAGGACTGCGGTGGATGACCCATCAATTCGATGTTTTGAGTGCTCAAAAAGTCACTTGTTTGAGCCGATGTCTAAGAGCTCGTATTGTCATGGTGGAGAATGATCCGTCTTCGGCGGTTGATTTTCCTCATTTCTCCGAACACTTCTGGCAAATAAATGGTGGTGTACCATTCTGAATTGACCGTACGACGTTCCACTAAAGGTAATGTTGGGACATGACCATTTATACCGAAGAAACAAGCCACCATTTGCTTCCAAATGCTTCGTGCGCGAACAACTTTTGTTGGATTTGGCTCGTCTTGAAAGACCCACACAGTCGACTGCTGTTTAGTTTTTGTCTCATTTGCATAGATCCATGATTCGTCGCCTGTCACGATCTTATAGATGTCTTTTGAAGCACTTCTTTGGACCAATCGACACGAGCCGTTTTGCGAGCGATTGTCAAACTATGCGGTATCTAACGCGAACAAATATTTTTGATGGCCAAATGTTTATGCAATATTAAATGTATGCGAGTGGAACTAATGCCCAAGCATGCCTCAATCTCACGATAAGTTACATGACGATCTTGCAATATTAGTTCACGCACAGCATCGATGTTTTCTCACGAAATTCGTCCTGGAGCGAACTACGACCACGATTGAATTCGAAAAACCAGGGAAACCCAGTGACCCGGGATGGTGCTTTATCACCAAAAGTCGAAGCGAGTTGATCGGCACACTGTTGAGTTAGTCCATGTCAAAAATTATATAAAATCATCGCATGAAAATGTTCACGATTTAATTCCATTTTTGGCCGAGATGAATTTTTCAAGTCACTGTAAACAACACAAATAGCACTCGCATGACAAAATTTTCTGAGCATGTATACCATTAAAAATGTCAAACTTTACGATGCTGATTTGACGTGTCTACACTGTTGTTGCCATATCTCAAAACTTAAGTAGCTACCTTCGTATAAGAGTTTATGACACACTCCTCCATGCCCCAAAAAAAGAGTTTCCTACACCATTTTAGGGACTCTTATAGTTATTGAATGTGACCGCAACATGCCAGTGCAGTACGCATTGAATTATGTTATTTCTCAGCAGTTAGCTTATACGGTTATAATATACCAGTAAAGCAACCTTGGGACTTGTTTGTCTCGGAACAAAATATTCCATTGTGTTTTGAGAGTGGTATTTTGTGTTGCTACGAGTGTCTCGCCTCCTCAAGTGCGAGGAATAATATCGTTATCTGCAGAATTAACCTACCTTACTCAATCAACTTCCGTAACTTATTATTGTTTAATTGTACTAATATAATCCTTGGTTAAATAATATTGAAAACTGAAAAACCCAATGTATAAAAAATATTGAGAAATAAGACTTTATTTTCTTGGCGCCATAGCGGCGACACTCAAGTAATACGTCAAACCATGCATGCCGCCTCTATGGCCGCATTCGAGTGCAAAGGGTTAAAATACATTATATTCTACCATGCACTGATTGCAGGGACCTAGAGGAGACCAACCTGCAGCGGGTGCGAGGGTTTGGGGAAAGGGCTCAGGAGCACCGCGCACAAATGAGACTGCAGCTCAACTCATTCACGGATGCACACTTGCAAGACCTGCAAGCCCTGCAGGAGGCTATTGGTATGTATCTATGTTTAAATTAATTTATCTTTTTAATTTTTACAATGTAAACTCTTCTACTTAACTAACACATCGATCAATAAGTCCCGGGACTAACCAACAGATGGCGCCTCGAATAAAAAAATCCATACCATTCTCAGTTAGTATCAACCTTTACAAGTTACGTATCAAACTTTCATGACATTCCGACATTGTGTCATTGAGTTACAGTGGTTTTAGTAATGCTACTTTTGCTATTTTCAAAACAATGGAAAAAACTGAATTTCGTGTGTTGATAAAACATTGCTTTTTAATGGGAAAAAATACCGTTCAAACTCAGCGATGGCTTGAAAAGTGTTATCCGGGCTCTGCTCCGTTGAAAACAACCATTTGTCGGTGGTATGCTGATTTCAAACGCGGTCGTACAGACACAAATGATGCTGAACGCTCTGGTCATCCAAATGAGGCTGTTACACTAGAAAACATGAAAAAAACCCTCAAAATCGTAATGGAAAATCGCAAAGTAAAGTTGCCTGAGATAGCTGACATTCTGAAGATATCATTTGGTAGTGTTTGCATAAACATTTGGGAAAAAGCTTTTTTCGTAATGGGTGCCGCGTTTGCTCACAATAGAACAGAAACAACAACGCATTAATGATTCAGAGCGCTGTTTGGCACTATTTACGTGAAATAAACAGGAGTTTTTGCGTCGGTATGTGACAATTGATGAAACTTGGATCCACCACTATACTCCGGAATCAAATCGGCAGTCAGCTGAGTGGAGAGCAGCCGGTGAAAGTCGTCCGAAGCGACCAAAAACTCAACAGTCGGTCGAGAAGGTTATGGCCTCCGTATTTTGGGATGCGCATGGTATAATATTCATCGATCATCTTGAAAAGGAAAAAACCATCAATAGCGAATATTACATAGCGTTATTGGAGCGTTTGAAGGTAGAAATTGCAAAAAAACGGCCCCATATGAAGAAGAAAAAAGTTCTCTTTCATCAGTACAATGCACCGTGTCACAAGTCGATGGTAACGATGGCCAAATTGCATGAGTTGAACTTCGAATTTCTTCCGCACCCACCGTATTCTCCAGATTGGCCCCCAGCGACTATTGGCTGTTTGCAGACCTCAAAAAGATGCTCCAGGGAAAGAGATTTGGCTCCAATGAAGAAGTGATTGCCGAAACTAACGCCTATTTTGAAACCAAAGATAAATCGTTCTACACAGCTGGCATAGAAAAGTTAGGAAAGCGTTGGAATGAATGTATTGCTCTTGAAGGAGACTATGTTGATGAATAAAGAAGAATTTTGGCAAACAAATGTTGTTTTAGTAGTTAGTCCCGGGATTTATTGAGCAATGTGTTAGGTGTGGAAATTGTAGAAATTTTATTCTGTTTAAGTTATCCATTATTTATTGTTATCCTTCTGAAGATTATTCATAACTTCCAGATGCCCAACAAAAGGAACACGTGTCGTGTCAAGAGACGAGCAAACAGCTGCTTAGCGAATTGACAACTCGGATGACACAAGAGCTGGTGGCGTGGGAGGTGGGACGTGTGCAGAACTGTGTGCGTGCGGGCGAGCAGAGCACTCGGCACCTGGGTGCATTGGTGTCTCTGGCAGAGGAGAGGCGGAGCGTTGCTGGGGGGCTGGTGGGCAGCACGCTATCACTGCTAAGCAGACTGCAGGAGGCCCGTGAGAGGGAGGAGCAGGCGGCCCAGCAGACGGCCACCTTCCTGCAGCAGTGGGTCAGTCTCTAACTAGCGTTTTTATTGTATTTTTTGTCCCCTGAATTTTATTAATTGAACACAGCTAAAAAAGTGTAAAATGAGATAAATTTCATTTAGTATTTGCAACTTAAAGAGGGGACTGGATTTAAAGAGAGTCCAGAGATTTCTGGTGCCCAAAGACTATCCTGGATAGGTCCGTCATGTGTAAGTTGTAGAGCATAGTGTCAAATTTGATGGCTATAGTGATAAACTCGCTCCATCTCCTGTCTCTCCACAGTCGATCCAAAAGATTTCCTGATGTGCTTCTGATTTTTGACTAATCAACCTGTTTAAAAGTACTAAAGAACCGGATAGAATCTGATTATTATCCAATTTTGCTGTACATTTCTCTCCTGGCTCCATCCCAACTCACTGTCTGCGAAGACTGTTGGGGTCAGCTCTCCTCGTCCTCAGGTTGTATGCTGTTCTGTCCCGAACTACGTCCCCCAGGCCGTGCCTCTGCACCAGGTTATCTTTTTGCACCACCCATGAAGTCTTTGGTCTTCCTCTGGTTGTTATTCGAGGAAGATCCATGGAGATTGCCTGGTTCACAATGTGATCGGGTGCTCTGCATCCAACGTGCCCATACCATCTCAATCGCCTCTCCATCTTGCTGTTGATGTCTGTTACACCTAGGCTTCCACGAATGCGTGAGCTTTTTATTTTGTCTCTTAGGGACACACCAGCTGACCATCTTAGCATGCGCATTTCAGCAGTTTCTAGTTGCCTAGAGTAAGAGTTATACATCGTCCAGCATTCGGAGCCATAGAGGAGTGCGGGTCTGACATTCGTTTGGTATACTTTTCCTTTTAACTTTACTGGCATTTTCGGATCACATTGTGCTGTACATACATATAAATTACCTTTGTATTACAGAAAGACTCGTTTGTGGCGAAGCTCGTGAACGTGCGGCGCGTGCAGGAGGAGTGGTGGCAGGAAGTGTGCACCCTGCTGCAGGATGCAGGGCAGCAGCACTCCCATCTGCAAGAGGAGACCCTCGCACACAGCAAGACCACCTCGCAGTTGCATTCGCAACAACACCAGGTAATATACTGTAATGGAAAACTCATGCTAGTCCAATATTGCAGGTGTGCACTCTCTTGTTTGGGGTTACCACCTGTTACTCTATGCGACTACGAACCATTAGCAGTAGCCACCTCCTAGTTTGAGAAACCGAGCACACTTCAATGGCTGATTATGAAAAAACAACTTGACCGCCATCGTCATGCTGGTAATTTTTGGGTTGTACATAGCATGTATGTGGGACAACGGAAATTTGAATACTTTTTTTGACAACATTAGATTATTAGGTAGGCTTCTGTTAACTATTGACCTCCTGTTGAACATATTATATTGTTAGGTTCTTCTTCTTCAGCCGTCTCTCCACTGCTGGATGTAGGCCTCTTCTAAAACCTTCCACGCTTCCCTGTCTTGGGCTTTTCTCGTCCATTTTCTACCGGCGACAGGGATAATGTCGTCAGCCCACCTCTTCTGGGGCCATCCCATCGGTCTTCTCGTATCCCACGGCCTCCATTTCAGTACTCTGGGTGCCCATCTTTCATTTTGTTGTCTCGCAACGTGACCCGCCCATTGCCATTTCATGCCAGCAACACGGTCCATTATGTCGACAACCCCAGTCCGTCGCCTGATTTCTTCATTTCTGACTTTGTCTATCAGACTTATGCCCAACATTCGTCGTTCCATGGACCGTTGTGCGCATTTTAGTCTGTGAATGGTTTTGGCAGTTAATGTCATCGTTTCCAAGCCATACGTTAGCACAGGGAGAACGCATGCATCGAAGACTTTTTTTTTTAGATTGGTGGGAACTTCCTTGTTCTTGAGAACGTGGTCGAGCTTTCCGAATGCTGCCGTGCCCAGCCCAATTCTTCTGGGTATTTCCCGCTATTTGGTTCTCTTTTCCCAATTTGATTTTATGTCTGAGGTATATGTATTCCTCAACAACTTCGATTGTCTTATTACCTACTTTAAGATTTCTATTGGATGGACTCAAAATTTTTGTTTTATTGATGTTCACTTCTAAACCAAATTTAACCTGTTCACCGCGTTAAAAATCAAATTCCACGAATCCTGTGCGTGGCACGATTTCAGCGTTTTTTAATTTCTAAGTTTAAACACATATTTTGTTTAGAACCACTGATATTTTATTACAACACCAAGTAAACATGACACTTAAGTAATTTTCTGATAATAAATAATAGTCATTACTCTTAAGGAGACTCATTAAATAAAGGAGATAAACTTAACATTACGTAAAATAAACAAAGGAATGCTACGATCAAATCAATGCTTCATGATGACACTCACCCGATCAAATGCATATAGCACTAGTAATGTTTATTTACATAAGAGAGACTTAGTAATGTTTATTTACGTAAGAGAGACTCATCGCAGGACTCGATCCGCGCGACAGGTCGTTAATGCTGGAAATATTGAGAAACCAAAAAAATTCGGCGCTCTGTTTATTCAACAATATCTCATAAACTAATATATTATTTGACAAGGTTTTCAGAGATGTCGCTAGAATAAAGATTATTTTAAATTTTAGTTCAATTTTTATTCCGGTTTTGTGTCATTTTTTTTAAGTATTTGTGATTTGAAACTTGGATTGTCGTCAGATCACAGGCGTTTGTGCTCCCCGCGGGGAAAGAGTTAAGGGAAGCGTCATGGAGTTCCTTAATCATGTCATTTAGTTCTGTCAGGTCATCACTTATAAGCACAATGTCATCCGCGAAACGGAGGTGGTTGAAACAAATTCCATCAATCCTTTTTCCCTTATGTTCCCAGTTTAGTGTTTTAAAGATATTTTCCAGAACTAGTGTAAATAGTTTGGGTGAGATGGTATCCCCTTGTCTAACACCCCTCTTGATTTCAAATTTTTCTGTTTTTGTATTTTCATCAATTCTTACATCCATTGTGGCATGTTCGTAAATAAATTTGATCAGTCTTGTGTACGTTGAGTCGATTCTTGCGTCATTTAACACTTCTATTATTCCCCACTGTCAACAGAATCAAAAGCCTTTTTATAGTCGATAAATGCCAGGTGGATTTTTATATTATATTCTGTGGTTTTTTTCAATAATTGTTAGGTTAGCTCCTGTTAACTATTGACCTTATGGATTAATCATGCAGATGATTATGTTCTTGCCATTGAAACGGCTAAGGAACTTAACTTGACATCTTACGTTTACTTTTCTTGTTTCGAAAACACTCGTACAACCAGAAGCTCAAAGAAAAAAATATCTGTATCAGTGATTCCATAGATTTTTGTTTCTGAACACCATACTGTGTGGATGGTATAACTCTCTGATTAATGCAACTAAATGTTTTGCAGGATTTAAGTAAAGGTCTAGCAGAGGTGCGGGCGATGCTGGAGAGTCTCGAGGCACGCAATACAGAGAGCAGCGAGGCCGTACGCCTTGCAGAGGAGCAGAGTCAGCAGAAGCTGCAAGAGGGAGGTGCGGCCCTAAGCAGTTTGCTGGGCGGAGCACACGAACAGCTGGGATGTGGCTCCGAATCCCTCAGTCGCGCCGTCACCCTTCTGGAAGACTCCACCAGTGGCTTCCTCGCCAGCATCAGTGAGAGCAATGTCCAGTGTGTGCAGCGGATACAAGACACACAGCAGTTGGATCAGGAAATCAAGGTGAGTTTTAAGTGCTGACATTAGATAGGTTTTGTATTTGGTCATCAACGTTCATCATCAGCCTTCTTCATTCCAGTGTTGAACGCAGGCCTCCTTGATGTCTGCATTTGGTTCTATCCTCCTTCAGACATATGAAATACCTTGATGTCTCCATTTGGTTCTATCCTCCGTCAGACATATGAAATACCTTGATGTCTCCATTTGGTTCTATCCTCCGTCAGACATATGAAATACCTTGATGTCTCTATTTGGTTCTATCCTCCGTCAGACATATGAAATACCTTGATGTCTCCATTTGGTTCTATCCTCCGTCAGACATATGAAATACCTTGATGTCTCCATTTGGTTCTATCCTCCGTCAGACATATGAAATACCTTTGATGTCATCTATCGAATCTTTGGAAAGTAATTATTAGTACAGATAGAATTGACTGCTAAAGTATTTTTTCCCTTTGCAGGAATCAGTGACCACACTATCATCACACTATCAGGAGAGTTGTGACAGCACCGTGGCAACCACGGAAACTGTCAAGAAAGAGATTCAAGAACAGCAGAAGGAGCTCATCAACAGTCAGCACGAGCTTCACACGGTGAGTGGCGATGGGAGAAAACATACGCATCCAGGCATCCCACAGCCACACGGGGACTGGGATGCCTGAATGGTGTTCTCGCAGCAGTATCAGTAAATGTACTATAGAGTTACTGGAAACACTTCAAAAGGACTTTAATTGCCATTAGACTTCTTCCTACCCTTATTCTTTATTTAAAAGTTATATTTTATCGGGGTTGATCCACTACCATTGGCATTTGTCTAAAATTTATCATCTTTTCCAAATGAATATTGCACATTGGGAAATAGTGGTAGGGATCTTACTGTCTATGGATTGACCACCTGTACCCAGCAGAACTACGGTATCTGAGCATAGAAATAGTGGTGGGGATCTTACTGTCTATGGATTTACCACCTGTACCCAGCAAAACTACGGTATCTGAGCATAGAAATTAAGTGTGATGTTCCTTTGTTATTATTCTATCTTTCCTTGCCATATAAAAAGTAAAAAATAAGTATAAATGGTGGATTTTCTTGTTCTCGATCCTTGTGTCTTTATTTTCGAAATCAAAGAAACATTGAAGGTTTGTATGTCTATAATCCCGGAGAAAGTTGGATTTAGCTGAACAGAGATAGAATGCTGTAGAGATTCGTACACTAAGAAAAATTTGCGAAGTGTCAATGTATGAAAGAAGGCAAATTGAAGACATCAGAAAAGAATGGAGAGGATAAATGATGAAAAAATGACTAAGTGAGTATACAAGTCAGAAGTGTAAGAGGAAATCATGACTGGATCAAATGGACTGGATTTTAAAAGAAGTATGAATGCGGAAGAGGTGAAAGCTGTGTTCTTGAGTGGAAAAGTTTGGAGATATATCTTCTCTGCCTACAGGACCAATCAAATTACTTTATTTAATTTTATTCTTCTTATTTTTTTATCAATGTCCAGTTTCCTTCAACAAGCTTCAGAAAAGTTATCCATTTTGTCTGTTCTAAAGACTCGTTTAGTTAAATTAGGTAATGGATAAAAAGTATTATTATACAACATTTTCACTGTATACAGTACAACCTGGCAGTTTCTTCCAACCATCCATTAAGGTGTTAATGAAGTCTTAAGAAAGAATCAAGCTCTTTTTTTTTATCTGGATTCCAATGGGAATGGAACCCACATCTCTTGGGTCTTATCAACTAGGTCATGCAGCTCGTCGTAGATTTTTGAATAGTGAATGGAATAAAAAAAATATTTAACAAATTAATTTGTTATTGCATTTATTCTGATTACATGTGTTTCTACCTCCTATCCTGAGGCTCTTTCAGGAGGTAGAAACATGTGTGGCGGGAATTAATGTAAGTAGTGGAGTAACAAAGTAATTTATTATTAAATATTCTAATATGGAGTTTCGCAGATTAAAGCCGAAACCTTTGATAAATTGGACAACAGAATGAAATCAAGTATTTTATTAACACTTGTGTATTATGGAATTATAAGTGGAGAAATTATCAATGTACAATAATGGTAAATCAATGTCATTGGATTTAAGGAGTTCCTGAAATGCTGTCAGTTGGACGTGCCCCGGGCGAGCGTGCCCCTGGAGGCCACAATACAGCGACTGGGCGCACAACTGCAGAGCAACAACCTAGTGTTCAGCAGCCTGAGGCAGGGCGCAGACTGCTTCAGGCAGCAGTTGGACTCCAGCCTCGGCGTCAACGACACTCTCCAGCACAAGTTCCTCAGTGAGGAGTACAGGCTGTACTCGCCCACGGGTGAGCAATCATTAGATATATTCAGATAGAGGACTTCTTCTTCTCCCTAGTCTCATGTCAGGTCTCTTCCAACGTTGAATATCACCTGAAAGTAGGCATCTTTGTCCCCGGCAGCCCGAAAAAGATTCCCGACGCTCCTTATACCAGTCCAATCACGTATATTGCAGAGCCATATTTGCCTCCTTCCAACACCTCTTCGACCCTCTTGCCTTGGATGATCAGGTGCAGTAATTTGTACTCCTCGTAAGTACATGACCCAAATAGGACACCTTTCGGATTTTAATATTAGTCAGCAACTCTCTAGATTTTAATATTAGAGGACACCAGACAGAAATATAGGATCTCTCCTTGTCAGATATTTTATATCTTATTTCACTTTCATTGTAAAACTAAATCAGTAAACCAAACCCTGGGTTGGCCTATAAAGTCTACAAACTAGGTCACTAGGCCACTTAGGTCGTCATGTAGTGAAAGGAAGCATTTTGATATTCAAACTCTATTGAAAATGAGATGACCTAAAATCGTTCGAGACACTAATTGTTGTGGAGGCTAAACTCTGTAGAAGTTTGAAGTCATTAGAAGTAAAATTAATTTAGTGTATTTTGTAAAGGGCTCCATGTACCATTTATAAAGATTGATTCAGTCAGTATGATTGTATTTGGTTTTCAGGGAAGACGCCCAACAGGAGGGAATTCTCCTTCCCCCGGGAGCTGGCCGCCACCTCCCCCCACGACAGGATCTTGCGCCGCTTCAGAACTCTCCGCAACGGTGGACAATCACCGCAGGTAATACTCCTCTTCATTTTCAAATTAGAATCTTTTCATTTACTCGATTAACCACTCAACAGTTGGATTTTGGTGAGAAAGGGTGTCCAAAAATTGGCAGTTTTTTTTTACATTTTTTTAGAAAATATTTACCAAGTAATATTAACTAGTTGCAACCCGTGAAATATTCACGGAAGTAAAACAAATTCTACATTTATGAAAATATATATTCATAAATGTAAAATTTGTTTATATATATAATTTATACATCGTCCCCTTTTACACCGGTTCAAAAATTGTTAGATAGGTATTTAAAATTCGTTCAGTATCACGGACCCACTGAGATTCAAATTACTTTTGGAGAGAATCCAAGTATTCCTCTCTCGCTCTCTTGTATACAAAATTCAATTCTCGTATTCTTTCTTTGACGACAGCCATCGTATGGGTTTTGGCCTATTTATACTATGATACAATGTTTTGGTTGAAACTTCTTTGGCACGTCGCATTTTTGGTGCTACTTTTTTTTCCTTACGTCTAAAATGTGAACAAAAATTACATAAAAGTGGATAAATTGAAATTAGAATATGCTAGAGTACACGCGATGACGTAACACGCGACGTAACACAATGACGAACTGTGAACAACTAAATTCTATACGAAAATATATTCCGTTCGGAGAAAACAAGTTGAAACAAGATCTACCCAAACAATCTTCGAGAGAAACACTCCCAACAAGTCGAAACAAGATTTGCCCGAACGAGGTTCGGGCTCGTCAGTATAAATAAAACTTCTTGCCCGAGTCACGCTCGGGCAAAACCGTCATGTGGTTAATTTTAATTGATAATGGTGAATTTATATTTCAAAGATTTTAAATTCCTTTTTTTATTGAAATCAAAATGTAAAGAAATTGTTTACCCTAACTAAAATAAAAAAAATGGCTAGTATAAAACAGGTCAAATTATTATATTATTTATAATAAAGGTGTTAACACATTTAAAGATATAATTTGTTGACTAAAACAGTGGATCTCAAAGTATGAGCCGCTGCAATTGGCTTACAGGAGCTCCGTGGAATATTCCAATATTTTCATTGAAACACTTGTGCCAATGATTACTATTTATTTATTCAAAATATGTACTTAGAACAGTAATATAGTGCATGTACAGTTTCCTTTTTCTTAATTGTGTAAATTGCGAGTGCTTTTTTGTGGAAAAAAATAGTGTTTAGCAAAAAAAATTACAAGACTAGATTTAGTAAGTGGAAATAGATTCAAATAATGTACAGCCTGTATAGACTGTACAGACTGTAAAATAGGTGGATGGCTGTCGCTCAATACTCGTACATTCCGGTTTACTTTTCTGGTGAAAAGTAGCAGGGTAAAGATATTCCTCTTTAGCAGGTAGAAGTTGGTCGAAAATAAAACACAGTAGACGTTATACAAGGTAGACGAGGTAAACACAGTAGACGTTAAACACAGTAGACAGAAACAATATACGAGGGCGGTCCGATAAGTACTTAGCCCACCGCCCGATGGCACCACTATCACAAGAGCAATTTTTTATCGCGTAGTACATTCTCGTTGACAGCTACTGTCAAAATTTCAGCCGAATCGGACGCGTAGTTTTGTTTTGATCGCGTATGGAAGCGAGCGTGTCCGCGGATTTGAGAAAAATGGAAAAAGAGCAATATCGGTCGGTGATTCGATTCTTGTTTTTGAAAGGGAAATCGCGCAGCGAAATCAAAGAGCGCTTGGATGCTGTGTACGGTGACTCTTCTCCTTCGATGGCGACCGTCAAAAATTGGTTTAACGAGTTTCAACGTGGTCGCACGTCGGTTTTTGATGAGCCACGCCCAGGTGCCCCGAAAACTGCTACTACGGAGGATAACGTGACAAAAATCCACGATCTCGTATTGGCAGACCGCCGATTGAAGGTGCGCGAGATAGCTGAGACAGTAGGCATCTCAAAAGACCGCGTGGGTCATATCCTGCATGAAGTATTGGGCATGAGAAAGCTGTCGGCGCGATGGGTGCCGCGTTTGCTCACTCCGGACAACAAGCGCAACCGTGAGACCACTTCAGAGCAGTGTTTGACGATGTTTAAGCGCAATCCGAAGGAGTTTCTGCGTCGTTTCGTGACTGTCGACGAAACATGGATACACTAGTACACACCCGAGACCAAGGAACAGTCGAAACAGTGGACTTCACCCGGCGAACGTGCTCCGAAGAAGGCGAAGACTGTCCTATCGGCCGGAAAGGTGATGGCCACCGTTTTCTGGGATTCAAAAGGTGTGATCTACATCGACTTCCTGGAGAAGGGCAAAACGGTCACAGGGCTCTACTATGCCGAATTATGGGGCCGATTCGACGCCGAATTGCAGAAAAAATGGCCCCATTTGGCGAAGAAAAAAGTGCTCTTCCATCATGACAACGCACCGGCTCACACCTCCGCCGTCGCCACGGCCAAATTGGTAGAATTAGGCTACGAACTGCTGCCCCATCCACCGTATTCTCCGGATTTGGCCCCGTGCGACTTCTTTTTGTTTCCAATTTTGAAAAAGTCACTCGCCGGGCAGAAATTTGAGTCGAATGAGGAGGTTATCGCCGCTACCGAGGCCTACTTTGCAGACCTCCAGAAAACGTATTTTTCAGACGGGTTAAATAAGTTGAAGCATCACTGGGTCAAGTCTATCGAACTCAAAGGAGATTATGTTGAGAAATAAATTGCCACTTTTCCAAAATTTTTGTTATTCTTTTGTAGGCTAAGTACTTATCGGACCACCGTCGTAGTTTGCTCATTTTTCATTCTTTATGTGCAGCCCATCGCTTATCGTAAGCCCCTTTATTCGCCTGTGTATGCCGTCATGGCTTACTAGATACTATATATCTTGCGTTATGGCAGAAGTTGATATGTCCGTTTTACCTCAGTTTACAGGAGAAGCAATATTAACTTTGGTAAGCTGTTAAAATCAGCACAAATATGCATTTTTTAAGTTTTTCCAAAAAATATATATTTTGTTAGGATAATGACTGACACGCCAAGTTTTGACACAACATGCTGAAAAATATTTTCTATAAATTGGGAGAATAAACGCAAAATGGAAAAAAACGGACATATCAACTTCTGCCATAACACCACAGATATATCATGGACCAACCGACTTTTTATAGTAACTATTGCGAAGGTCACACATAAGCAACATTTCATTACAATAGGTACACAGCAATTACAAATAAATCATATTTTTTAGGTGACGCATACGTCCGATACACATTCCCCCCAGTGTATTTAGCCCTAGCTACACCTATGGTCGCTACGGATGTCTGTAAATTAGGTGACGCATACGTCCGATACACATTCCCCCCGGTGTATTTAGCCCTAGCTAGACCTATGGTCGCTACGGATGTCTGTAAATTAGGTGACGCATACGTCCGATACACATTCCCCCTGGTGTGTTTAGCCCTAGCTACACCTATGGTTGCTACGGATGTCTGTAAATTAGGTGACGCATACGTCCGATACACATTCCCCCCGGTGTATTTAGCCCTAGCTAGACCTATGGTCGCTACGGATGTCTGTAAATTACGAGTGCTTTTTTGTGTCCACTAATCTGTTGAATGGTCCTAAAAACTTTGGAAATATGGTGTGCTTTGGACATATAATGCGAGGAGAAAAATATAAAATCTTTCGTGTTATAGTGCAGGGAAAAAATCGGAGCACATGGATTCCAAATAGAAGATGCGTTTCCTGGTTGAAAAATTTGTGACAATTGTTTCGTTGCTTTGTTCAAAGCTAATGCTAAATCCAGATGTAATGACAGATATAATTTCTTTGTTCAAAGCTAATGCTAAATCCAGATATAATGATTGTAAAAAATCCAATGAATTCAACCCCTGAAGATATCCTTAAATGGCCCGCTACCCCCCTTATCCCGCCGAGTATATTCACCCTCTTTCCGATCATGGACTTGCGCTACACTCAAGCAGAGATTGACTTTCCCAGTTCACTGCTCTTATTTTTTTTACTTTCCCCTTTATTGTCTGTGCAGTGAGACATTGGAACCAGTTACCAACTAATGTTAGGCATGTTTTAAAAAGCGGCTGAAAAAAACTCTTAATTTCATGTCAGTATAATCTTACATGTTTCCTTTTCTCTCCACCATCCTGTCCTTTTTCCTTCCATTGATGGTATCTTACTTTTATTTTTATAATCTTTATTGTTCACGAATTTTGTAAAGGTGAAGTAAAGATTTGAATAACTTTAATGTAATTATGTAATTCCCTTTATTTACTTTTGTCTGGTTAGTTAGAATTGCTACCTTTGGCTATGAACCCGCCAGATTGTTTTACAATAAAGTTACGAATAAATAAATAAGATACTCAATCTCTATCACTCAGATAGAATTCCTTGTTTCCGGGTCATTTAAAAATGCTTATTTCATTGTTAAACACTTTATTTCAGAGTGTCCAAGTGATAAACTTAGATCAGACCATAGAAGAGACTCCCGTGAAGAGTGGCTCAGATGTTAATGGCGACTGTCTGGTGTCGCCAGGGGAGTGCAATCTGAGCCTGCCCTCGGCGAGGTGTGTGCTGGAGGGGAAGCAGCGCAATGCCAGTCTTGGGGGGCAGAAGTTCCTGGAGCCTCGCGCCCCCGCCCCCCTCTCGGGACGCAGCTCACCCAATGGCCTGCTTAAGTCCACCTCCGATAGTGACATCTACTCACTCGTCAGCGCCGACGCTGTAAGTCATTGATGAATATAAATTATCATCAAAAACCCTCTCAATAAATAGGTTACTTATCGTCAATGCTGAAAAAACAAAAATTCTCCATAAAAGGGAAATGAAGCGCTTTAACTTGCAAATAAATATTTCACATATCTCCAAAACAAATTTCCACTTAAATCTTAGGAAACATCGAATCTTGGAACAAACTACCTCATATTGTAGTGGGCAGCGGTGGCTGGTCTCGAGGTGCGTTGGTGCGCTGAACCGGAGAAATAATTCGCAATAGTTAAATTATATATTCGCAAACATAATTTCCAAAAATGTTAAATATTTGTATAGATTTAATATGTTTAAGAATACTGACAAATAGTATGAGTATTTTTATTTAAGGGAAAATTCAAAAAAAATATTCCTTTCAAATTGACCGGCCAAGTTTGCCAATACTACCGGAGCGGTCTCCAATACGCACCGGACGGAAACGCAAATTCATGTACGGCAGAGAGAGACATACAGTAAACCGTGAGACAGCGATATTTCATATTCGCTCGACGTCTCGAGGTGCGTTGGTGCTCAGCGCACCTCGGGACCAGCCGCCGCTGGTAGTGTGTGTTTGGATATTTAATCTGTTTAAAAAGTGGCTTAACAAGTTCTCATAAAAGAACCAAATAGTATTGGGTGATCCAGAAAGAAAGTCTTCCTCTGCCTCATTTGCAATTTATTTTTCCCTAGAGATCAGCTGTGTTATATATCTTGGTCTGTCATTATGTGATCCAAATTTAGCAACCTGTGAACCTTCACAGTTTTACTCGGTTCTCGCTCCTTAACCTGTTCCCCGCGGGGAGCACAAACGCCTGTGATCTGACGACAATCCAAGTTTCAAATCACAAATACTTAAAAAAAATGACACAAAACCGGAATAAAAATTGAACTAAAATTTAAAATAATCTTTATTCTAGCGACATCTCTGAAAACCTTGTCAAATAATATATTAGTTTATGAGATATTGTTGAATAAACAGAGCGCCAAATTTTTTTGGTTTCTCAATATTTCCAGCATTAACGACCTGTCTCGCGGATCGAGTCCTGCGATGAGTCTCTCTTACGTAAATAAACATTACTAAGTCTCTCTTACGTAAATAAACATTACTAGTGCTATATGCATTTGATTGGGTGAGTGTCATGAAGCATTGATTTGATCGTAGCATTCCTTTGTTTATTTTACGTAATGTTAAGTTTATCTCCTTTATTTAATGAGTCTCCTTAAGAGTAATGACTATTATTTATTATCAGAAAATTACTTAAGTGTCATGTTTACTTGGTGTTGTAATAAAATATCAGTGGTTCTAAACAAAATATGTGTTTAAACTTAGAAATTAAAAAACGCTGAAATTGTGCCGCGCACAGGATTCGTGGAATTTGATTTTTAACGCGGTGAACAGGTTAAACATAGGAGCAAGCACTTCCCCATTTGTAACACAATCTGTCCAGGGAATCTTGAGGATACCTCTAAAGAATTGGATAGTTGTAGTGGGCTGGTATTGCAGCCGCATGGAATAGTATACTTGAATGTCGAAATTTTCTATGACACCACAATGAAACCTGTTTCATGATGGAAAAACTATGAATAAAAACTTAATTGTTTTCCAAAAAGCTGGATAATTATCTCAATGACCCCCTTTCAAAACCTTAATGTCAGTGTTAAAATATTTAATATTTATCTACATATATATTATTTATAGTTGAGGCAGTTCAAAATATTTTACTTAAACACTGTTCTTCAGTGGAATAACAGTATTTTTGTTTAATCAATTAAATTATTTATTTGTTAATTATGGTGTTCAGATATTTCTATTTTTTTATAATAATTCATACTGACCTTATATAATACTAGGTTAGTCAAAAAGTTTTGAAAGCGGAAATGAAAATAATTTTTTTTTGGGGGGAAATCACTTTTATTGCTCAGTATAGTCTCCCATAAGATCAACACACTTGGTCCAATGATCTTCCAACTTTGTTGTCCCATCACGGAAGTGACTTTCTGGAAGGCCTGCAAAATACTCCTCTACGACGGCTATAACCTCTTCGTTTGATGAAAAATGCTTTCCACGAAGGAATTTTTTGAGGTGTGAGAACAGCCAGAAGTCAGAGGGAGCTAAATCTGGCGAATAGGGTGGATGCTGCAACAATTCGTACCCCAATTCACTGATTTTCGCGATGGTTTTTTGAGCTGTGTGAGCAGGTGCATTGTCTTCTGCAAACCGGGTCTTTTTTCACATTTTTTTTCATCCAACTGGTCCAAAAGGTCACAATAATAATCAGAGTTGATTGTCTTACCAGTTTGGAGATAATCTATCAATAAAATTCCTTTTGCATCCCAAAAAACTGACGCTAATACCTTCTTGGCCGATTTCTGGACACGAACTCGCTTCGGAGCCAAAGTGCCTGGTTCACACCACTCCTTAGCCTCTTGTTTTGATTCAGGATCATGGTGGTAGACCCAAGTCTCATCCATAGTGATGAATCGACGCAGAAAATCATTTTTATCCTTTCGAAATTGCTCCAAATGTTGCTCAGAAAGTCGCATTCGAACGTGTTTTTGTTGCATTGTTAGCAAATGCGGCACCCATTGTGCACACAGTTTTTTGAAACCCAAAACTTCAGCCAAAATATGCCATGTTGTTCCATGTGAGATGCCTATGGTGTCAGCTATCACATCCACAGTCGATCGATGATCTTCCAAAACCATATCTTGTATTTTCGCTATGATTTCTGGTGTTGATGCACTTTTTGGACGTCCTGAGCGTGGATCGTCTTCAACGCTTGTACGGCCACGCTTAAACTCCAAAACCCATCGGTGAATGGTTGGAAATGCAGGAGAAGACTCCTTTAATACTTTCACCATCTTTGCATGGATCTCAGTAGCCGATAAACCTTCCAAAACAAAGAATTTAATCACTGCACGATATTCGGATTTTTCCATTGTTAAAAAATACACTGACACGTCAACTTCAAATGGCTTGTAAACAAAGAATGAATTGACAGATCGAAATGAAATTTTGAGTACGTTCTTATGAAATATTAAAATGGCATAGAAATTTTGGTTTTCTACTGCTCCATAAATGTCACTTTCAAAACTTTTTGACTAACCTAGTATATATTATTTATAGTTGAGGCAGTTCAAAATATTTTACTTAAACACTATTCTTAAGTAGAATAACAGTATTTTTGTTTAATCAATTGAATTATTTATTTGTTTATTATGGTGTTCAGTTATTTCTAATTTTTTATAATAATTCATACTGACTATATATAATATAATTGAGTGGTTGATATAATTTTTATGGTTATATAATGGGTTAATTTTTTGTTTGCAGCTAAGCAAAGAAAACCTGAACCGCTCGACCAATGACAAAAAGGAATTCAAATCCCGTTTGAAGCAGCCCAATTCTCAGAAGAAGGTACTGGGCAATAGGAACTGCTGAGGTTGCTGACCGCATCGCTCACTTTACCACTTCTGCCGAGTGCCTGTGTCGTACATCCACGGCCGCAGTGCGCAGTTGGCAGATGCTCCGAGTTGAATGTTTTAAAACTATCGTTGTTCGAGTGTGTTAAATGTATAACATATTTATAAAAATAATACAATTTGAATGGTTTTATTCTGTCGAGTCGGGCAAAACCTGATTTGTCAGTTTCATATTACGTTACGAAGGGAAGCATTTGTTAAAAAATACAGCAATACCTCGCATAGTCCGGCTCATTAGCTTCGCCGATATCCCGGACTGTTTGAAATCGTACCCTTCGAGGAATTAAATGTATAAAAATTGGTATTTGGTTCCGAGAACTTTTTTTCATCCCCTTTTTTTCAATTATCGATATATTAATGATTTGATGTTTAAAATTACTAATAAAACAATACGAATGAATAAAAAAACAAGATGAATTCATTGAAATGTTTTTATTAATATGTAATGGGATGAAAAACATATTTCAAGATTTATTACCTACTTACTGCAGTAGATAATAAAAAGTAGATCTGCACGTTTCTCTTTCTCCTCTTCATAAAGGCTTTCAAATTGAGCGGTTCTTTTAATTCTTGGATAAAACACAGATGGCGTCGCGAACTTGCCTGGGTCTCGTGACATTTGAGAAGTGTAATGTATGGCATTTATAAAAATGGAATCGTATACAATATAACAACGCGTTCAAATTGAGAATTATTGTATCTATTGTAATCTCCGGAAACGGTGATGTTAATTGGCCATCAAGATCATGTGATCTGACACCGTTGGACTATTTTCTCTGGGGTTACGTGAAAATCCAGGTCTATAAGAATGACCCCCGATCAGTTCCTGGGCTGAAGGATGAAATTATTCGCGTTATTGGTGAGTTAGAACCGCAATTATGCCAAAATGTCATCGAAAATTTTGACAAAAGAGTGGACATCTGTGGAGCTGCAAGAGGTGGACATTTGGTGGATATTGTTTATTGTGTTTAAATGGCATACATTATACTTCAATGACCAATAAAAAAAAATTTGAAATCTAAGCAAATTGTGTGTTAAAGAATTAAAAAAAATATAATAAGAAAACCGCTCTATTTGAAAGACCCTGTACATGTCTTTGTGGCAACGAATGGCATTGTTTATAGTTAGGCGAATAGTAATGCAACTCTCGACAACATCGGAATCAACTTTCACAATACGAGTATGTTCCAAAACAGTTTCAACCATTCCGATAATTTTTAGAATGATTTTTAACATCTATTATTATTCAAAATTTACTAACTATAAATTTTATATCATTAATAAAAAAATCGGCCTATAATGAAACAGAACTAATCGAACCCTGACTATGCGAGGCATTGCTTTATAATTTCTTTTGTTAATTCTGGATCTATAAACCAACCAAATATAGTTCAGAAATTCTAGGATAGGTCCTGTGGCATTTTAAACGTCATGTCTCAAAGGGATGGGGTAAAATCGTTTTTTTTTTTACAAATCGAATAGTTTTTTTATAAATTGAAAAATTGTTTTTCTCTAAACTAACATTTTAAATCCTAATTTTCATTATACTGACTTTCTAATGTATTGTTTGATTTGTATCTATCTTTAAAAAGGCCAAGATCCACAATGAATTAATACTAATTACGAACATTTCATTTTAGGTATAACAAAATCGAAAATCCAATTATCGAATACCTCACCCTGAACGTCGTTACAAGGTTGTATTGGGGCAAATTTGTGAACTGTCGCAGGACTCATCCTAGAATTTCCGAAGTATAGCGGAGTACGATATATTTTATGGACAATTTTCTATAGATTGCGAGAATAAACCGAGTGTGACTGATAACTGATAAATTGGCTTCTGCCGTGACTCCACGGATAATTTTGTCTTTTTCTTCTTCTAGATAATTATTCCTCGAGATTCGGGTTGTCTTATATTAAAACCCGTTTACGTGTCGTGTCTTTTAACAGATTAGCTACTGTGGCAGTTTTGGATTGCTTGCCTAAACTCATGCTGCTGGTCCATTTGGCTAATACAAAAAGGTCCATTTGGCTAATACAAAGCGGGACCACGCTGGGTTCAGCATGTGATCCCCCCTTTTTTTTTTTTTAAATATAACAGCAAAATTGACTTAATACCTGTTAGTTTGGTTCACATTGCTAATATATAACATTTTGTATGTTTGCCAATCTGTTAATGGAACAAGACATTATTATATTTATATAAATATATATATTGAACTACAAATAGTTATGTAGAAAGTTTTATTTATGTATAATCAATTATCCACATAAAAAATATGTATTCAGAATGTGGGTAGCAGGCTCTAGCATGGATTATATTAATAAATTAATATTAACTTTAAATAATAATTGTCTAGAGAAGGGCAATAAAAAAAAACAAACCATGGTTGCATTGTGGAAGAAAGAGGAATACATTTTTGTAATTAGTTTAGTAAAACATTATTTCCACTTAACGGTATAACGCTACCGGTCTTAAGGTATTCACCCTATCATCAGGGGAGCACAAACAAGACTGGGTTATATTCCAGTTGGCACCTACATACTAAAAATTCAGAGTAGGAATTCTGGGCGAGACTTTGGGAACATGTGTTGACTAATGTCGGAACATTGGGATAAACACCTAGTCAACACTTGATTTCCCTAATTATTGATATGCAAGAATTTGGCATCATTGATAAAAAATTGGTGATTTTCTTGGTGACAATAAATATTTCAGAAAAAAATATAGGATTAATAAAGGGGGATGTGTGTTCATGAAGTCTTTTTTCAAAGGATCTTTCGGTCTTTCCTATATATAAATTATCGCAGTTAGCACATAGAAGTTTATACACAACACTGTTGCTAAATAATCCTTTTTTGTCTGTGCCAGCTCGAATATAATTCAGTCTTGTATACAGACCACTGTTGCTAAATAATCCATTTTTGTCTGTGCCAGCTCGAATATAATTCAGTCTTGTTTGTGCTCCCCTGATGATGAGGTCCTTGAATCGGTAGGGTTATACCATTATTTTAAGTGGAAAAAAGTGTTTTTTACTAAACAAATGTCTTTGAACCTCTACAGTGTTAACGCCTTAACTATGAAGAATACATTTTTGTTAAATGTTATTACTTCTCACGGTGCCGTCAACTATCGAATGCTGGCCACCATCATGTCCTTATTTGGTTTACTGCAGCCTGAAACAATTCCGTAGAACTGTTCAGTTTTTCAGCCAAGAGATACGGGATCTTCATCTGCCTCGTTATTAAATATTATTTACACAAAATATCTACGAAGAGTTTCCAAGTTTTTCAGAACTTGTTCTAAGAAAATATACCACTTTATGGCATCATCCAAATGTCCCTATTTAAAATTATTTTTATTTATTTATATTATTCAAGTCACATTATTAAAATTTTCAAGTCAAGTCACCGAAACAACATACAAAGTTACATTATTTCTACTGGCATAGTATAACTTAATTTTACTTTTTCCTGTAATATACAAGGGTGATCCAGAAAGTAAGGTTACAACATATATGTAGGATGTATTTAATTGAAATTCACAGGATACTTCACAAATATATTAAACTACTTTTCAACCTAATCACCATCGAGATCGAGACATTTCTGTAGTCGGGGCACCAGCTTTTGTATGCCAGTCAGTCAGTCATAGACCTCCGCCGCCAGCTCTTTCAGCCACTTCTTCACAGCTTCCTCGACCTCTTGATCGTTGGAAAATTGTTGGGGTTTAGTGACACTCACGTTTCATCTCCCGTCACGATCGAGTCCAGAAAACTTCTCCCTCCTGTGCAAAATGATCCAAAAATTCTCGCGATTATGACGGTGCTCCGGTGTAAGCATTCTGGGCACCCATCTCGCACACAACTTCTTGTAACCAAGTTTTTCAGACACAATATCATCAAGGAGACTTCGAGAAATGTCAGGAAATTTTTCGTGAAGGTCGTCAAGCGTCACACGGCGGTCATTTCGCACTTGTTCTTCAATTTTTTGCACAAGTTCGTCAGAAATCACTGCCTTGCCTCGTCGTGAGTATCAATATGGCCTTCTCTGAACAACCTAACCCACTTCGTGACATGTTGTCGACTCATCACATCACTACCATAAACTTCCACGAGCTTCCGATGGATATTCACGGCGGTATTGTTCTGCAAAGTAAAAAAACGGATGACTGCGTGGATCTCGCACGGACGGGAGGATGCGGGAGCGCGTGGTGACCTCTCCATCGGAAGAATTTACCGTGACTGAACAAAATGGCTGACAAACACGCGGGACCAAACAAACTGACTGTTAGGATCCCCGCTACACGCCAGATGCGCCAACTTCGAAACAAAAAATTTCCCCTCTGCATCAGGAACCCTTGTAACCTTACTTTCTAGATGAACCTCGTATTAAGACCCAATTAGACTTCAAAAAAGTTCGTAAATTAAAATTCTCACGTTTTACTTATGCTCTTCAGTGAACTTGGTGAAACACACAACCATTACTGGGCGATATGTTGCCATTTCTCACTTGCTCTTTTTCTTTAAGCTTGATGTTATTCTCATTTGTCGCACAGCTTAATAGCGGTTATTTTTTATGTTTTGACATATTTTACATCGATTATTTAATACTCTGAAAAATGTTGTACATAGTATGTTTTCAGATTTTTTAGGTTTTTACAAATTAAATTATATTTTACAAACATTTATTTTTAAGATATTTTTACATTTTTATTTAATTTTCAACTCTCAAAAGTTTCTTATTAACTATCACATACACAATTCCAACTGCATCGTAATCTCAACGACAACATTAAAATTATATCCGACAATTCCTCATCACGCACTACATTCAGCCGATTCCCTCACGTGCCTATGTGGAAACCTTCAAAAGCTCCTCACTCTTCACTCTAGAGAGACTCTGTCAAATAACCATCTCTTGAGGCATATATATTTGTCAAAGGCATTTATACATATTAAGTTTTAACACGAAATTGATGTGAATGTATTTAATTTAAAATGAATCACTGCAATTTGTATATAATAAAAAAAATTGAGATATTTTGTATGTACGGTTTTTATTTTAATCCATATTTTTTTCATTATTTTAATCCATATCTCTTGGAAAATGTAAAATCCAGATAACACTATCTGACTTGAAGCAATTCACTCTCTATTCTTTCGAGGCCAACTGTGAATAGAGGGATATGCAAACTACACCTGAGTCCAACCCGAAACAGTTTATGAACATGAACGTGCGTGATACCAATTTTTAAAATAATGGATATATTTTTTTAACTCTGTTGAATTGGGTGGTTAAATACAACGAAAAGACTTATTCTTTCATAAAACATTTTTTATAGTATTTATGTTGAACTGGAGGCCTGTGATGATGCCTGCTTGCGACTGAAGCGTCTATAGGAGTTTTAGACATAGGATTACTATATTTTTAGACAGTGATTTCACAATCCAATATTGTTTTATAATTTGTATCTTAGACATAATGTGATTATTGTACCTATTCATATTAAATATATATTTAAACAAAATAAACATATTTTATTTACTGTACGCCACTGGTACAAAGAACTGTATCATAGGTGGATGGCTGCTGCGCAATGCTCGGAGAATTCAGCTCACGTTCAGAGGCGTAGATCGGTGAAAAGGTAGCGGGATGAAGAGATTCCTCTTAGGCAGGTACTAGATGATCGCAAGTAAAACACAGTAGGCAGGGTGAACTGAGAAGTGATTTAATTTGGTTTTGATCCTTCTTATGAATGGCTGAACGCTCACCGTAAGCGTCATTTTCCGCCACTGCATGCGCTCACACGTCTCAAAATACCACAATTTTCGGGAGTTTTTGCGCAAGCAGAGGCCGGCCGGCCAGCGATATAGTCTCGCGATGACCATCCATAAATCTCATTTCCGTTGCGGTCACGATGCCGCGCGGACCCCAACAAACATATATTTTACACACAAATAACATCAAGAATTTACATATCAAATAACTAATCGAATATCAAAGAAATACATGTACAATATTGTTACAAATAAGATATATGTTCCGGGTGACGCATACATCCGATACATTTACACCAGGAGGATAATAAGATGTGGAAAAGCTACACCAGTGGATAAAATATGCCAATTGATCGGTATAGCCCCACCTGAGATCTGTAGAAGTGATACTGCTTACAAAGAAAGAACAAAATAATTTCAGGACCCAAGATACCCCTTATGCGGTTACCAGTCTGCAATATCCAGATTAAAATCCAGCAATAGTTTCATGAAGACGAGAACGCGAGGATTGATGATTTCTTCAGATTAAGTGCGTTTTCTAAATGGAGCTCTTGGAAATATGGCACCTGGACACCGAATACCGTGGCCTACCGAGAGCGCTGAATAGACTCTGAGTCGAGATGACTAAATGCGAGGTGAACATGCAAAAAGATGGGGTTAAACAAAAGTGACTGAGGATATACAAAACTCGCAACACATTGCTAGTACGTTCGAATATTAAGACTTCATGTTCTTGGCAATATCTAATCGTTGCGAATGAATGGAGATGTCTGTTGCCTTCTACTGAAAACACGTTGATTGATTGGTAGTCCAGACACAAAAATATACATACCAGGTCTGTAAATATGAAACCGGAATTTGCTCATAGATGGCTCTAGTCAAACGCGTCATTGGCGCCTTTTTCTTGTGTTTAAATTTGTTAATTTAACTCAACAAAACAAGTTTAATACAACTACATATGTTTTCATAGTGTTGAGCATGTCTGTTTTTGTGGCTGAAAACTACGATTTGCGGACAGCATTGATTTTCTGTTACCATTTGAAGAAATCTGCTGCAGAATCGCATCGAATGCTTGTCGAAGCTTATGGTGAGCATGCTCTTGGTAAATGACAGTGCTTTGAATGGTTTAAAAAATTCAAAAGAGGCGATTTTGACGTGAGAAACGAAGAACGTGGAAGACCACCGAGAAAGTTTGAAGACGCCGAATTGCAAGCATTGTTGGATGAAGATGACGTTCAAACGCAACAACTCGCGGACCAATTAAATGTGACACGAAAAGTCGTCACCATACGTTTGAAAGCCATGAAAAAGATCCAGAATGTGGGAAAATGGGTTCCACATGAACTGAATGATAGACAGCAGGAAAACCAAAAAACCACTTGCAAAATGCTGCTCGCCAGGTACAAAAAAAATTATTTCTCCATTGAATTGTTACTGGCGATGAAAAATGGATATGTTTCGAGAATCCTAAGCGTAAAAGATCATGGGTAACTCCAAGCAAACCAGGGACATCGACTGCAAGGCCAAATCGCTATGGACGGAAGACAGTGCTCCGTGTTTGGTGGGATCAGAAGGGTGTTATATATTATGCGCTGCTAAAACCTTGCGAAACCGTTAATACTGAACGCTACCGACAACAAATGATGGATTTGAAGCAAGCATTGCGTGAAAAACGACCAGAACATCAAAAGAGGCAACACAAAGTGATTTTGCTTCATGATAATGCACCATCGCACACAGCAAAACCGGTCAAGGAAACGATTGAGGCGCTTAGTTGGCAAATACTTTCGCATGCGGCTTACTCACCAGACTTGGCTCCATCCGATTACTACTTATTTGCATCGATGGGACACGCACTTGCTGAGCAACGCTTCACTTCTTACTAAAATGGCTCGATGATTGGTCTGCCTCAAAAGAGCAACAGTTTTTTTGGCGTAGCATCCACAAATTGCCAGAGAGATGGGAAAAATGTGTAGCTAGCGATGGGTAATACTTTGAATAAAATATTTTTTACCATTTTCATACAATAAATATGTATTTTCTACGAAAAAAATCCGGTTTCATAGGTACAGACCTGATATATCGTATCAGCCTAGAAAGATGCATTTGTAATGCCATCAGGGCTTCGTTTTCCGAGCGCTAACAGGGCACAGTGGATAAGCCATCAGGTGTGACATTGATTATATGGCCAATCCTTCAGGGAACATTTGACAACAACCCTTTTTGGGGAGGGAAAATTTATGTTGTTATATGAATACTTTACACATCCACTACACTACACTTAAAGCTGTGTTACTATCACATATCGGAAGGTCTAAAAAGGTTTTATTTGTGGTTAGTCTTCCCTTGGTAAGTTTTCTGCGGTTTTCTTACCAAATATGTTTTTCTAAATATACACAGATGCAGGGAAGTACTCAATCTAATGGCCACAACCAATACTTTCCTATCCTTATATTCAACTTATATATTATATAGTTATTATGTTCTCTAAAGGGTGCTATAAACATTTTAATTTTTTTATTCTTAAGTCTCCATCTGAGGAGATTTTCTTTTGATCTATCCATGTCGGTGTGTCCGCGATTGAGAGATCTTCATACGACCCATGGTAGGTGGTGTCCCACTTGCAGGCACTCCAATGGCTGCATCCATGTTAACATAATTTCATTTCCAGCTCTCCAAGAATCGACATGCTCACTATCCGGACAGCCTTCGAGGAGATTGTGGGCTCTCATAAAACTCCTACGAGACGTCAGTCTTGCCTTTGTTGATTTTTGCCATTGATCAGGTGTTTGGGATTACTGAGTTGTTAACATTTCTCACTCTTGCATGCATTATTTGCGATTACTGAGTTGTTTACGTTTCTCACTCTTGCATGCATTATTTGGGATTGCTGAATTATTTGTGTTTCTCACTCTTGCATGTATTATTTGGGATTACTAAGTTGTTTGTGTTTCTCACTCTTGCATGCATTATTTGGGATTACTGAGTTGTTTACGTTTCTCACTCTTGCATACATTCTTTGGGATTAATGAGTTGTTTACGTTTCTCACTCTTGCATGCAATTATTTGGGATTACTAAGTTGTTTGTGTTTCTCACTCTTGCATGCATTATTTGCGATTACTGAGTTGTTTACGTTTCTCACTCTTGCATGCATTATTTGGGATTGCTGAATTATTTGTGTTTCTCACTCTTGCATGTATTATTTGGGATTACTAAGTTTGTGTTTCTCACTCTTGCATGCATTATTTGGGATTACTGAGTTGTTTACGTTTCTCACTCTTGCATACATTCTTTGGGATTAATGAGTTGTTTACGTTTCTCACTCTTGCATGCAATTATTTGGGATTACTAAGTTGTTTGTGTTTCTCACTCTTGCATGCATTATTTGGGATTACTGAGTTGTTTAGGTTTCTCACTCTTGCATACATTCTTTGGGATTAATAAGTTGTTTACGTTTCTCACTCTTACATGCAATTATTTGGGATTACTGAGTTGTTTAGGTTTCTCACTCTTGCATGCAATTATTTGGGATTAATGAGTTGTTTACGTTTCTCACTCTCGCATGCATTATTTGGGATTACTGAGTTGTTTGTGTTTCTCACTCTTGCATACATTCTTTGGGATTAATGAGTTGTCGTTTCTCACTCTTGCATGCATTATTTGGGATTACTGAGTTGTTTGTGTTTCTCACTCTTGCATGCATTATTGTGGCGGTATTAGGAGAATTTTAACACTTTACACTTTGTTGTAAATTTAATATATACATATATTCTTTTAATTATATTATTTTTAATTTATAATAATTTTCTTTTTATATTTTATCCGTCTTAATTTTGTTTTGAAACTGACTAAATTATTTTGTTCATTTGAATAATTTTTTAAAAGTGATATTGGGGTGTTTCAAAATTAAAAACCAAAGAGTTTTAATATTTTTCTTCCTTATTTATTAGAATTTTCAAAATGAAAAATACAAATTATTAATCTATTTTAATGAAATGTGTCTGATGAAGCATATCCATATGTGCATGACATAAATAAATAAATAAATATTTACAATAAATTAACTAAATACTAACTTAAATATTAAAATTATCAATTTATTTTGATTTACCAAACATTTTTATAATAAATTTTTATATTCTGTTCAAAATAATACATATATAGTAAGATTAAAAACTGGTCTTTGTTTAAAAATTGTTTTTTTTTGACTTATTACATATTTGTATGTTTTATAAATTGGTTTCTTTTCTTACTTTTGTACTGTTTTTTTATCGCTTTTATCAATATTTCATAAATTAGAGCTCAGAACTTCTCATTTTACAGTAAAAGTCAGTTGATTTTAAATTCAGTAGACCAAATTTCATGAAAAAAATCTAATTACGCGACTATTAAAAAAACGATTGTATTTGTGTGGCATTTCCCAACAGTTAGGAATATTGTGGCAATTTTTTCTTTCTGTAAAAATAATTTAAAATACAAATTATCATTGTTCTAATTCAGGGGTCTCCAAACTACGGCCCGCGGGCCAATACCGGCCCGTAAGCACCACCAATCCGGCCCGCGGTAGCTATCTCCGCCGTAACGTAATGTCCTCGACACTTGCCCGTAAGTACCAACCGAAATTCCAAACGGAGCGGAGTCCACACCCGCACCCTGTGCCATATATATCTCACTCACCGGCTAATCTCAATACGAAAATTTGCGCGTAATTCAAAACTACAGTATGTTGGTATGATGAGCTAGCTAGGTCTTGGCCCTTGGGAGGAGTCAGTATGGAGGAGTCAGTGTGGCCCTTAGGCTAAAGAGTTTGGAGACCCCTGTTCTAATTAATGAACTTTTATTGTACTCGTATATTGAAAGAGCTCTTCTTTATTTGTATGACTTATACTTGTTTCAATTTTAATATAATTTTTACTATTAATTTATTTTATCAGATCCCGATAATGCATTAACTCTTAGCAGAAATTGGAATAAAAAATAATCTATTTCGAATAAATTTTTTGTAAAATTTGATCTTTTGAATTTCAAATTGAAGGACTTTCACTGTATTACTATATATTTTAATTTATCTATTGAATTCTTAGTGGTCCATTTGGTACCATCAGTGATGTTTAATCACTGATGGTAGATATCTTAGAATATCCACTTGATGATGTGGGTCGGGTTATAAGTGCAATATAGTACAGTACCCGGCGGTAAGTAATATTATACACATCGAGCTTAAAAACGAGACTGTCGGCCATAATCGGCTAACTTCGGCATTGTAGAGTGTCATCTCTGTCATTGTAGATACCGGATTGTTAGCACATCATGCAACAGAGACGACGCTCTACAAAGCTGAAGTTAGCCGATTACGTCCGACAGTCTATTTCTTAAGCCCGATGTGTATTACTTATCGCCGGGTACTTGTAAGTACAATATTAAATAAAGACTTGGAAAGAACTTTAAAATATTCTTGAGGTAATCCGAGTATATTCTATTTGAAAAACTATTATAATATTTAAATTATTCTAATTTTAAATGTATATACATCTTGTTCCTACTACAATATTAAATATATTTATTATAATATCTCCTCACATACTTAAATATTATATATTTATATCATCTCATTGTATATTATACTATATACAAGTATAATATGTTATAAGTACCTGGCGGTAAGTAACACACATCGGGCTTAAGAAAGAGACTGTCGGCCATAATCGGCTAACTTCGGTTTTGTAGAGTGTCGCCTCTGTCATTCATACACGTGTTCCGTGGCGATTTGTCAGTCGTTGTCAAGTGTAAGCGTTGCGCATCGTACGACAGAGACGACACTCTACAAAGCCGAAGTTAGCCGATTATGGCCGACAGTCTCTTTCTTAAGCCCGATGTGTGTTACTTACCGCCTGGTACTGTACTTCTTTTTATAAAAATTTTCTATGCCTACTGATTTTGTAAATGAATACCAGTGTCATACATGAGTATATTCTAATTTAAAAAATGAAAAATTCTGCCACAGAGTTATTATTTTATATGAAATAAGTGTTTTAAAGGTTAAGGCATACATAGGTTTTTTAAATATTGTACTCATCTGTCACTTTACTGAAATAAGTCATTTTTAATATTTTTGTGACTATAATTAAAAAAAATTCACAATGAAGTTTGTTGTGACTGTAATTAATTTTTTTTTCACAATGAAGTTTGTTGTGACTAATAAAATTTTTTTCACAATGAAGTTTGTTGTGACTAATAAAATTTTTTTCACAATGAAGTTTGTTGTGACTGTAATTAAAATTTTTTCACAATGAAGTTTGTTGTAACTGTAATAAAAAAAAATTCACAATGAAGTTTGTTGCGACTTTAATTAAAAAAATTTACAATGAAGTTTGTTGTGACTAATTACATTTTTTTCACAATGAAGTTTGTTGTGACTATAATAAAAAAAAATCACAATGAAGTTTGTTGTGAATATAATAAAAAAAAATTCACAATGAAGTTTGTTGTGACTAATTATTTTTTTTTCACAATGAAGTTTGTTGTGACTGTAATTAAATTTTTTTCACAATGAAGTTTGTTTTGACTGTAATAAATTTTCTATGCCTACTGATTTTGTAAATGAATACCAGTGTCATACATGAGTATATTCTAATTTAAAAAATGAAAAATTCTGCCACAGAGTTATTATTTTATATGAAATAAGTGTTTTAAAGGTTAAGGCATACATAGGTTTTTTAAATATTGTACTCATCTGTCACTTTACTGAAATAAGTCATTTTTAATATTTTTGTGACTATAATTAAAAAAAATTCACAATGAAGTTTGTTGTGACTGTAATTAATTTTTTTTTCACAATGAAGTTTGTTGTGACTAATAAAATTTTTTTCACAATGAAGTTTGTTGTGACTAATAAAATTTTTTTCACAATGAAGTTTGTTGTGACTGTAATTAAAATTTTTTCACAATGAAGTTTGTTGTAACTGTAATAAAAAAAAATTCACAATGAAGTTTGTTGCGACTTTAATTTAAAAAATTTACAATGAAGTTTGTTGTGACTAATTACATTTTTTTCACAATGAAGTTTGTTGTGACTATAATAAAAAAAAATCACAATGAAGTTTGTTGTGAATATAATAAAAAAAAAATCACAATGAAGTTTGTTGTGACTGTAATTATTTTTTTTTCACAATGAAGTTTGTTGTGACTGTAATTAAATTTTTTTCACAATGAAGTTTGTTTTGACTGTAATAAATTTTTTTTCACAATGAAGTTAGTTCTCAGGTTCTTTTCTTTGAGATGTGTGAGGAACATGGAAACACTATGTTATATACCTACTCGTATTATGTTACGTATTTCGAATAAAGACTTCATGGAGTATCCCTTGTTCAAAGGTCTTGTGTTATTTTATTGGTGTTTTAAAGTTATTGTGGTGCATTATGTTGACTACTTAGTTTTATCTATGCATGAATATGCAGATTTGCGAACTTCCCTCTTTTTTTCTTGCACATATAAGTTGATGGGCCGCACACACAATGAAAAAATTAGGTGGAACGTTGCCTATAAATATGTTTTACCGACATATTAAAATACATATTATATATTTGTTAAGTATTGAGAAAAACATAAATTTTTCCAAAAAACTTTTAAAATACAGTGAAACCCCGTTTTTACGCTTTTGAAGGGACTGATAAAAAAAAACGTAATTGGAGGGAAAACGTAGATTTGGGGCTAGAAAAAAAATTGAAAATTATTTTTTATTCAGATAATCACGCAAATCGGAAAACTTTTTTCAATCGATTCGCGATTTTTTATTATCGTAGCCAAAAATTTAATGGGTATCCCCAAATCACGCGTGGGCGAAACACGCGAACCAACGTGTTTATTCACTTTTTCGACAATTTCCCTTTTCTCTTGAATCGATAAGGTTTTTCTTTGCTGAGACATTATTTAAAGGGATTCAATGAAAAATTAAAAAAAATTAAAAAAATGTAAATTGACACACGAAATACACAACAATTGAAATTGTATGTATATGACCGACACGTTTAAAACACAAGAACAGATTGACCTGCCTATACAGTCTGCCTGCCTCTGATTCGCTAAATTTCCCACCAATTGCATCGTATTACACGACTCGTGTAACCTTGACCATGAGCGCTGCAGGTGCAGGTGCACACGTGTCTATAAATAGAAACAACATATTTCTGCTTCCTAATATTCATTTCAAATATTTTAAATCGTCGCGCATTTAATTAAATATGTTTATAAATTGATTTGCATTTTAAATATTTCAAACGTAAATTGCGCGAAATAAAAACGTAAAAGCGGGTACTAAATGTACTCAAATAAAACGGGATTGTAAAAATTGAACTCAAATAGCAGGAAAACGTGAATTCCGGACACGTAAAAACGGAGTTTCACTGTATATATTTATATTAGTATTAAATTTTTATTAATTGAATTTTTTTCTAAATAAAATTTTGATTTTAATATAAAAATAATTATTTCATCTTCACTACATAAATAAATATATTTGAGTATTAAATTCATTAAAATTGCCATTCCTAGAGAATGTTCATTATTTTCATTTTAAATAAATAATTATCTATTCTAGATTTACACATTTTTCAACCTTCCATTAAAATGTGTAATTTATATACAGAGCTTGCATTATTTAATTATGCTTTTAAATGTTATCTGCTATCACAATAAAAAAAAAATTCATTTTTATATTTAGCATAAATTCACTTCTGGCTTGCAGTTTATTCAAATGGTATTGACACCATCAGTAAGGTAATATTTCCTATCGATATGATATGATAAGAATGTCGTTTTTCCAAAGACTACATATCTAGAGACAGGAAACTTTGTAAAGCCGCGAAATCAAAAATATTAATGACACGAAACGGGGAAATAAAGTGTAATCTAAAGTCAAGACATACACATTTACAAGTTGTTTATAGTTACGGCATTAACGTTGTGGAGGTTTAAAGACATTGTAATTTATTTTTAACAAACACTGTTTATTCCACTTTTTTGTGACGGTATAACCCTACCGGTTTCAAGGCTTTCACCTCATCTTCAGGGGAGCGCAAACAAGACTAAATGCTGTTCGAACTGGTACCGATATAGACACTTCAACGGTTGGAGGCGGGGGGGGGGGTGAGGAAGGCTAAGGATAATTTCGGCCAAGAGCGGGGAGATTTTGGGGAAATAACTGTTCAACAGATGCTCCGATCGGTATACTGACTTAGAAATTTCTAGGGCCTCTAATCTGTCCAATGTATTTCCGTTGCCGCTAATATGTAAGAATTTGGCATCATCGATAGAAAAAGTATGATTCTCATGGTGACAATGATTAGCCATTTCAGAATAAATTAGAGGATTTGTTAAGGCAGATTGGTGTTCACGAAATCTCTTTTCAAAAGATCTTCCTGTCTTTCCTATATAGAAATTATCACAGTCAGCACATAAAAGTTTATACACACCACTGTTGCTAAGTATACCGTCACAAAAAGTGGAATAAACAGTGTTTGTTAAAAATAAATTACAATTCATTTACAAGTATTTAGGGTTGCCATTAAGGGTACCACCGACTACCTGTACATGAAAATTAAAATTTCTCCCCTAAATACCAAAAAATTCTAAAAAAAAAACTTTTATTTAATTATCTTTATTGACATGCTGAACCCACAAATATCAAATGCCTATTTAAAGTTTCTATTAAAGCATTTGATTTAGGGTATGCCATAAAAAGCATTGTTTTTCTTCTTATATAAAACAATACATTCTTATATTATGCATGATAACATAGTCAATACAAAGTGGAAATAAATCATATAGTAAAAATGTGGACTATTACTGTAAAATTTAATATTGCTTATTTTACCAATTTGACATATATTTATGCTATATTTTATAATTAGTACAGATACTGCCATCTCTGTAGAAGATTATGAGTATTTTTGTTACTTTTTAAGATGATTTCCGATTGAGATATTCAGTAATTTTTCTAAACTATTCCATTGGACAGCCGTCGTGTGTCGCTAGGGTTGGTGCATTAGTACTTTTTTTTGTATAATGTTTTAATTTTAATTTTTCAGTTTTATGTGTTAAAATATCATTTGTCTTATAAAATTGTGAAATTTAATGTTATCACTTTTGGCTTTTAATATTTAAAATCTTAACAATGTCTTTATCAATCAGATATATTTAACCTTTTTACGGCGAAAGCTCGAGTATCTTTGGTGTGTCACACTGGCGGCGGTGTTTTACGTCTATAAATTTATACTGTATCTACATACAAATATGACTCACCGCCTGGCAGCCATTATCCCGAAGTTGAGTGCTGTGGAACTGTGCGCCGATGCATTTTTTAGCTGACACTACACACGTAATATTAGAAAATATTCTTATAACACTAAGAAGCAATAGTCGAAGAAAACAATAATCCATAAACAATGAAAAAGGCAATTAATTCAATACGCGTACACAAAGATAAAAATATCGACGCACAATACCTCACAATGATCGGGAGAAATCGTCATTAGAAACATGACCTTCGGCACACACGAACGAGTAGCGCCAAAATTCAAACTGCTTTAAATATCGACGGCCTGGAATCGGTCTGTTTAAATCCTTCTTATGGATCAAGTACTTGAAGTTTTGATGATTTTAAAAGAGATGTCACTAGAGGACACGTCTTATATTCAGGTTAAAAAATTTAAAGAAGATTTCATCTTGACCGACTTATCGACATGCAAACTTAGCGGCTATTTAAGTGGCCGCTCGCCAGTATGACACGTCTTATGTATGGGCCATTTAAGTGGTCCCCCGCCATGAAAGAGTTAAAAAACAATATTTAAGTTTACACTGTGACGTTTTTTCTCTCTCCTGTAAAGTTACTCATATGGAGTTATGTGTTTTTATAGTTAGGTCAATTATATGTCTTTTACATTAGTGGTAAACTTTCCGTTATATATGAATGAAATTTATCTTATATTGTATATAAAGAATGAAATGAGATTTATGCATTGCGTTAAATAGTTTACATTTCTTAGTGTAGTGACAACCATGAATTGGATTTCGAGATAATAAATAATCTATTGAATTATACCATAAAACATATCACAATGTCAACAAACTGTCAATATTATCAACTTTTTACTTATAATGATTTAAATATTTTTTAAAACAAAGATTTATTTTCAACCTACGAAAGTATAATCATATAACTTCATACCAGAAGGCATTGAACTGGTTGAATGTTAGAAATAGACGCCAAATTCACATACTGTCTATTGTATAATATCCTTAACTGTCCCATCTTATCATGTCGAAAATTTTCAACATTTCTCCAATCATGGATTAGCGCTACGCTCAGAGATTGTCTATTGGCCTTTCCAGTTCACCGCTCCTCTTTTTTTACGTCGTCCTTTTACTGTCCACGCAGTGAGACTCTGGAATCAGTTACAAACCAATATAAGACTCGCTCCGTCCTTGGCATGCTTTAAGAAGCGACTGAAAAAACTCTTGATTTCTAGTCAGTAAAATAACGTGTTTCATTCCTGATTTTTCTTTTCCTTTCCTCTCCACCATCCCTTCCTTTCCCTTTGATTGATGATATCTCACTTTATATGGAAAATAATGTTCGGGTGATTGTCCGTCTTTGTGGGGTTTGTGAACATATGCTCACGTAAGTGTTTATGAATTTCGTGGGGATGGATAGTCATTTGAATGATTTATGCGACCATGTAACTTACTTCATTTACTTTTGTCTGGTTGATTGGAAGAGATTGCCTCCTGGCAATAAGCCTGCCAGATTGTATTTGCAATAAAAGTTTTAAATAAAAATGTCAAAAAAAATCTGGCCTACAAGTACACACCACCTACTCCATGCCTGGCAGAATACAATGTCTAATGTACAATATATTATGATATATGGTCTGGATCTCACTCGGCTGATAGAGAGGTCTGGATGTCACTCGGCTCATTGTACAATATATTATACATCACTGATAGAAAGGTCTGGGGATGTCACTCGGCTCTTTGTACAATATATCATACATCACTGATAGAGAGGTCTGGATGTCACTCGGCTCTTTGTACAATATATCATACATCACTGATAGAGAGGTCTGGATGTCACTCGGCTCTTTATACAATATATCATACATCACTGATATAGAGGTCTGGATGTCACTCGGCTCTTTGTACAATATATCATACATCACTGATAGAGAGGTCTGGATGTCACTCGGCTCTTTGTACAATATATCATACATCACTGATAGAGAGGTCTGGATGTCACTCGGCTCTTTATACAATATATCATACATCACTGATATAGAGGTCTGGATGTCACTCGGCTCTTTGTACAATATATCATACATCACTGATAGAGAGGTCTGGGGATGTCACTCGGCTCTTTGTACAATATATCATACATCACTGATATAGAGGTCTGGATGTCACTCGGCTCTTTGTACAATATATCATACATCACTGATAGAGAGGTCTGGGGATGTCACTCGGCTCTTTGTACAATATATCATACATCACTGATAGAGAGGTCTGGATGTCACTCGGCTGTTTGTACAATATATCATACATCACTGATAGAGAGGTCTGGATGTCACTCGGCTCTTTGTACAATATATCATACATCACTGATAGAGAGGTCTGGATGTCACTCGGCTGTTTGTGCAATATATTATACATCACTGATAGAGAGGTCTGGGGATGTCACTCGGCTCTTTGTACAATATATCATACATCACTGATAGAGAGGTCTGGGGATGTCACTCGGCTCTTTGTACAATATATCATACATCACTGATAGAGAGGTCTGGGGATGTCACTCGGCTCTTTGTACAATATATCATACATCACTGATAGAGAGGTCTGGGGATGTCACTCAGCTATTTGTACAATATATCATACATCACTGATAGATAGGTCTGGATGTCACTCGGCTCTTTGTACAATATATCATACATCACTGATAGAGAGGTCTGGATGTCACTCGGCTCTTTGTACAATATATCATACATCACTGATAGAGAGGTCTGGATGTCACTCGGCTCTTTGTACAATATATCATACATCACTGATAGAGAGGTCTGGATGTCACTCGGCTCTTTGTACAATATATCATACATCACTGATAGAGAGGTCTGGGGATGTCACTCGGCTCTGTACAATATATCATACATCACTGATAGAGAGGTCTGGGGATGTCACTCGGCTCTTTGTACAATATATCATACATCACTGATAGAGAGGTCTGGATGTCACTCGGCTCTTTGTACAATATATCATACATCACTGATAGAGAGGTCTGGGGATGTCACTCGGCTCTTTGTACAATATATCATACATCACTGATAGAGAGGTCTGGGGATGTCACTCGGCTCTTTGTACAATATATCATACATCACTGATAGAGAGGTCTGGGGATGTCACTCGGCTCTTTGTACAATATATCATACATCACTGATAGAGAGGTCTGGGGATGTCACTCGGCTCTGTACAATATATCATACATCACTGATAGAGAGGTCTGGGGATGTCACTCGGCTCTTTGTACAATATATCATACATCACTGATAGAGAGGTCTGGATGTCACTCGGCTCTTTGTACAATATATCATACATCACTGATAGAGAGGTCTGGGGATGTCACTCGGCTCTTTGTACAATATATCATACATCACTGATAGAGAGGTCTGGGGATGTCACTCGGCTATTTGTACAATATATCATACATCACTGATAGAGAGGTCTGGATGTCACTCGGCTCTTTGTACAATATATCATACATCACTGATAGAGAGGTCTGGATGTCACTCGGCTCTTTGTACAATATATCATACATCACTGATAGAGAGGTCTGGATGTCACTCGGCTCTTTGTACAATATATCATACATCACTGATAGAGAGGTCTGGATGTCACTCGGCTCTTTGTACAATATATCATACATCACTGATAGAGAGATCTGGATGTCACTCGGCTCTTTGTACAATATATCATACATCAAGAGCGGTCTGGGGATGTCACTCGGCTATTTGTACAATATATCATACATCACTGATAGAGAGGTCTGGATGTCACTCGGCTCTTTGTACAATATATCATACATCACTGATAGAGAGGTCTGGATGTCACTCGGCTGTTTGTACAATATATCATACATCACTGATAGAGAGGTCTGGATGTCACTCGGCTCTTTGTACAATATATCATACATCACTGATAGAGAGGTCTGGATGTCACTCGGCTCTTTGTACAATATATCATACATCACTGATAGAGAGGTCTGGATGTCACTCGGCTCTTTGTACAATATATCATACATCACTGATAGAGAGGTCTGGATGTCACTCGGCTCTTTGTACAATATATCATACATCACTGATAGAGAGGTCTGGATGTCACTCGGCTCTTTGTACAATATATCATACATCACTGATACAGAGGTCTGGGGATGTCACTCGGCTCTTTGTACAATATATCATACATCACTGATAGAGAGGTCTGGGGATGTCACTCGGCTCTGTACAATATATCATACATCACTGATAGAGAGGTCTGGGGATGTCACTCGGCTCTTTGTACAATATATCATACATCACTGATAGAGAGGTCTGGATGTCACTCGGCTCTTTGTACAATATATCATACATCACTGATAGAGAGGTCTGGGGATGTCACTCGGCTCTTTGTACAATATATCATACATCACTGATAGAGAGGTCTGGGGATGTCACTCGGCTCTTTGTACAATATATCATACATCACTGATAGAGAGGTCTGGGGATGTCACTCGGCTCTTTGTACAATATATCATACATCACTGATAGAGAGGTCTGGGGATGTCACTCGGCTCTGTACAATATATCATACATCACTGATAGAGAGGTCTGGGGATGTCACTCGGCTCTTTGTACAATATATCATACATCACTGATAGAGAGGTCTGGATGTCACTCGGCTCTTTGTACAATATATCATACATCACTGATAGAGAGGTCTGGGGATGTCACTCGGCTCTTTGTACAATATATCATACATCACTGATAGAGAGGTCTGGGGATGTCACTCGGCTATTTGTACAATATATCATACATCACTGATAGAGAGGTCTGGATGTCACTCGGCTCTTTGTACAATATATCATACATCACTGATAGAGAGGTCTGGATGTCACTCGGCTCTTTGTACAATATATCATACATCACTGATAGAGAGGTCTGGATGTCACTCGGCTCTTTGTACAATATATCATACATCACTGATAGAGAGGTCTGGATGTCACTCGGCTCTTTGTACAATATATCATACATCACTGATAGAGAGATCTGGATGTCACTCGGCTCTTTGTACAATATATCATACATCAAGAGCGGTCTGGGGATGTCACTCGGCTATTTGTACAATATATCATACATCACTGATAGAGAGGTCTGGATGTCACTCGGCTCTTTGTACAATATATCATACATCACTGATAGAGAGGTCTGGATGTCACTCGGCTGTTTGTACAATATATCATACATCACTGATAGAGAGGTCTGGATGTCACTCGGCTCTTTGTACAATATATCATACATCACTGATAGAGAGGTCTGGATGTCACTCGGCTCTTTGTACAATATATCATACATCACTGATAGAGAGGTCTGGATGTCACTCGGCTCTTTGTACAATATATCATACATCACTGATAGAGAGGTCTGGATGTCACTCGGCTCTTTGTACAATATATCATACATCACTGATAGAGAGGTCTGGATGTCACTCGGCTCTTTGTACAATATATCATACATCACTGATACAGAGGTCTGGGGATGTCACTCGGCTCTTTGTACAATATATCATACATCACTGATAGAGAGGTCTGGGGATGTCACTCGGCTCTGTACAATATATCATACATCACTGATAGAGAAGTCTGGGGATGTCACTCGGCTCTTTGTACAATATATCATACATCACTGATAGAGAGGTCTGGATGTCACTCGGCTCTTTGTACAATATATCATACATCACTGATAGAGAGGTCTGGGGATGTCACTCGGCTCTTTGTACAATATATCATACATCACTGATAGAGAGGTCTGGGGATGTCACTCGGCTATTTGTACAATATATCATACATCACTGATAGAGAGGTCTGGATGTCACTCGGCTCTTTGTACAATATATCATACATCACTGATAGAGAGGTCTGGATGTCACTCGGCTCTTTGTACAATATATCATACATCACTGATAGAGAGGTCTGGATGTCACTCGGCTCTTTGTACAATATATCATACATCACTGATAGAGAGGTCTGGATGTCACTCGGCTCTTTGTACAATATATCATACATCACTGATAGAGAGGTCTGGATGTCACTCGGCTCTTTGTACAATATATCATACATCACTGATAGAGAGGTCTGGATGTCACTCGGCTCTTTGTACAATATATCATACATCACTGATACAGAGGTCTGGGGATGTCACTCGGCTCTTTGTACAATATATCATACATCACTGATAGAGAGGTCTGGGGATGTCACTCGGCTCTGTACAATATATCATACATCACTGATAGAGAGGTCTGGGGATGTCACTCGGCTCTTTGTACAATATATCATACATCACTGATAGAGAGGTCTGGGGATGTCACTCGGCTATTTGTACAATATATCATACATCACTGATAGAGAGGTCTGGGGATGTCACTCGGCTATTTGTACAATATATCATACATCACTGATAGAGAGGTCTGGATGTCACTCGGCTCTTTGTACAATATATCATACATCACTGATAGAGAGGTCTGGATGTCACTCGGCTCTTTGTACAATATATCATACATCACTGATAGAGAGGTCTGGGGATGTCACTCGGCTATTTGTACAATATATCATACATCACTGATAGAGAGGTCTGGATGTCACTCGGCTCTTTGTACAATATATCATACATCACTGATAGAGAGGTCTGGATGTCACTCGGCTCTTTGTACAATATATCATACATCACTGATAGAGAGGTCTGGATGTCACTCGGCTCTTTGTACAATATATCATACATCACTGATAGAGAGGTCTGGATGTCACTCGGCTCTTTGTACAATATATCATACATCACTGATAGAGAGATCTGGATGTCACTCGGCTCTTTGTACAATATATCATACATCAAGAGCGGTCTGGGGATGTCACTCGGCTATTTGTACAATATATCATACATCACTGATAGAGAGGTCTGGATGTCACTCGGCTCTTTGTACAATATATCATACATCACTGATAGAGAGGTCTGGATGTCACTCGGCTGTTTGTACAATATATCATACATCACTGATAGAGAGGTCTGGATGTCACTCGGCTCTTTGTACAATATATCATACATCACTGATAGAGAGGTCTGGATGTCACTCGGCTCTTTGTACAATATATCATATATCACTGATAGAGAGGTCTGGGGATGTCACTCGGCTCTTTGTACAATATATCATACATCACTGATAGAGAGGTCTGGGGATGTCACTCGGCTATTTGTACAATATATCATACATCACTGATAGAGAGGTCTGGATGTCACTCGGCTCTTTGTACAATATATCATACATCACTGATAGAGAGGTCTGGATGTCACTCGGCTGTTTGTACAATATATCATACATCACTGATAGAGAGGTCTGGATGTCACTCGGCTCTTTGTACAATATATCATACATCACTGATAGAGAAGTCTGGATGTCACTCGGCTGTTTGTGCAATATATCATACATCACTGATAGAGAGGTCTGGGGATGTCACTCGGCTCTTTGTACAATATATCATACATCACTGATAGAGAGGTCTGGGGATGTCACTCGGCTCTTTGTACAATATATCATACATCACTGATAGAGAGGTCTGGATGTCACTCGGCTCTTTGTACAATATATCATACATCACTGATAGAGAGGTCTGGGGATGTCACTCGGCTCTTTGTACAATATATCATACATCACTGATAGAGAGGTCTGGGGATGTCACTCGGCTCTTTGATACGAGAATAAATATGTTATAGTTTCATGTCTTTACATTTATATGATAGTATTTGGCTTTACTTTATAGGGATTTATAGTATCACCGTAGATAAGTTTTTACTGTGTCAACCTCACTTTGCTTCAACCTTTATTCACGTAAGAATTTCTCTCCTTATACAAATTTTATATCTTTAAAAAAAAATAGTTTAATTAACCTGTTTTAGAAAAATTAAAGTGGACCGCTTCGTAATCCACTAAATAACGTCATTTAAAAAAATGAAAGGATTAAATAATTAACCGAGAAGCGAGCTTTATAAGTGTCTTTAAATTTTGGCGAGTCTATTTTTTAAAATAACTGAATAATTGCCTTTTTTTGAATCTTCACACTACAAAAGGCAAAAAACGTCTTTTGAATCTTCACACTGTGTACAAAAGGCAAAAAACGTCTTTTAATAAAGTTTCTCATCCGACTGAATAATTCTAGTACTCGGTACATTGAACTTGAGCACTGGTTCCGGAATTTTTCTTGAATATGACCCGAGTCAGGTTGGTTCATGCGCCTACAGATTATTAACGCTGATGATTTGATTGATCCAACCGATGAAGGAAGACACCTTGACATAGACTCCCGGCACGTCCACCCGCCCGCAGCCAAAGCCCCAAGACACCAGCCCGGCCAGTTCGTAGAAACCATCATCCTGGCAGACCAGAGGGCCTCCTCCGTCTCCCTAAATTGATACCAGGCAATTACAGATATGACATTTTAATTTTATTATGTGGCATATATCAAAATGAATATCAGAAATTTAAAGAAAAGAAGGCTACACAATTATTATAATAATAAATATTATTATAATCAGACAATATGTATGCTGTTATTATCTACACAGGTCAAATCCCATTACAACGGCAATATGTATGCTGTTATTATAACGGCAATATGTATGCTGTTATTATCAGGAAATATGTATGCTGTTATTATCTACACCGGTCAAATCCCATTATAACGGCAAAATGTATGTTGTTATTATAACGGCAATATGTATGCTGTTATTATCAAGCAATATGTATGCTGTTATTATCTACACAGGTCAAGTCCCATTATAACGGCAATATGTACGCTGTTATTATAACGGCAATATGTATGCTGTTATTATCAGGCAATATGTATACTGTTATTATCTACACATATCAAATCCCATTATAACGGCAAAATGTATGTTGTTATTATAACGGCAATATGTATGCTGTTATTATCAAGCAATATGTATGCTGTTATTATCTACACAGGTCAAATCCCATTATAACGGCAATATGTACGCTGTTATTATAACGGCAATATGTATGCTGTTATTATCAGGCAATATGTATACTGTTATTATCTACACATATCAAATCCCATTATAACGGCAAAATGTATGTTGTTATTATAACGGCAATATGTATGCTGTTATTATCAAGCAATATGTATGCTGTTATTATCTACACAGGTCAAATCCCATTATAACGGCAATATGTACGCTGTTATTATAACGGCAATATGTATGCTGTTATTATCAGGCAATATGTATACTGTTATTATCTACACATATCAAATCCCATTATAATGGCAAAATGTATGTTGTTATTATAACGGCAATATGTATGCTGTTATTATCAAGCAATATGTATGCTGTTATTATCTACACAGGTCAAATCCCATTATAACGGCAATATGTACGCTGTTATTATAACGGCAATATGTATGCTGTTATTATCAGGCAATATGTATACTGTTATTATCTACACATATCAAATCCCATTATAACGGCAAAATGTATGTTGTTATTATAACGGCAATATGTATGCTGTTATTATCAAGCAATATGTATGCTGTTATTATCTACACAGGTCAAATCCCATTATAACGGCAATATGTACGCTGTTATTATAACGGCAATATGTATGCTGTTATTATCAGGCAATATGTATACTGTTATTATCTACACATATCAAATCCCATTATAACGGCAAAATGTATGTTGTTATTATAACGGCAATATGTATGCTGTTATTATCAAGCAATATGTATGCTGTTATTATCTACACAGGTCAAATCCCATTATAACGGCAATATGTACGTTGTTATTATAACGGCAATATGTATGCTGTTATTATCAGGCAATATGTATACTGTTATTATCTACACATATCAAATCCCATTATAACGGAATTCATGCGACTATAAAAAAATATTTCATTATGCTGAATATAGGAGAAAAATAAAGTATTATTAAAACTGATACATTTCAGAATGAAAACAAGTACAGTTACACAAATACAAAAATTTGTTCCATGAAATCTAAGGTATAAAATGGCATTATACCACTTAAATGCTGGTAGTTAAAAGGTTATATTTTCTAACAGGATACACACCCTGAGGATAGTGGACCCTGAGGATAGTGGGTTGTTGATATGTGGGTACATTTTGTATTCACCATATTGACAATACACTGACGTCACAATGCTCTGAACATATTTTGTTCAGTATTGTCACAAAACATCTTGTAGTGTCTAAGTTTGTCATACTCTATATAAAGAGCAAACCATGTATCACTTGTGTCCCGCATTAAATAAACTTAACATGGGCCCTGCTAGTAGTTTTAGAACCCTGTGAATGGGTATAACTCACTTTTCTTTTATTTTTTTATAATAACTTTAATATAGCACTGTTTTACAATCATTAAGATCACCTCGAGAGAATTTACAAACGAACTTAACTTATAAACTTACAGAAGATGTACAGAGTGACTTAACGAGCACTTTGTCAATTTGAAGATTTGCCTCAGGAAAGATGGAAGACTGTTCCATAAAAGAGATCCGGCTGCATGAAACGTTATATTTAAATATTTGGATTTGCTAACTCTACTGGGAATCTGGAAAGTCAGAGTGTTCACAGTGCTTTTGACCTTAACCTTAGCTGAGATTCGGAGATCTACTACTATTTAAAACAATCCTGGAAATATTGACAAACCTGATTGTCCATTGAACACTATAACTCCAGCCTCATATTGAACCCTCTCCTCTATTTTCAACCAACCAAATCTTTTATATAGTGAAGTTATGTGACACTTCTTCGTAGCATCCAAAATGAGACGTTGAGCCACATTTAAAACTAATTGCAATCCATTCAGTTATGGAACTCAGGAAAGGATCAATACATTTAATTAGCAGGACTGCTCACCCAGAAGGGACCACAAAATACCTTTTAGATGTCTAAATTGATCACTTGTTTAAATTGAGGTTAGTCTGTTAGGTTAATGCAAATAGCACACAAGTGGGTTCAGTCAGAAATTAACATATTCATTTTACGTTAATACGTCAGCAATAGTAACATAACCTGTTTGCTTTACAACAGTAAATTTATAATAATCTTGATAAATTTCTACCTGGCAAGCATCGTTGCCTTCCTCTCCTCCGGCACAGAAGCTGCTGGCGGGCAAGATGAAGATCTTTTCAGTCACTGCATTCACCTTCCTGATGCACTCTGCATCGCTGACTATTGGTATTTCGGCCTCACGCACTCGCAGGGGAATAGGGCCAGCTGAAATACCAGTCAATTATACAGATGTAAAACAAATACATACAAAGTAAAGTCCAAAAGTTTCCGGATAGAACAAATTAGAGTGTGTATCGATAGATACCATGCGAGCCACAGCCACCGCATGGTCAGGCGATGTTTCAGTTTAAATTTGGTACTTCCATCCTCAACTGGATGTTAACTAGAGTCGAAAGAGGACATGTTTTTTTATTATATTATATTTTGATATGTGAAAATTTTTATATTATGTGGATATCAGATTTCTTTCAAAAGATGGGAATGGCCCACCAGAAATTAAACGGCATTTAGATACGGTGTACATAAAATCTTCTCCGTCAAATTCCAAAGGAAAGACTGGGTTAAACAGTTTCACTAGAGTAGATGACCCTCGTATAGGTATATCAGCAAAAGCACTCATTCCAGAAACTTCAGGGCTATTAAAAATTTAATGCATAATTCTAAAAAATGTCTTGAACTATAGGGTGACTGTATTGAAAAATAAGAAAACTGATTTCATTTTATCACCTTTTTTCAATGGCTTATTGCCAGGCGGCAATCTCTTCCAACTAACCAGATAAATGTAAATGTAGCAAGTTACGTGGTCGCATAAATCATTCAAATGACTATTCATCCCCACGAAATCCATAAACACATACGTGAGTATATGCCCACGAACCCCACAAAGACGGACAATCACCCGAACATTATTTTTCATATAAAGTGAGATATCAATCAAAAGGAAAGGAAGGGATGTCTAAAATGAATGGGAAGCTAGAAAGAAGAAGACCAAGATAAGAATAGAAATAGAGAGTGAGGATAAGGTAAAAAGTATAAGAAATAAAAGAGTGTCTATGACAAGATGTATAGATGTAAATGAGACTAAATCTGTATAAGTGGATAGAAAGATCTATCCTCTTAACCTACCCTTAATGATATTTATT